>CM055841.1:33698097-34270597 GCA_029490765.1 Euthynnus affinis | reverse complement strand
GAGAGGAGAGGAGAGGAGAGGAGAGGAGAGGAGAGGAGAGGAAACAGGAGGAAAGGAGAGGAGAGGAGAGGAGAGAGGAGAGGAGAGGAGAGGAGAGGAGAGGAGAGGAGAGGAGAGGAGAGGAGAGGAGAGGAGAGGAAACAGGAGGAGAGGAGAGGAGAGAAAACAGGAGGAGAGGAGAGGAGAGGAGAGGAGAGGAGAGGAGAGGAGAGGAAACAGGAGGAAAGGAGAGGAGAGGAGAGGAGAGAGGAGAGGAGAGGAGAGGAGAGGAGAGGAGAGGAGAGGAGAGGAGAGGAGAGGAGAGGAGAATACAAACTAGTTAAATCATTCAGGCTTCAGACATTTTTTTTTTTTTTTTTTTTTTTTATTACACAATTAAAAACCAAAAAAACAAACAAACAAAAAATAAAATGAAGAGACAAAATAAAACAGAGCGGTAAAGAAAATGAACATATTTAAACATATTTAAGAAGATAAAGGATCAAATAACAGAATCATCAGTAGTTCTGTTGGTTTGTGTTTCACCTCCTTCTCGTGCTGCAGTTTCAGGTCTGACAGCGCCTCCTTGTGGTCGGACTTCTCCTGGTTCAGCTGGATGGCCATTTCATCCAACATGGCCTTCCTCTTCTCCGCCGTCTAAAAAACACACACACACAAATAATACACATTAAACACACACTAATGAAGCATACAGACGTGTGTGTGTGTGTGTGTGTGTGTGTGTGTACCTTCTTGGCCTCATCCAGCTCTCTCAGCAGTTTCTCCTTCTCTTGTCCTTCTTCTGTCAGCTGCTCCAACAACTTCCTGTTGGCAAAACTGGACTCCTGAAGGAAGGAAGGAAGGAAGGAAGCAGTCAGTCATCCTGAAACGTTCACACACACACATCTGATCAGAACTTATCTGCACAAACACACAAAGTATTTTCTCAGTTTCCTCTTTTAACTGCAACAACAAACCTTCACGTTCCTCATCAATCATCTCAAGTTTAGAGGTCGGAGGTCAGTAGTGAAACAGTAGAAACGCTCCTCCATGAATGTGTTTGTTTATAAATGTTTGGAAACATTTTGTGTTTCAGTAAAAGTTGAACAGTTTGAACTTTTTTTTTTTTGCCCGTTGACCCCGTTGTTTTATTTCACAGGACGGCTCTCGTTCAAATCAATAAGAGAGAAACAGAGAGAGATAAAGCTGATCTGAACATGGCTTAGGAAAAACATTTTATAATAAACACACACACACACACACACACACACACACACACACACACACACAGATCTAAAGCTCTGCTGCAGGAACTCGTCCATCCGTCGGTGTCGAGGTGTTTTCAAGGAGGATTACAGTATTTTTATTTTCTATCTTATTGTAACTTTATAAATGATTATTATTTATTATTTTATGCTGACTAACAAAGGTGAAAGATCTGTTTGTATCACTTTTTTTTTACGCTGTCTTGATCAGGACACTCTTGCAAAAGTTATTTTTAATTCTCAAAGAGGTTTTCAGATTAACAGATTCACATTCTGAGCTATAAAACAACAAATAAAAACACAACTAACTACCAGGATTCATCATAAATTATAATGAAAGGTCAGTTTAAAGGTCTAAACGCACTGGAAGCGTCTGACGTGTGCGTTTTAATGGCCGAACTCGCACTAAAAGCATCATGAGTCACATCAGTAACTGTAATAACTGGACATGAGCTCCGTCACTGTTCGGTTCACTAAACTGTTTGGATGTTCAGTCACACCTGAGACACAAACACTGAGACAGCCGACAGCAGACGGATGATTTCTGTTTCTTATTTTAACGTCGGCAGCTTCTGTTTCTCGCCGTCACTCGTGTGCGGTATCTGTGGATTCAGCGGTTTCCTGCGTCACTAACCGGTGCTGCGTTTGTTTGGGCGTCTCAATCATCATCCAAACGTCACTTCACCTCGTCAGAACTGCACCTATGATCAACTCTCCTTCCTCCAAACACCACCGGACCTTCTGAGCTACCTGGTTCCTCCACTGTTTTAACATTTCATGACTCTGTTTCTGGTTTATTTCCCATTAATTCAGATATGAACATATGAATAATCCTGACAGTTACAAACAAATCTTAACTTTCTCTTTATAAACCTTATAAAAACATTAATGAATGAGACGAAGCGAGGTGACGAACCTGCAGCTGGGAGTCCAGGTCGTCTCTCTGGGCCAGCAGACTCTCCTGTTCGGTCCGTCTCTGCTGGAGTTCGACCGTCAGCGCCTCCTGCTGCTCGCGCAACAGATTCATCTCCTGCGTCTTCACCGTCTGAATCTGCACACGGGGTTTTGTTTTTTTTTAAAAAATTACAGTCACGTCTTTAAAAGATCAAACTGAAACAAGATGCTACGGATCTACGGGGGTCGACATGAAGGGAGGTGATTAAAGACGGAGACGGTAGACACCACAGACACTACAGAACAGCTGAGTAAACAGCAGTAAACAGCAGTAAACACCAGTAAACACCAGTAAACAGCAGCAGGAGACAGTAGAAGACAGTAGAGGCTGCAGACGACCACAGGACATGATGTTAGACAACAGCGTGTATATATATTACATCTGACAACAGACGACAAATCAGGACTTTATTTAATGTAATCTGAGTTCTGCATCTATTAGAGCCTTCGACAGAGAACATACAGCAGGTTCTGGTTCAGGTTCTCCATGAACTCTGGTGAGTTCTTTATATGTGAGGTTTGCTGTTAATGAATTAGTCACTGTGTCGGGATCTACAGGGAACTTCTACATGTCATTTTCAAGGAGCTTTGTAATAATTAGGAGCAGTATTCAGGGTTCTGGGAAAGGTTCTGGGGACCTATACTGGTTTTTGGTGTTTAGGGTTAGGGATAGACTATTAGGACTAACTGGGTTTATGGGTTTTAGAGCCGTCGTCCAGTCTGAGGTTTTGCAAATGTCCTCAGAAGGTTGTTCTAGGTTGAGGGTTCTGTTTATTATTCTTTTAACAACCTGCTCTGGTTAAGACGGTCTAGAGAGTTCATGAAGGGGTCACTGTGTCGGTTTCTACAGGGTTCCTGATAGAGGTTTCTCTAAATTAATTCTACAACAGATTGTTCATTTAGTGCTACAGATTTGGGTTACAGACATTATTTACTCCTTATAGAGTTCTAGGAGCTTAAACTGGTTTCAGTCATTCAGGTTCTGGCCTGGTTTATCTGTTCTAGAGCTGCCATCCAGTCCTCAGACCAGGTTCTGAGGTTCAGGTTCTTGATCTTATTTTGCAGATGTTGCAGACCCCAGAACTCGTTCTAGGTGGATCCTTCTAGTCAGGACGGTCTAGAGAGTTCATCAGATCTCAGGTTTGTTAATGAAGGGGTCACTGTTTGGGGTTCTACAGGGTTCTGATACCCGGATCTCTCAGTAAATCTACAGATTAATACAGACAGCTCGGGACCAGAAATAAAGATGATGGTTCTTGGTCAGTGCTCGGCTTTGCATTAATCCAGAACAGTATTAAAGGTTCTAGACGAGGGTCTGAGGACCTAAACTAGTTTCAGGTCGTTAAGGGTCTAGAAAGAGGTTCTAGGTTCTAAGACTGAGATACAATTACCTGTTCAAGAGCGCACAGATTAGTCCTCAGAACAGAGTTCTCCTGTAAAACGGGTTCACACACTGAGAAAGGTGGTTTATAGTTCTACATGTTCCTGTTTACAACCAGAACGGACCAATTACAGCAAGTATAGACGGGTTCTAGACGTTCTGAGTGTGTTTTAGGTCCAGTTGGCACCACTTTAATTCATCTGTGTTCTTTAAAAGGACTATCTAGAACCAGCCAGCAGCATTTTACACATGTGATTATTATATCTGCTCTGTCTCTGATGAGGTGGTGTCAGGGTTCTGGGTGATGTTCTACAGTTATATAACCAGTGTTTTGGTACTCAGTTTAATCCAATAGCACACTGTGTTGCAGTGGGGCTCCTAGGTGACGTTCTCCAGGTGCGTTACCTGTTCTAGAGCAGCTAGGTTAGTCCTCAGAGCATCGTTCTCCTGCAGGATGTTGTCCACCTGCTCCTGACTGACTGCGCTCTGACTGGCTACCTGCAGTACCGGCGCACCGCAGGTAGGAGGCGGCAGAGAGACGGGACAGGACAGAAAAGATGCAACCAAGAGAAACAAAAAAAAGAAAATAGAAAAAAAAAAAAAGGGCAGAAACAAACAAACGAGGCAAATCCAAAGAAACGCAAACAGAAAAGGTAAAAAGAGAGAGAGAGAGATAAAGAACAGAGACGGATTCAGGTCAGAAACACACAAACAGAGAGCAGCAGGCAGAGAAACACCAACTATACCAACACCAGAGTCAAACTGGAAAACACATCTGTAATATTTAAATGTTATTAAAGGCTCAAGTCAGAAAAATCCATCTGTGTGATCGAGTTCTGTCTCCCTACATGCATCTACAAGGGTTTGACAGAGAAAAAACAAACAACCAGCAGCAACACAACAAAGCAAAAGTTCACATCACTCCCTTCCTGACTGTCTGAGTGTGTGTGTGTGTGTGTGTGTGTGTTACCTGGGCTTTCAGATTGTTCAGAGCCAGTTCGTGCTCTTTCTCTTTGCTCTGCAGTTGTTCTCTCTGCTCCGCTGTTGTCTAAATAAAAACAAAAAGGTTAGTCAGTTTGGAATTTCATTAACTTAAAGCCCCCGTAGCTGCAGCTGAAAACCTGCCAGAGACTAAAAGTTCATTACAAGAAAGAAAAACAAAAAACACCAAGAAGAGGAAAATGAGGAGGAATCTTTACCACGTCTGATAGAAGCACCAAAGGAAATGTGGTGTTACTTAAATCAAAAAAGTTTCTGCAGTTTTCATTCAATTACATTTAAGACTTTTTAAAGGATACAGAATGACAGAAAACCAGTAGGGACATGTTTATTATTAATATGACAACAGGTTCATTTAAACCTGCATTAACTGATGTTTTATCTGCTAGTTTTCATCAGAAACATCTGTGACATATCATCAGCTTTTAAGTTGATGTGTTGAGCTTGTTAGCAAACAGCTGCTTTTATTCCCACATCCAGCAGTTACAGAGCAACGTTATCGTGTTTCTGTTCAGTCTTCTCTCTCTTTCAGCTTCTGTTTCAACTCCTGAGGGAAACATCTCAGTTACAACATGATCATCACACTGATAACGTCAATAATCACTTGTGGCGTTCCTCAGGGTTCTATACTCGGTCCTTTGTAGTTTCAATCAGGTTAAAGCTGCTTGAAATTATGTTTTGTTGTCCGCTTGTTTTCAGCAGAACAGTCTTTAAACACGACTTCTGTCCTAACATCAGCTAACAGAGTAGTTGTGGCTAACATGTTAGCAAACAGCTGCTTTTATTCCCACATCCAGCTGTTACAGTTATCCTTCATGTGGAGTCGTGTTTCAGTCCAGTCTTCTCTCTTTTAGCTTCTGTTTCTGCTCTCTACCAACTCCTGAGGGAAATATCTGGCTCTTTAGCTGCTAAATGCTACCAGCTAGTCTACAGTTAACTGAGCAGGTAGCGTACAGCGGCTTTTTACAGCTTCTTCTCTCTGAAAGCGACGCTATGAGAGCCGCTGAGAGTGAACCAGAACAGTCAAAGTTGCAGCCGGACAGATAAACAACGAGCTGAAACCTGACAGGCTGTCACGCCGTGCGTCACTGAGGTCTCACCTGATTGGCTGCCATCAGGTCCGACTGCAGCTTCTGGATGCGGATGTTCATGGCCTTCAGCTCCTCCTCCTTCCTCTGGTTGATCTCGTCGATCTTCGTCCTGCAGAGAAACAAAACACAACGCGTCATCACCTGCCGTATAATCACTTCCTGTGTCAGTAATATTCTGTCACTTCATGGTTCTGACCTGCTGTCGTTGTACAGAGCCTCCTTTTCTCCCTGCAGACGCTGGAAACTACAAAATGACAAAAAAAACAACAAACTTCATCATCCGTCGGTCGGAGTCTCTGTAAACATTCTGGTCTGTTCTGTTTGAAACTCAGCTGACACAGAAACATAAACATCAGCTTCACATCAAACAAACACTGACAGCTGTTGACTGTAAACATCCAGTCTGACTGATCAGATCCCTTTAACTGGAGCGAACCATCAGGCGTCGTATTCACCAAACATCCTCAGGATAAAACTGTCTCCTAACGGCCAGAGTTTGCAGCGACTTCAATAAATAATGTTTGTTCCAACTTTAGGACTCATCGGCTTTTGGTTTTAGCGTCGTTCACAGTCTGAGAGAAGGGACAGGAAGTCAGCTGCTGCAGGTTGCGAGCCTCGTCGTGTCCGAGGTTTAGACAAATGCAACTATAACAAACTTTTAAATGTGTATTTAGATGGCGGTCGAGTTAATAAACAGCTCAATAACACCAGAGACGACGTACGCATGACTCCAAACTAGAGAAAACTCTTCTTCTTTTTTAAATGCACATAAATGCACAAATAAAACTGATTTCGTGGACGTCGCTGCGCTGGATTAACATGTAAAACGGCTTCTATACGAGTTAAACCACCTCCTCAGTGGATGAAGATTCGCTAATAACATGCAGATGGTTTCTGATGTCGGATACGATCAGCTGGACACATGAAAGTCATGAAATCTGTGATCCAGCGTATAAAATATATAAAATAATGATATCTAACTAGTAAACTAATTAAATTTAACATCAAATGTTTGATTTAATTTGCAGTTTGATTCGTTTTTAATTGGTCGAGAATGATCTATCAGTGATTTAAACTGTTGCCGTTTTGAAAAAATCTAAAATATGAAACATGTTTGTTTTTGTTTTCTACATGATTCAATATGTTATTTTATAGTTTTGATGTCTTCAGTATTTTTCTTTAATGTAGAAACTAGTAAGAATAAAGAAAAACCGTTGAATGTCAAGGTTCAAACTGATATTTAATATAATTTTAAATCTGAATATAATTAATTTACTTTTCTTTTTGCGCTCCTGAATATAAACATTAATATTTTATTTCATGTTTATTGTCACAGAAAATAAGTCACTTTCAACCAATCACTGTGGACGTGGTGATGACGTCACATGACATCACTCTCATCTCCAGGGAGATGGTCAGCGAACGTTACCGTCAGCGGATCGATGAACGTTTAGAGCGTAAAAATAAAATAAGAGGAGTAAAGTTTAAATTGAAAACGACGATGATGATGATGATGATGACGATGATGATGATGATGATGATGATGATGACGATGATGATGCATCTCACCTCTCCTGCTTCTTCTTTAACTTGTCAGACAGCTGCAAGAACAAGACAGACATTTTTTAACATATTAAACTTTGTATTTAAATGAATCTAAAGACTTTAAATTGTTGCTTTAAGTCTCAAAGACATCGTTTAAATCTTCACAGGTTTATTCAATTAAAGCTTCAATCAATCAATCAATCAATCAATCAGTTTTACCTTGGTAATCTCCTCCTGCAGTTTGGTGATTTCAGCCTGTTTGGACGCCTGCAGGCAGACAGAAAACATTTATTTCACACAGACACGAACCAGACGAGAGACGCCAGATATTTACATTCTGTGACTTTAACACGTTATTAGAGAAGAAACTAAACGTCTCCGAGCTTTTACTTCCTGTTTTAAAAACGATCCTGACCTCATATAACAGGAAACCTGAGAGACACGTTTTCATCCTTTAAATGTTTAGACAATAATATCTGCAGATTTGTATTAAAGTGTTTATTAATTTTACACATAAATGTTTCATGTTTGACACATTTAACGACATTTTCACTGGTTTGGTGATTAAAAGCATTTATTTAACTGTCCTTTATATATTTATATATTTCTCTTCATCATTCTCACTCAGACACTTTATTTTTTGTCATGACTGTAACTTTTAAAAACATTCGGAGACTCGATTTTAAATCTAAAGCAACATTTGCCGGATTCACTCAGACCTGTTGCTTCTTTTCCTTTGTTGTTGTTGTTTTATATTCATATTTCATTACTAATTTTCTTCTTTTTTATCTCTTTTTGTATTTTTTTCTTCTTTCTTTCCATTATTTATATTATTAACAATAATAATATTATTTATTTCTGAAGCCTTCTTTTTGTAGATGATGTTTCTAACAGAGATGTTGATGGGAAACTTGTTTGTTTTCGTTAATTTTATTGTTTTATTCTTATTTTCATTATTAATAATCATTTATTTATTAGTTTATGTCCTGTTGCTTCATCTCTTGGGATTTATCCTCAAATTAAACATTAAAATGATTAAAAACTAAACTTTTTAGCTGAGTTTTAGAGAAACTGCAGGAAAAAAACAATCTGTTTGGTTTGTCAAACCTGTTGTGTTTGTTTCTCATGACCAAGAAACAACAGCAACTTCTCATCAGAAGCATTTTTCAAATCAAATGTTTGGAAATGTTTTTTTTTTAAACACTCAAATAAAAAAAAGAAGTGACAATAAAACAGCGAGTGTTTCATGATTTAAAGGAGCTGCAGTCTGATGTTTGTCTGCTACATGCTGCTCTTCATGTTCCTGTCACACACACACACACACACACACACACACACACACACAGTGACGATGAGCAGAAACAATATCCTGACGGTGCGTTTACACGACTGGAAGTGAAACAGAAGTGAAACAGAAGTGGCTCCTCAGAGACTGTCTGAAGCACTAAATGGCCAAAAGTCTGCGGACAGCTGCACATTTCCTCCACATGTGTGATGATTTAACGTGGTTGTGAAAAAAAAGAAACATCCTTTTATGCTGGAACATTACGCACGCTCAAATCTTGTTTGATTCACACAGACTTCTGTGAGTCGATGAATAAACATGAACTCTGCTGCTCCGTCTGCTCCGACTGTGTCTGTTCTATTTAGACAAACACACTTCAACTGATGAAAACACATCGCTGTTTTTGTTTCGGGTCAGAATTCAGAGCTGTGAAACCGTCGTGAGTCAGACGTAACTTCATTTAGTTTTACTTAACCAGCCGTTTATGACCATAAATGAATGACTGTTGAGTATTATTCTATTTAAACATCATGTTAAAGTGCATCACTAATCAAATATCTAATAAATGTGAGTGAATTGGTCTGTTTGTGGTCAAGTTTACATAAAAGTTGACTTTTCTCTGACTATTTTATCTGATTTATGCAGACAGAAGATAAATTTGTCGTCATGTTTGGTGCAAACACATAATGTGTGAAACTATGGAGACGACAGAGACGAACCTGGAAACTATTTATGGAAAATATTTCAAGTGAAATGAGAAAATAAAGATAATAGAAATGATAATAAAGACATTTAGAGAGGAAACCTCGTCATAAACAGATGGTTTTAAATATAATATCAATAAATAGACAATAAAGATTTATCTTAAAAACACATCAAGATATATAGATATATCTACTTTCTGTTTGGAGATCCTGTCAACATGGCGTCCACATACATTTGTGTGTGTGTGCGTGTGCTTGTGTGTGTCTCAGATGTGTGTGTGTGTGTGTGTGTCTCAGGTGTGTGTGTGTGCTTGTGCGTGTCTCAGGTGTGTGTGTGCGTGTGCTTGTGTGTGTCTCAGGTGTGTGTGTCTCAGGTGTGTGTGTGTCTCAGGTGTGTGTGTGTCTCTCAGGTGTGTGTCTCTCTCAGGTGTGTGTGTGTCTCTCTCTCAGGTGTGTGTGTCTCTCTCTCTCAGATGTGTGTGTCTCTCTCAGGTGTGTGTGTGTCTCTCTCTCAGGTGTGTGTGTGTCTCTCAGGTGTGTGTCTCTCTCAGGTGTGTGTGTGTCTCTCTCTCAGGTGTATGTGTGTCTCTCTCTCAGGTGTGTGTCTCTCTCTCTGGTGTGTGTGTCTCTCTCAGGTGTGTGTGTGTCTCTCTCTCAGGTGTGTGTGTGTCTCTCAGGTGTGTCTCTCTCTCAGGTGTATGTGTGTCTCTCTCTCAGGTGTGTGTGTGTCTCTCAGGTGTGTCTCTCTCTCTGGTGTGTGTCTCTCTCTCAGGTGTGTGTGTCTCTCTCTCTCTCTCTCTCTCTCTCTCTCTCTCTCTCTCTCTCTCTCTCTCAGGTGTGTGTGTGTCTCTCTCAGGTGTGTGTGTCTCTCTCAGGTGTGTGTGTCTCTCTCAGGTGTGTGTGTGTGTGTGTCTCTCTCAGGTGTGTGTCTCTCTCTCAGGTGTGTGTGTCTCTCTCAGGTGTGTGTGTGTGTCTCTCTCAGGTGTGTGTGTCTCTCTCTCAGGTGTGTGTGTCTCTCTCAGGTGTGTGTGTGTGTCTCTCTCAGGTGTGTGTCTCTCTCTCAGGTGTGTGTGTCTCTCTCAGGTGTGTGTGTGTGTCTCTCTCAGGTGTGTGTGTCTCTCTCTCAGGTGTGTGTGTCTCTCAGGTGTGTGTGTGTGTCTCTCAGGTGTGTGTGTGTGTCTCTCTCAGGTGTGTGTCTCTCTCTCAGGTGTGTGTGTCTCTCTCTCAGGTGTGTGTGTCTCTCTCTCAGGTGTGTGTGTCTCTCTCTCTCTCTCAGGTGTGTGTGTCTCTCTCTCTCTCTCAGGTGTGTGTGTCTCTCTCAGGTGTGTGTGTGTCTCTCTCAGGTGTGTGTGTCTCTCTCAGGTGTGTGTGTCTCTCAGGTGTGTGTGTGTCTCTCTCAGGTGTGTGTCTCTCTCAGGTGTGTGTCTCTCTCAGGTGTGTGTGTCTCTCTCTCAGGTGTGTGTGTGTCTCTCTCAGGTGTGTGTGTCTCTCAGGTGTGTGTGTGTCTCTCTCAGGTGTGTGTCTCTCTCTCTCTCAGGTGTGTGTCTCAGGTGTGTGTTCGTACCTCCAGGTTGTGGATCTGCTCCTTCAGCAGCCTCTTCTCCTCCTGCTCGGTGTTCAGTGCCATCTCCAGCTCTGGTCCAAAGCAGTGAGTTATTGGACAGAGAGCAGCCGACCAGCCTAGCGCTGCCTGCTTAGCTACAATCTTCTCTACGCTCTTCTCTGACAGGCCTAAAGGGGGCGCCGCACACAGCAGGGGGCAGTCTGTTAGGCCAGACACACACTACAGGAGCTCCGCATGCTACATGACGTCTCAAACGCTTCGAGCGGATCTGAAACTTTTTGTTTTTCTGGCTGAGCTGCAAAATCAAACACGTCAAACTTCCTGCAGCTTGTTTCTTCAGGTCAGTTTGTTTATTTCTCTGAGATGTGAGCAATAAAATAAATGTTTGTTTACTCTGAAACTCCTGATGCACTTTAATTATAACTCTTAACTGATGTTATAACTTCTGTAATTCATCATATTCATGTTTAATATCTTCTTATTTCCCAGCGGACTGACTTTAAAATCTGCACCAATAGATTTTCATTCTCAATTAATCTGCAAATTATCTTCAAACGTCTTTTTTTGTCTTTAAAACAGTCCAAAATGTAAAGATAATTTAATTTAATTCAATTTTTAATCACATAAAACAAAGAAAAGCAGCAAATCTTCACATTTGAGGAGCTGGAACATGCAAATATTTAGCATTTTTGTTTAAAAAGTGGCTAAAACGTTTAACAGATTATCAAATAGTTGCCAGTAGATCAATCGATTGATCGACTAATCAGTGCAGCTCTACTGACTTTTCTCAGTAAAGACTCGAGTTGTGTTTTATAACAAACCTGCATTTCATCAAACTAATATCACTGTCGTCTAGTTTTGATATGATGTTACGATGTTATTTTACGATTCTAGAAAGTCGAACACCAGTAAATCATTCGTTCATTCAGCAGCGACTCTCTGTGGACGGAAAGGTCGGCGTCGCTCGGCTCAAAGCTCAACAAATGTGAACTTTCGCCACGCAGCCGCTCCGATGTCACGACACGACACACCAGCGACGGAGGTGACGCAATCAGGAGCCGTTTTTTTTTCAGCGATAACAAGAAAACGCCTTCAAGTTTGAAACAACGAGCTCGTTTTAAACTATTAACAACATTAAAACATCATATTTGATTAATTTACAGATTATTTACTTGATCAATTAATCATTTATGTGGTCTGTAAAACTAAATGTTCCCAGAACATTAAAACCCAAAATAATCAGTAGAAGAGAAAGAAAAACAGAAAATATTTACCGGTACTTTAATGGAGCTGGAATCAGTGATTTATACTTAAAACTGCTTAAAACGTTTATTCCGTTATCAAAAATGTTGCTCGCTGATGTTTTGTTAAATCAACTAATCACTGCAGCAACATGCAGCATAAACGATATAAACAGGAAATAATGATAATAATAATAATAATAATAATACTAATAATAATAATAATAATAGCAGCTGCAGTTTTAGGCACCAACAGATATTAAAACATATCTCACCGTTGTTTATAAATGCAGGTTTCACTTTGTTTTATTTTTATCTGCACACATGTAGAAATGTGTCGACAGAGTGAGCGGACAATTATTATATTGTTTATTATATTATTGCAGAATAATTATCATTTTTAAGCAAAAATGCCCCAAAATGTGAAATGTGATGATTTGATGCTTTTTTTGTCTCCATGAAAGTAAAAGAGTTTTGAACTCTTTAGTCAAACAAAATAAAACCTCTAAAAGATGTTTGACTCTGGAAAATAATAAAACATCATGTGTCACTATTTTCTGACATTTCATAGACAAAACAATGAATTAAGAAAATAATCCGCAGATTAATTGATGATGTAAACTGTTAGCTGGAATCACTTTCTGTAATTTAAAGTTATATCGTTGATTGAACAGCATGTTATCATCAGCATATAGTATAATATTAACTGGTTATATTAACAAGCTGACGTTAGTTTGGTGAGTGGATTCAGTCAGTAGGTGGTATTTAATGTTTTAACTGAGATTAAACTGAATTTATGAGCAGCTGCTTCCATTAATATCTCTTCATGTTCAAATAAATATGACTATTATTACCCAGAGTTCATTGCTCATTTGTCTTCTACATCTTTACTGACGCCGACTTTGGCTCCAAATTACTAAAGAATGTTTTTAGACATGAAAACAGTTTAAATCAAAGTCGAAGTCGTACTTTTTACTGTGATGTCATCTGTTTGTTTTAATCACATTGTTTCTTTAACTTAAACTGTAGATCAGTACCGCTGTCAGTTACTATTAAAGTTGTCTGATGCTGTGAGGTCATAACCACGGGAACCAATCCCATCGCTCCTTTCACCCCACATGACCTGAACTGGTGCCGCTGAACGTCTTGCAGCTCTTTCAGGAAATAAAGTTCGTATAAATCGGGTTTAAACGAGTTTTGGTTTTGCAGCTTCGCCAGAAAACGATAAAAGAAACCTGCTCGTCTCTGTCGGGTTGAAAATGGCGAGTCATCGTATTTCTCTACAGATGAATATTAATCATCGTTTTATCCGCTTGTAGTGTGTGTCTATCCTGTAGCCAGCTAGCTGCTCTACGCTTCAATAAAGCCAAGCTGCGAGTTCACTGGAAATTCTCAATGAAGCCAGAATGAAGGAAGAAAAAGACGCAGGAAGTTGTTGAAACTGCTTTTGGTAAATTCAGTATAAAGTCCATTTCACCACTCTGCTGAAAACACACTATTTTATTCTAATAATATCTTCTACTGGATTCTACTTTCCAGTTTATATCAATCGTTGAGAACTCGACACTTCCTGCAGATGTTTCAGGATGATGAATAAACCTTCACAACCTCTTCAGTGTCACAATTAGCGCTACCTGCTGCTACGTCACTTCCAGTTTAGCTTTTACAAATGCGGAAGTAAAACTTTAATCACAAAAACGTCTCTAGAGGTCACTGTAGTGTATATATATATGTTTATATCAATGAGACTTTGATTCAAGGCGTCTCCAACCTGCAATCTGCTCTTTAAACGTAAAGTTTATGCAGTGATGTGACGCACGATCAGATCTGCACAAGTTCTTTTATTTTGAAAACTGACCAGATGCTCTCTGCTGTTCCTGTGCCTCACTTCCTGTCCGGCTCGAGCTGCTCTGTCATACAATAACAGTACCTATCTCCATATAACACATTTTAATCCGATGAATAAAAAGTTGTTTCACAGTGAGAGCACGAATAAACACGCTCACACCCCCCCCGTCACACCTCCAGAGGAGAATAGCAACGCCATAAATGACAGCAAAACGCAGCGGAGACTCCTCACACTGAGCTGAAATTAAAAGAGTGCATATAAATTTGGCTAAATAACATAAATAAAGACAGTTTCTACTGCGTTTTGCTGTCATTTATTGTCGCCATCTCTGCTCTTTCTCAGCTTTATTATATTATTTTGTCTGTTTGAGACTCTGAGCTCTACAGAAACAGTTTTATTCAAAGTGTAACCATAGAAACGGACGTTATACTGAATTTATCCGGACTGCAGGTCAACATGGAGGATCAGTTGAGTTTGTATCAGCAGAAAGATTAAAACAGGAGCGGGTCAGAAAGCAGGGAAAGTCTGCTTCATGTTAAAGTCGCTCCTGCAGTGAAGGTCAATAAAAGGCTTTTTTGAGAATTTACAAGCACCGTAACGGACCTCACTGGTGGGTTCACAAGATAAACTCTGTTATTAGAGAAAACTAAATGTTCTTCATCTGTTGTTTGTTTTTTTTAAGGTTTTCTATGAAAGTCATCTTGTAAAAATGTCAAACTTCCAGCAGAGATAATCCATCACAGTCGGTGTTTGCTCCGCTCTTTGTGTGTTTTTCCAATATTATGCATTCGTGCAGAGATTTTAACATTTTTTCAAGGTCACTCCAACTTTAACATTAAGTTCTGTGTTTCTGGTGGTATTGCAGCTACAACATATAAAACAAACTACGTGTACAGCCACTTGTCGTCCGTTTTTAATTCTGTTTATTGCAACAGAAGTTATTTTCCTGTTTCCAGGGAAACCAGCTGTGATGTAATCTGCGTTGCGCCAGGACTGAAGCTAAAAACAGGAAGTTAAGTTGCTCTTTATCTGACAAACTAGAGGACCCAGAAGACAAACAATAAGTAGAAGTTATCAGCGAGAAATAAGATCAATAAGTGGGTGAATAATCTGGAAATATGAACAGATTTCAGTCTTATTGTGTTTGGAGGAAGTCTTCACCCACAGAACTCAAACTGGGATCATTTTAAACTCGAGTTGAAACAGTTTTTAAAAGAATAAACTGGTTTATATCTACCTAGAACTATGAAAATAAAAACAAAAACGTGGTTTCTTGTATTGAAAATGAGCCTGAACGGTTTAAAGTTTAACATCAGATGATAAAGTGTCTAAAGTCGTCTGACTGTGATGGATCGTCTCTGTGCAGCGGAGTTTTTACGTCTCTGTACGTCGATTCTTAAACCGACCAGTTTGGTCCTTGTTCAGTGATGTGATGGAAGTCGTGTTAGTGTTTGAAAAAAAAGACGTTTCAGAGCAGATGAAATAAATAAACACACGTCTGACCGCTGAGGAACATCCTACAACACTTCATACATAAAGTCTGCTGATGTTCTTCTGTTTTTACTTCTGGTCAACAAATCTCATGTACAGAAACAAACCAACACACACACACACACACTACAGCAAATGTAGATCCCTCCGCCAGTGGAAATAGTCCCTAACAAATGCTCTATTTCTTCCTGTTTATTTGAAGCTTAGAAACAAATAAACAGCTGTTTCAGGACATTTCTGCAACTTATTAAACATGAACTGATCTTTTATTTTTAAGAAGTGGAAGTCAGAGAACTTTACAGTGAACTCCCTGCTTGCAGAAATTATTTAAACAGCTGGAAGAAATCAAACTATACGTCCCCAGAAGAGTCGTTTCAGGTGCTCAGACTCCGACGTAAGTTAAAACTGTATATTTATGAGCTATTTTTTAAATATTTACATCTTCAGGAGGCTTAAAGCTGACAGCCACACACTGACATGTTGTTGGTTTGAGTCTGTACATGAGTTTTGTTGACAAAAAGAAAAAAAAAACATAACATAACACAAAACTTAAACTTCATATCAACTGAGTTTCTCTCAAAAACAAAACTAATACAATCAATTATAAAAGAGAACCGGCTGCATGAATGATTTAAACAGTCGATCAGAACAGTTTGTGCCGAGTGAAGGTGAGAAGAATAAAAAGACAAAAGCAGCAGACAGCAAAGCTTCTCGTGACCTTAATGAAAGATAAATCCTGTTTCCTTCCAGGTGAGATTCAAACATTCACTGAGTCGACTGTTGACTGTGACTAAAAACCGTCTTCACAGTGTTTTTATGCAAACAGGTGTAATTCTGACTTTTATCTGCATGTTTTACAGCTAATATTTTTCCTGTCAGACTGTAAATTGATTGAATGTGACCTGAAAGGAACGCAGTTTTTCTGTCTGATGAGTAAAACAGAGACACTCACCATGTATCTGTTTCTCCGTGTGTTCCAGCTGAGCCTCCGTCTGCAGGAAACAGGAAACACACGTTCGTATAAAAACATAAAAACATCCCGATGACGATGTGACGCCGTGTATCATCCATTATCTGCCAATCACCTGTTCCAGTCTCTCGCTGGTTCCCTCCGCCGCCGCCGATGCCGCCGACTCCTCCCCAGAGACTCCGTTGGCGCTGGCCGAGCCGTCAGTCTCCGTGGCGGAAGCTTGGTTGCCCTGGGCGACCACCTGTCTCTGCAGCTCCTTGTCGTAGCGCTCCTGGAGGGCTGGAGGAGGAAGAAGAGACGTCACATATGAAAACTAACAAACAGCTGTTTGAATCTGAGTCTGTAAACGCAGCGACGTCGACTCGAGCTGCACGGATACGAACACACGGCGAGTCCGACTCTCTCCACCCTCTGCTGCTCACCGCACCAGTCTGAGGTCAGAGGTCAGAGGCTCGACGCCACACATGAACAGCCGCTGGTAAACAGTAGAGTGATGTAATGACACAACATGTTTCTGTCCACTTCTCTCTGCTGGACTGGAGGAAGGATGCTTTTCATTACAATAATTCTTTGCCTCCTTGTGTCCTCTCTCTCCTTCGGGACCCAGAAACGGATCTCCCTCCGCCGTTAAATGCACCTGGAGGAGTTTAGAGCCACAGGAGGAATCACAGGTGTGCCCTACGCAGAAGTCTTTTTTCCAGACGGCAACATCTCTGTTTATTGTTCAGCTGAAAACTCTTCTTCTTCTTCTTCTTCTTCTTCTTCTTCTTCTTCTCCTCCTCCTCCTCCTCCTCCTCCTCCTCCTTCAGTGCGTCTCAGCTCCTTCATGAAAACGTCACACAGCTGCGTCTCCTATAAAACCATCCTGAGCCTGAAAGGGACGGTCAGGCTTTCACTACATAAACTAAATAAATAAACATTTGATTTAAACATATTCTGCAGATTTAAACTGTGTGTTTGTGTTTTATACTGTGATTCTATAATCACAGAATAAAACATCCTTCCAGCTATCAGTATGTAGAAATGATTAAGCAACAGAGTAAAATGTTAATTAACTGTATGAATGAATGTTGAGTTTAAACTGTTACTTAATAAGTTCGACATATTTGACAGTTGAGTTGCTTCATGACAACTTGTCGTCTCCTCAAATGTTGCTGGAGTGAGCGAGGACGTCCCGTTTGGTGAGTTTAGTTCCTCCGTCCTCGCATCTCTCTCGCATCCTCGCCGGGACACGAGGAAGAGACGCAAACGAAGGAAGCGAGGAGACACGTTTTAACGCTTAAAGCTAACTTAAACCTGTAAAGACGGTTGCTTCCTGCAGCTGGAACAGATGTTTTTTGTCTTTGCCTGTCAGGAATCAGTAACGTCGGGAGGTTTCGAGTTAGAGCGACGCGGAGAATCCCGCCGCTGATATCAAACATGTAAATAATCAACACATCAGTATAAACACAACCTACACACACCTCTCATTTTCTTCTGCAGGGCGGAGTTTTCAGCCTGGAGGCGGAGCAGCTCGCCATCGACGGGGCTGGAGGCGGGGTTAGGGGCGGGGCTAGACGCTGAGGAGGCTCCTCCTCCTTCCTTCAGGCCCTGGTTTTCCTTCTCCAGCTGTTCAATCTGCGTACACAACTGGAACGACGACGACAGTTATGTTAGTGTGATAATGTGACAGACGGTGAGGTGAGTCGGCGTTATAACTCGGGCGGCGTGCCGTCGTCACCTTGGAGAGTTCGGTCATCAGCGTGCTGTTCTGCAGGCGGAAGTCTTCCTCCTGACTGTGGAGTTTCCCCTGAAGCATCTCATTCTCACTCAGCAGCGCATCCACCTCCTAAACAACAACAACAACAACAACAACAACAACAACTTACAAACACTTTCCTCTGATACCATAAAAATAATCTCAATATTTGTTTGTTGTGTTTACTTATAGTACAAGAAAAATAAACAATAAACATGTAAAATGTTTAAACTAGAATTATAAACAGCTGCAACTGATGATTATCTATTTACTATATCTACTATTTTCATTATTGATTAACTGTTTTATCTATAAAATGTCAGAAAATAGAGAAATGTGCTTGTTGTGATTTCTAACAGATCAATATGACGTCTTTAAATGTTTTTGTTTACAATCATTAATGTTGCATTAAAGTTTCAAATTCTCACATTTAAAAAGCTGCAACTTCTGAATATTTGGCATTTTTGCTTAAAAAATGAAAATCAATTAATCAATTAATCGTTGCAGCTCCAGTAAAGACAAATAATGAAAAATATAAATGACATGAATATAGATTATAATCAATATAAACACATGTTTATGACAATTTAACTAGAAAATAACAAACACAGAGCAGAATCAGGCCAGCAGAGGGAGCTATTGATCAGTGTAACCTTTGGTAACCACGGTAACCGCTGATAGGAAACTCACCTGAGCTTTCTTGCTCTTATTCAGAGCCTGAAGAGAAACAAAAACAACATTAAATCATCATGAAAACATTTTTATTAAAGAGTCAAAACTTTAATAAAATAATAAAATAATCTGACAGAAACTTTGAATCATTTATAAAAAATTTTTTTTTTTTTTTTTTTTACCTTCTGTGCTTTGATAAAATCTCTTTCCAGAACCGCATTCTTCTGACGGACGGCGTTCAGCTCTGAAACACGTCATCATCATCATCATCATCATCATCACCATCACCATCACCATCACCATCACGCAGCTTCATCACAGAATATTGATTATATATATATATTTTTAAAGGCCAATAAACAGAAGCTGAATCTGCTGATGAAGTTTAAACTCCTGAGATGACGTAACGTGATCATGTGACTCGGAGACCTGAATGTTGGGAGTTAACTGCAGATAAGAAGAGTAAATAAAAGCTTATAGAGAAACGCTGAGTAAATATTATAGATTATAAACGATTCTTCTCACTTTCGCTCTCACACTTTGGAGTTTTTATCCTCAAAGATGCTGCAGACGAGTCACAGCTGAACTCAAATCCGACTGTTATTTACTGTTTTTATGGATTTTAAGTAAGTAAACTTTATTTATAAAGCACTTTTCAAAACCAAAGAGTTACAAGGAGCTGTACGATGCAAAATAAAGCAGAATAAAAATAAATGTAACATCACAACATCAAAATAAAAGCAAAATAAAAACACAGAAGTCAAATAAAACAGTAAAAACAGTGAGAGAATAATCAGATATTATTCAATAAAGTGCTTGTATTTTAAATGATGTTTGTTATTCATCACTTGTCATTGTCGTCATCCATTGTGGAGTTTTATTTTTTAATATTTTGACACTTTATTTGAGTTCAATGACAAACAGTCTGTACTCAGTTTGCCGCTCCAGTTTCAAGTGTTTATGTGTGACAGAGAATAACCGCACTTAAAAATGAATAATAATAGAAAGAGGAGAATAAAAAAGAGACAGATAATAAATAAATAAATGCATTTTTAATGTGTTGTCAGCAGAGTGAGGTCATCTGAATGCTGTTTAAACACACACACCTATAAATATCTGTGTTCATGTCTCCATGTTTTCACGTTATTTATCGTCGACATCGTCTTATTTGAAACATCTGTTATTATTATATGTAATTATTTTCATGTTTTTAATCTGCTCGTCTATTATCTGTCATGTTCTTCTGCCTCCACTTCTTCATTATTAGAGTTTAATCTTTATTCTGATCATATGTCATATCGTTTTGATCCGTTATTTCAGGAGGAATCAAACCTAATTAACAAACTAAAGTGAATCTGGAGCCACTGTTTTGTTTTTTTTAACACCATGTGATGTAAAGTTCCTGAACTGTCAGATATCTCAACTGATTTTCAGCCATAATCAATAATCAAAAGCTTATAAAAGACTGTCAGAGATGTTTTATATGAAGAGAAGCTTCCTGAACTGGAACAGAATCAGTTTTAATGAAGCTGAAACTCAACGTGTTTCCTCGTCTGTCGTTTAAAGTCTGAAGTTTATCATCAGGCGTCTAAATCTGTCGTTTGATATATTTGTGTATATAATAATTCATACATTCATATTAATAAAGAATGTTTTTAAGTGGATTTATATGAATGTAACATCTTGTTTGATAGATCAGTAATTTATGGGTCAAACAGACAAACGTGAACAACTGAGGATTCATTTTAAAGAACAAAACACAAGATCAACAAATTATTTGATCAATAATGTTCAATATATCTGAAGGAAAACAAACCAATCAAACTATTTTTCAGTGTTTAAACTTTCAGCAGTTGAACTGTGATCGAATAAGAAGGAAGAAAAACAAACTTTACATGGACTTTCATCAACTCCAGAAGGTTCTGACAAAATAAAACATCTCTAACTTTAAAAAATCGATCATAAAAATATAAGAAGAAAAGTTCAGTTTACAGTTATTAAAGGATCCTTAAAGGAAAAGAAAATGTTTTACCAGCAGAATTCTTCCTGAGATCATCTGACAGCTGGTAGTTCTGAGTCCGAAGCTCCAACAGCTGAGCCTGAAACACACACACACACACACACACACACACACACACACACACACACGTTAGTTGTTTGGTCTTTAAAACGTCAGAAAATGGTGAGAAACAGCGACTCTATCACTGTTTCCTGAAGCCAAAGATGCAACAGAAACGTCTCGTTTTGTCATTAAAGGATCGTTCTGTCATTTTCTATATTTGTCTTCATGTTTGGATCCAAACTGACAATAAACAAATCTACTAACTGTGTATCAAAGCCTGAAATATCTACGTAAACTAACGTGACCAAACTCAAACTTGTTAGTCGATCAAACATTAATAAACTCAGAGGTGTGAAACCGATCAGTTTGTTCAATCAACTCCAAGTTAAGCTTCAAATGAAATAAAAGTCATCAACAGTGGAGCTCTGATACTACGAGTCACCATGGCAACAAGGTAAATAAAAGACAGAGCCTCCGTTTATAACCCTGCGGACGTAGAGATATTAAAGCATGTTTCACACATTTATGTTTAAAAACAACGTCAGAGAGGAGAAACGCGTCAATAAATAAATGTTCAGCTTTGTCTATTAATTCATGTTTTATTAGAGTTTAATCTCTTAAATGATAAAGTGGTGGAACATTACTGTATATGTTTTAAATATATTAATTTAACTGAAAGCAGCAACTTAAGATAACAAATATAGTTAAAGATTAAAAACTATCAAACAGATAAAAACATATTTTAAACAGAGACACATGACTGTGAGTTCAGTCTGATGCAGTGACGGTGAGTTTGGTGAATTACAGTAAAAAAAAAAGTGTTTATTTAGATTTTAGTTCAGTTATATTTCACCAAATGCTGTAAACTTTCATCATAAATCACTGAAATTCTGTTAAAACTCTGCTTTCTAACTTCATCTTACAGTCTGCAGCCGCTCAGTCAGAAATATGAACATGACATGAAAACTATGACAGGAATGTTTCCACCAGTGCGACCAATCACATCATGACTGATAGATAATTATCCATTGATCACATGTGTCTAAATATAACACGTTATGTGCAGGAACTATTCTAACAACTCCTGATCAATGAGCACAGATCAAACTATCATATAAATAAAAAGAAAGTCCTGATCTTTTTATTGTGATCTGAGGGTTCGTTAACGTCGTTAAAGAGTCTGTTTGATTCCCGAAACCTCTGCTGACGACGACGCTTCAGTAAGAACTGGATGGACCGCCGAGGGAACGAAGCGTCGAGTCTGACGCAGCTTCAGGAAACAGTTTGTAGAAGTAAAACCATCAGTGAGCAGGTTGAACTCCACTGAGTCAGTTTCTGTCTTCACTGACTCACAGTTTAAGTTACCGAACGGCTCAGCGAGTTTTCACTAAACCTGCTTCCTGTTTTAAACCTCAGTTCACAGCTGTCACGACTCCAAACACGAGACTAAATGACAAGAAGAAAAATATAGAAAAACAGCAGATTTATCTTTTAAGAAGCTGGAAACAGAGAATTTTAGCATTTTTCCTTCGATCAACTAATCAGCTAATCAATTAGGTCTATATCAATATGCTCTCGTCCGACTAAATTCTCATTGGTTGAATAATCTGCGTGCTACATCAGCAGCTTTCCAGGATTAATCCATTATTTCTTGCGGCGGGGGGGACAGACTAACAAACTACCTGTGAAAACAGAGACTGCTGGGTCAAAGGTCGTATTCAGACCAGATCAGGTGGAGCCGAGGTGTGCCGGAGGGGTGTGAGCGTATTTATTCGTGCTTTAGAACATAACCGCTGTGAAACAATCAGAAAATAACGTTTTATTCGTCTGATTCATCGTCTTTCTCGCTACCAGTGCTCCCTCTCTCCATTCATGCTCTAGCTCGCTCGACCACAGCTGCTCTCTCTCTCTCTCTTTTTTTTTTCTCTCGTCTTTGGCGGCCAATCACAGCCGGGGAGACTCTGCCGTGACAGAGGACGAAGACGTTACCAGGATGACGGGAGGACGTTTCTCTTTGTTTAATGACGTTAAAAGTAAAGTTAGACTTTAATAAAGATGAAGGAAAAAGAGAGAGAGAGCAGCTGTGGTTGAGCAAGCTAGAGAGTGAGTGGAGAGAGGGAGCACTGGTAGCGAGAAAGCCGGTGAATCAGACGAATAAAACTTTATTAATTAATTAAGTTATCAATTAATGTACACAATGTTAACTGCCTCAGTGTTATATATAATTATAACACGAGAACCCTGTCAGGCCTTTTTTTTTTAATACCAAAAATAAATAAATAAGATAAATTAATAAGATTATGTACGATTTCAGTCGACCAAGATGTCCCTTGGTTGACTTCAGCCCAATAATCAATAATCAATGCTGCTCTGCTGTTGTGTTTCTGCTTCTCAGCCAACAGAAGCTGATTAGATTCATTTTAGCTTTTTTATTGCAGCAAATATTGAAAGTTAAACCGAATAAGATTTGATAACAGACTCAAAAGGATTCAGATTTTATATTAAAACACATTGGAATGAACGACATCTCTCAGTAAACAGGATTTATATTTGGGGAAAAGAAATCAGATCAGTAGCTGGTTGAATCTCTGATGTTTGATAATAACTAATAACTCAGTTTATCAGAAAAAAGCTTCATTTATGTACAAACAGAAACACAGAACATCTTTAAAGCACATCAGAGTGTCAGAGATGTTATAAACCGTCCAGACGTGACGCTGCACATAATTACAGAGTCCTCATCAGCTGTAGAGTCACAACATGTGCAGTTGATGGTGGACGTTGATCAGCAGTTGTCGGAGCGGCTGCTGGTTTTCACTGTACTGTACAGAAAGCAGCTGATACTGATTATTATCAGTCAGGCTTTCACAGTAAGAGCAGATAATATCCTCCGCCTGTTTTCTTTTAGGAACGAGGAAGTTAGCTACGGCTCTGAACTTTTTGTCTTTTAACTTCCTGTCCAAACCTGAAGCTGAGATACGTGGCGCTGTGACATCTAATGATCAGCTCACGTCTACAGTTTTTAATCAAATATCAGATCAGTTTTATAAAATAAAGCGCAGCGTGAAGGAAGAACACGAGAGACTTTATTATACAGAGACATCCAGTAATATTTACACAGTGACGCTAATTTAGAGCTGCAATAATTAATCAATTAATCATCTGATCAAATCGGCCTTTAAGTCTCAGTTGTAGCTTGCTGATAAAGAGGTGGACCAAAACAGAGCCAAGAGAGTGAACACCGACTTATTCCACATCTGTTAAAGCTCTAATCTGTAATGATTCCTCATTAAAATGTGTAAAAACAACTTGACCTATGTTCTATATGTTGTTGAGTTGTGTTCTTACATTATCCCAAATGTTTCCAACAGTTTTCAAACCCAGAGAAATCTGTCATTTTAATCAAAGTAACGGACCGTTTCCTTTGGTGGCCTGTCAATGGCGTCATACCTCCTCTACCAAAGAGCCACAACAACACAACAACAAAGTCACTCTGTTCATTTTAGAGAAAAGTTCATTCATGATTGAACTTCACATTTAAAACCTGAACACATCAGATTGGATTATAAATGGATTTTTATCTACATATTTATTATTTATTAAGATTTATTAACTGCAGTTTGTCAGAGATCAGCTGTGATTCTCTGGCCTCAACTCTGAAGTCCAACCCCTCCCATAATTTTCTACCTCTACCAAAGAGTATAGTGCACAAGATGCATGCGTCGGCGCCGTGTTTGTCCGCTACAATGGCGTCTAGCAAAGAGTAACTTACACACATACAAGATAATACATGGGCTTTGTTGTGCTTGTTCCACACAAACTGTTAGAAATGGACTTTTATTCAGTTTGAAGCCACATTTTCATGATAAATTTAACTGTTTTTTAACTTGATCTTTTAGCCGCAAGAAGGATTTTAGTCATTGGACGTCTGGATCTTAAGTTATCAGAGAAATAAACTGGGCAAACGTTAGCGTTTGTTCTGGAGAGGAGGAGACCTCTGCGGGTAAAAACATCCTGAACCATCAACACTGGAGTAATCCTATCCCACTGAAGCTGCTTGTTTAACAACCAAGACAACAACTCCCATCATCCCTTGCTGCTTCACACTGTCATCACACTCCCTCTGTTGTTATTGTTTTGATTGAGACGCTGAGCGGCTGAAATTACATGATGTGTGTTTAATGTATAAATAAATAAATATAACGTTATGTTGTCAGTGTTTTTAACCCTCACTGGACCGACTCGAGCGCACGCCAAGTTATAAACATGATGGACTCTTTGTAAACGCAGCATGAAACAAGCTTTCATCTCGTATGGATCATAATAAGCTGGAGGCTTCTGTACCGAGTTTTACTGAGAGGCTCTTCTGATATTCCGTTCACATCTTTTATATCTCTGAGACCAGACTCAACATCAAAAAACACACATTGAAATTCAACAGCAGCACAAACTGCAGCCCTAAAGGTGAACGAACAGGATCTGAACGTGATGGCGTTTATCTGGAGGCGGCTTTTATTGCCGTGTTACTGGATAAGACACGTGTACGTCGTGGCTCTGCTGTGTTTACCTTTATAAACCGCAGCTGACTGTAAAACCTGCTGTATGTAAACAACATGGCTGTCTGCAGGTTGTCAGTCTGACTGTCCTCTGATCCACAGCTGTCTCTAATCACCAGCGATGGAGGGATTATTCAGATCCTTTACTGCAGTAAAAGTATCAACACAGCAGTGTAAAAATACTCCATTACAAGTAAAAGTCCTGCATGAAAAATCGCACTACAGTAAAAGAACATAAGCAGGTTTTCCTGCCGTTATAAGACTCTGATTTTGATGAACCAGGTGAAGTGAAGATAAGTTGACGCTTGTTACTGTAAGTGCAATAAAACCATTGCGAGTAAAAAGCCGGTAAAATATCAAAACAGCTGTTCTGTTCCAACAAGCATAAACATGTAGAAAAAGCAAAATATAGAAACCAAGCTGTCTGTACGGAGTCTAACTGGTTTTCTTAGTTTGCCACAAAAAGATTACAGTTTGATAAATTATTGTAAACTTGCTGCGGGCAGAGACAAACCAGGAGGAGGAAGAGGAGGAGGAGGAAGAAGCACTGATGTCTGTGTTCTTTCTTTTTAAACTTCACTCAGTATTTTCATGTCAGAAATATTTATTTTACTGACATGTTAGATTTCTTTCCAGCGAGATATTACTGAGTTTATATTGTGACTTTGCTGTTGTAAACATTGCTGTTATCATAAGTATTATGAGCTTGATGTAGTTAATGTGTTGCAGTAAAAGTAGTGGTTTGGTCCCTCTGACTGATATATTATTATATATGACATCATTATTAATAGTGAAGCATCAGTGTTAGAGCAGCATGTTACTGTTGTAGCTGCTGGAGGTGGAGCTAGTTTACACTACTTTATATACAGTTAGCTAGTTTAGTCCACTGGTTCCCAACCTAGGGGTCGGGCCACTCCAAAGGGTCAGCAGATAAATCTGAGAGGTCTCTGAACAGCAGCAGCTGCTCCTCTGAATCCTGCAGGTTGTTGTTATTCAGGATCAACCTGCTGAGATCTACCTTCTACTCACTGTTACTGTTTACAAGAGGAAAGAAGAAGAAACAACGTTCTGATATTTTGATTTTTTGTTGAAATATTGGATCATTTGAACATTTATTGAAATGAAAGCATGTGAGAAGTTTAGAGGGAAAAATCACTATTTGGTGGAGCTGTTAACAACTCATAGACATGTGAAATGTGACCCCGACTACACACTGCTTTTTGTAAGACGTCAAAAGACAAAAAGGTTGGAAACCACTGGTTTCATCTTTAACAATGTGTTGTATTTTAAAAGCTTGTTATATTATCCATTGTGTCAAATCTGCATGTGAAAAGTAAATAAAGCTGTCAAATAAATGTAGTGGAGTAGAAAGTACAATATTTCCCTCTGAAATGTAGAAAGTAGCATCACATGGAAATACTCAAGTAAAGTACAGGAACCTCTAAACTGTACTGAAGTACAGTAGTTGAATAAATGTACTTAGTTACTTAGCAACACTGTAGGTGACAGCTTGTAAACATGTTTGTGTTGTGAATGAGAATAATGTTTATCTTTATGTGGAAGCTAACACTGAGGCTGTGTGTTAGCTGACTCGGTTTTCAGACCCGTGACTCTCATCAGGGCGACTGTCCCGTGAAAGCTAACATATTAGCTAGCTGGCAGATATGTAGATATATCAGTCAGATCAATATCTCAGCATAGACTGACCGTCACCTCCCTGACATTATTAAATTAATACCATCAGCTCTCTGTGCAACAACACAAACAGCCGAGCTAACTACTCCCACCCAAACGGCTAACGGTTAGCATCAGAAGCTAATGTCCCTGACAGATATGACAGGTGCTATTCACAGACCTGACAGCTACCTGTGCGTCAACCCATCGACATGAACTAACAACTGTCGTGTTTTTCTCACCTGCATCCGATGAAACTCCTCCTCTGACAGAGCCTGAGACATGGCCATGTTAACCCGGGCTGCTAGCTAGCAGGCTAAGCTAGCGGAGGATACTGGAGGAGGAGAGCAGCACAGAGGCGAACAGAGGACAGAGCGCTCACTCTGACGCTGTTTTCCGAGAACCGACAGAGTACAGAGCGCTCACTCTGACGCTGTTTCCGAGAACCGAGAATCTGCTCCGGTGCTTTCAGCTGGAGCCAAACCGGCCAGTCAAAAAAAGATGACAGGGCAACATAAAACACTTTAATCCAATAATGTCCGTTTTTTTTTTTAAATTTTGGAAAAAATTTAACTTTTACTTCCTCAATGTGAGATCTATTTTCTTTGTCAAATTGTAAAAGGCTACAAATCACAATGTTTTATTTGCTTTATTTGCAGTAGAATTGCAGGAATTGTTAAAAAAAAAAAAACTGCAAGCAAAAGAAAATAATGTGATTCCATTTTGTAAAAACTCATATTTAATAACTTCCTTAGAAAATTTGTATTTTCTAAGCATAAGAACCATTGGCTCAAAGTTATGTGAAAAATAAAATACTGTACTTGAGTTCCATTTATTCCACCTGAATGCGTTGCGATGTCGTTAGTTACTGCGACATGAAACGTGATAATTGGTCCAAATCAGGTTTGGTCTGTTGATTTGGCCATTTCATACAGAACCATTGCGGTAATTTAGCAAAACTGCAGAGTGTATTATGTATCTATTATCTATCTACTTATCAACATTTCTACAAACGTAGCATATTAACATCAGGTTAATATTAGATAGATATGATACATATTACATGTGAATCATAAATACTTAAGCCTCGTTCCTGACCGCATCACTTAAGTGCCAACAACGACGGTAAAACACACCTTCTTGTGTAATATTGTGATTACACAACATTTACCAACAAAATAAAAGATATAAACAAAATGTATTCATATTGTGAGGCAGTTCTCTCTAAAAATGAAAAGGTTTTTGCTTATCTCCATTTTCATGGAAATACATGGAGTAAACTAATATCTGGAAAACAATCACTCACGCCAGTAGATTCCTATGTCGTGAAACCTAGCTAACTACTCCAGCAAGTAGGCCGACCCTTAGTAACAACCGAGCAACAGTTATGTCTAGGCAAACAATTGATTTGAAGCCAACTGGACTTTGATTTGTCTTATGAAGATGTTCCAATCCAAGCAGATTCATCAGTTCATCAGAACTGAACTTCTGCTTGGATAAAAGGCAAAACGTCTCTAGGCATCTCTAGGTAAAAGATCTAGGCATTTCTCAAATTGAAGAAATACCTCACGTATAAACACTAAACTGCTTTTCTAGCTCAAGCTCATTGTAAGAAGATATAAGATATCTGCTGAAGAAAATTGTTTTTCCATGGACAGATTTAGCTTTAACTTCACAGACGTTTTTAAGCTAGTAGCACCGGCACAGCTGATGGAGGATGCCGGAGTAGTAGGTGAGATAAACTCTCAACTGAGGGGAAAATGGCTGAGTTTTGCTGTGTATGGGGGGAGCTATGTGACAATAAAGAGTGGAGGGGTTTGGGTTTTTTTTTCACTCGGCAAAGGGTCCATTTTGTTTCCCCCACAACCCTTAATCAGTTCAGTGCAATCCAGAAGAATCGCTTGGATTACCTCCTCTAAGAGCCTAAACATGATTCAAACAAACTCATACTATGTGTTGTCTGACTGCCTCTAGATTCAAAGGGGGATACTTACTAAGTCTGTCTCAAATTACCAAATTACTGCCAGGGGCACGAAATTAAGTCTGGACATGATACGTGTGCTACCGAATTTGGTACATCTAGGTGAATTCTAAATGTGGGGATTCAACTTTGAAATTTCATGGGGGGCACTATCCAGCCATGTTGCCACATTCAAGAACCACAAAATATATTGATGTTCTTCACTTTTGATGCATGTGCAAACTTTCAAAAACTGTGATTAATTTGGACAAAAAACAATAATTCTTTGAATTACAATGAGGTCTTCACACTACTCAGAGCTCAGGCCTTAATAAATAATGGTGTGATGGAAAAGCAAAGCTCTGAAAGACTGTACATCAGTCATCCTGAACTTCTATCAATCCAAAAAAGTTTAATGAAAATGAACAAATATGTCATCCTTGATTAGGAATTAAAAAAAAGTCCTTAGCCAATATACTTCATATGCAGACGATGCAGACATTCATAAGTTTTTTACTGCAAGATGCAGTCAGTGACTTTAAATATGTTGTTTCCAACTCTTTAACCTTTCCACTTTCTTCTTACCGCAACCAGTGTGACATTCTATCTCAGTAGCTGCAGAAGGTTAGAAAGAGAAACTGAACAGGTTTTGAAAGTGAGTGTGGAAATGAACTCTTGTCTGTCTCACGCTGTTGTGATTGTAAGATTGACTGACTCTGAGATTTTCAGCTTTTCAAACGTTAAACTTATCTGAAAACAACCTTTAACCTTGTCACTACAAAACATTTTTCCTTTAACTGTGAAATATTAAATCTCTGTTGAGCTGTTCTGGAAAAATGTTGTATACTCATGTACCACTTATTAAGGTGATATTTTAAAATAAGATAAAATATATAAAATAAAATTACTTAAATTAGTTAAAGCTACTGGACAGTATACTATTCAGTTAGTCAATTACTGAACAGTCAAACATATCAAATTGATCTGTACTAACTAATGCAGAGAACAACTTTGTTCTTGTTTAATACTCCTACAAGGCTGATCTGGCCATAGTTAAAGTAAACTGGCGACTCTGTGTATTTTCATTTTTAATGAGTTTGTAAGTGCACAAAAAATACTTTTGATCTGTAATGGCTTTGGAAATTAAAAAAATACCGACATTACCTTTAAAAATGTTGTAAATTTCAATCGAATTCATACTGGAAACCTCAATTACTGTTGTCCAGTGCAGCCACACAGAGCTGGTTAATTATGGACTTTTAGATTTCCTTCTTTTTTCATTAGAGGCTGAATTATGTTCTTTGATTTTCAGCATGTTCACATTCATGTGTTACTCAAGCATGTTTCCCAAGACTGTAATATAGTAATAGTGTTTATAAAGATTACTGTTTTTTGGGGGGAAGTGGGGAGGGGGGTTGTGTCTGAGTTTCTCAGAGTTTTGCAGGGCTGTTGTCAAGTATTACTTCCTGTCTGAATAAACCACAAAGGAAACAGGACCTTTAGAAGAACTGGTCAGATTACAGGTAAATACGTGACAATACATGCATGTTGAAATTATAATGTGCATATGTCACATATTCAGAATGAGCCACCGCAGCTTTTCTCCACCAACCACAAAATGAATATATAGTTCTGAAAGTCCACACATTAATATTACACTTGTTGTGTTCATATAAGTTAGACTGTGTGTATATATTTGTTTAATATTCATTGTTGGATATCTCCTGGGATATTATACAGTGTATAAAGATTTGTATGATGTCAGTATATTGTGTAGTGCGATGCTGGTGTGTTTACATTTGGAATGTTTGTTGGTGTTTAATGTGTCTGAATAATTTCATAGAGGTCATATGGTTCAAATAATAGAGTCAGAAATAAAAATTATTCATTCAATATTTTACGCTTAACCACCAACATCATCATGGTGCAAACAGAGAGAGAGAGAAAGAGAGAGAGAGAAAGAGAGAGATAGATAGAGAGGAAGTAATGTTAACTTAAAGCGTCTTCAGCTTCCTGGTTGATCAGACAGACATATAGAGGCAGTTCTCTGACAGTTTGATGATTTTCTGCATCAGGATCAAACTCAGAATGAATATCCACCATGTTCTGTTCTTCTGCTTCTTATCAGGTGAGGACTGATTACCTGACTGTCTGTAAAGCTGCAGCACAAACTGCTTCTGGACATTCATTGTGTTCATTTTAACAAATGTCAGATTTGTATCACACAAGTTTTCATGTTGCTGTCATGTTAATTAGTTTTCCTGTTGTTCTTTAAATTATTCTGTTACTAATTACAACATCTCTATAATCTAATCTTGTAATTTAACTAAACTGAATTTAACTTAAAACATGAAATATTCATCATGAATATTTGTTGCTCATTAATGTGTTTGATATTAGAAAGTATGAAAGAACATTGAAAAACAGACATTACACAGAGACACTGTGACTACAACAGCAACTGCTGTTGTTCTACTATGACTATGACCATGACTATGACTAACTAAAACCAAAATTGGCAAGGCTGTGAATCAAAACCAAAAATGAACCGACCAGGACAGAACTGAAAACCAGGGCTTAAATACACAGACATAACTGATGAGGGAATGGGGAACAGGTGGAAACACTTGGGGTAATCAGGCTTGGACATGGGCATGGGGACGGGCTTGGGCTGTGGCTTGGACATGGGCATGGAGACGGGCTTGGGCTGTGGCATGGAGACAGGCTTGAGCTGTGGCTGTGGCATGGAGACAGGCTGTTGCTGTGGCATGGAGACAGGCTTGAGCTGTGGCTGTGGCATGGAGACAGGCTGTTGCTGTGGCATGGAGACAGGCTTGAGCTGTGGCTGTGGCATGGAGACAGGCTGTTGCTGTGGCATGGAGACAGGCTGTTGCTGTGGCATGGAGACAGGCTGTTGCTGTGGCATGGAGACAGGCTTGGGCTGTGGCATGGAGACAGGCTTGGGCTGTGGCATGGAGACAGGCTTGGGCTGTGGCATGGAGACAGGCTTGGGCTGTGGCATGGAGACAGGCTTGGGCTGTGGCTGTGGCATGGAGACAGGCTTGGGCTGTGGCTGTGGCATGGAGACAGGCTTGGGCTGTGGCATGGAGACAGGCTTGAGCTGTGGCTGTGGCATGGAGACAGGCTTGGGCTGTGGCATGGAGACAGGCTTGGGCTGTGGCTGTGGCATGGAGACAGGCTTGGGCTGTGGCTGTGGCATGGAGACAGGCTTGGGCTGTGGCATGGAGACAGGCTTGGGCTGTGGCATGGAGACAGGCTTGGGCTGTGGCTGTGGCATGGAGACAGGCTTGGGCTGTGGCTGTGGCATGGAGACAGGCTTGGGCTGTGGCTGTGGCATTGGCATGGAGACAGGCTTGGGCTGTGGCTGTGGCTGTGGCATGGAGACAGGCTTGAGCTGTGGCTGTGGCATAGAGACAGTGGGTGAATACTTTGGTTTGAACAGATGACTGTGAACCTGCTCACTAAGATGAGCCAACTGGATGGCAAGGGCAGCCCTGAAGTCTTCCTGGCCACGAGCAAGGCCCTGAACTCCCCGGCCCAGCACAGCCACCTGCTCCTCTGAACGGGCGAGGATTGCTCCCCGTGCATGAAGAGCTGAGGACAACCGCTCCGACTCCGGCTGTGCAGCCTCCCAGCGGCCCACCTCTGCTGGGTTCCTTGTGGGGCGGTTCATTCTGTCAGGGATTGTGCAGAAGCGGGACCCAGGCACAGAGGTATTGTGACAAAAGTCCTTTATTTTGAAGCCAAAAACAAAGGCAAGACTATGACTGTGACTGAACCAAAAATGAACCGACCAGGACAGAACTGAAAACCAGGGCTTAAATACACAAACATAACTGACGAGGGAATGGGGAACAGGTGAGGGGAACAGGCGGAAACATTTGGGGTAATCAGACAGACACATGAGGAAGGGCAAGTGACCAGAAACAAGGAGGAATAATTTTCAAAATAAAACAGGAAGTGACGAGACAAAACATAGAGACAGGACAAAAACCCCAACTAAACTTCACCACGGTGTGACAGTATCATCTCTGCTTCTCTGTGAACTGATGGATTAGCCCTCATTAATCTGCAGTCTATTTACAGGAAGTCTACAATACACAAAGTATTGATCATCAGTATTCACTGTTCATCTTTCCAACAGCACTACAGGATGGAAACACTGGACTAGTCAGTGCAGTAAGTGTTGCTGGAGCTGAAGGAGGAAGTGGTTCACTTTCTTGCTACTTGGAGTCATCTGGAAACACCAAGTTCTTCTGTAAAGGAGAATGTAAAGAAGAAGACATTCTCATTAAAACAGATGGTGTCACAGCTCAGAGTGGCAGATACAGCATCAGATATAGAGACGGATCTTCTGGAAGAAGAATTGTGTCTGCGACCATCACACAGCTGACCAAGTCAGACTCAGGACGGTACATAATTGGTTTGGGTGGATCTTCAGGCCCAGATGATTACTTTGGGTTTGACCTCATAGTTACAGATGGTGAGTTTCTACTGAAAGTCATAAAACCTGATATATTTACTATGTTCATCCCATTTGATGATTTTGAAGCTTAAGAATAAATGAAGTCAGATGGAATCTAATTAAATTGTGGGAAGAATGTGAGACGTTTATGATATATTGACTCAGTGTATCAATGTTGGATGAAATCATTACTCCAGCAGTCAGACTGGTTGAACTGGGCAGCTCCCAGTGAGACTCTGTGGATCTGTGTAAATGTGAAGCAGGAAATATTGTGATCAGACTGCAGCATCTTACAGGAAGTACAGATAGTAACTGTTGATTGTTCATCTTTTCAGCTGCAACGTTGGGTGACAACACTCGTTTCATCCCTGCAGGAACTGTGGGAAGAAGTATCACAGAACCATGCTTCGATTCTGTCAATGTAACCAGGAAGTTCTTCTGTAAGGATAAATGTGAAAAAGAAGAAGACATCCTGATTGAAACAGAAGAGAACAGAGCTCAGAATGGCAGATACAGCATTGAATATTTTGAGGGAACTGCAGTGGGACTGTATTTGACCATCACACAGCTGAAGAAGTCAGACACAGGATGGTACAGGTGTGGTTACGGCAACGCTTTGTCTCCAGATTCATCTCACATGTTCCAGATCTTTGTTTTAGATGGTGAGTCTTATATTTTATTTTCTGTCTACATTCTGCTCAATTAATATCAAGTTTTAAATGATTAGAATTATGAATAGTTGTCATTTTTTCATTTGAAATAAAAAAGAATGAACATTAGGGTTGACTCAATGGCTGAATGGTTATCACATGGGCACTAACACCCTGAGCAGCAAGTCCTCAGTTTGATTCCCATTTGGCAAGACTGTCTACTGCATGTCATTCCTTTACTCTATTTCCCCACATGTCATGTCTCTCTCCACTATCACTATCAAATAAAGGCATAAAATGCCAAAAAATATTTGAAAAAATAAACTGAATACAAAATTTACAGAGTAGATGGAAATGACATGACAGAAACAAATATCTCTTTTTCGGGTTACAGTCAGAAGTTGATTTGTGACAACAAGAGGAGTGCTGAGGTTGGCAGAGTCATACTAGTTGTCCAACCTGGAACCTTTTCTATATTTCTATTAACAGTAGGTCACATAGAGAAGAACGGTTCCTTAGGTTCCTTAATGTTCAAGACATCATACTCTAAAATGTTTCTAAAGATGAAACTCATTTGTAGAGTCACAAAGTGATCTGATGTAAAATGTGTTGCCTTTATAATGTTAGTTTTTACATTTGCAACAATCAGTTTGTATGATTTTTAAAAAACCTTTTCAGACATTTGTGCTTTTATGTTTAATGTCAAAAAACTAAATGTGGATGTTATTTTCTTACTTTTCTGTAGTCAAAAATCAAATAGAAATGCTTTTTTGAAGATTAATGGAACAAATCTTAATCATTTACTTCATTAACACATTTAATGCTGTGTATTTCTTGTGTATGTGATCGATGCTGTCAATATGATCTGTCTAGAGCAGCATCTCATTTCTCTGCATTATTGATTCAGTATCTGATTGTTTCAATGTGTTTTCATTGTTCACAGCTCCAACCACATCAGTCCCATCAGCCTCCACACCAGCAACAACACAGAGTTTAATCTCCAGTTCAGGTAGCTTCACACCTTCATCATCTTTCTCTGAAACCACAGAGCAGTTTACAGGTACAGGACAGTTCATGTCTGTCCATCTGTCCATCACTGTCTCTCTGCAACAAAACATCCTCTTAAAACAGTAAAATTCAGCATAACAACGTTGTCTAATAAGAATAACAAGATGGTCCAACATGTGTTTCAGCACATAAGACAGTTCAGCACCTAGAAGAAAATATTTCACATTCAATTTTACAATAAATTTCCTTTTTATCTTCACGCCTAATGTTTAAACACATCCTATGTTTCTAATCATGTAAGATTAATTAATTATTTTATAATCAATTATTAACATGTGATGTCAGCACATGACAAGTTAAGAAACATCCAGACCAAAGTCTTTGGGATTGTTTTTCAACAGGAAGATCTATTTTTGTCATTTTTGATAAAGGTTCTCTGTGTAGTTTTCTTGAAAACAAGGTTATATTTATATTCAGTGTTACTCACCAAAACATGCTGAGTGTATCCTTTAGGTCCAACATTAGTGTTGAATATGTTTCCTCAATCATAAAATATTTGCAAAGATTATTCTATGAAGTATTTTAAATCTTGCATTGCTTGCAGTCTTCTTCTCTCCTGCTTTTGTTGGTGCATTGCTGTGTTTCTGGGCAGGTTCCTGCATCCTGTAGATCAGTGGGATGATGTGAAACCACTGGCAGGAATGTATATCACATCAACCACATGTGAACAATGTAGATCCACATGTAGAAACAAGATACTTGTCATCAAAAAGTCCACAGGGAACCTTTAAGCTTGTAATACAAGACAAAAGATCCAGGTCTTTCAAACCACTGCATATCTCTCTCTCTTCCTTCCCAACCTCTTACCCAGGTTACTTCTGGCCTCTGGTTGTATCTGTGCCTGTGATTGTTGTGCTGTTGGCTGTTGTTCTGCTGCTCCTCTACAAACTGAAGAAGAGGAACACCAGAGGAACCTCAAACAGCAGAAACATGGAGGTGACTTCCTTTAACTCTGTATGTCTCATGTTAACTCTTACTGTTGGCAGACATTTTATTTTTGCAGTTAGGAATAAACAATCTCATGTCTGCAACTACTTCACTAGTATGAATAAAAGTATAATTAAATAAAATCATAATTACTGTTACTAGACCTCTGGCCTGTCCAGCTGTTATCACTAAAATATCAACAAACAATCGAAGAACACAATATCTGGTCTGTTACCCTGGTTACTGCTATATTTTAGGTTTGAAGTCATTCCTGTTTTATTTTCAGGTAACTGTCAGCAATGAGAACCATCCTCCAGTCTCCACATATGAAGACTCCGACTACGAGAATCTGGGTCCAGACAGCAGGTTCTAGACCAAACCAACTCTACACTCAAAGCAAACAAATGACAATGTTTGGATTTGGATCTGGATTCTGTACTGTGCAGGTTAACATGTACTACAAAGTTCCAGTTTGTTCTGCTTTCTTTCTTTTTTGATTTAGCAGCAGATATTAACTATAAACATGCTATTTTTCACCTCTATGCTGATGATACACAACTTCTTACTTGCTTATTCTGAAATGTCCTTTCTGTCTCAAAAAATGTAAATGTTGTTTGATAATGTTCTTCTACACTTTTAGCCGACTCTGTCTCCTAGAAATTACATTCATGTTTGACTAAATTGCAACAGCAAATGGTAGTCACATAAAATCTCTTCTGGTAGAAACTCCAGCAGAATGAAAGTGTTTGTGTTTGTGTTGATGCCACTTACTGGTTCTTGTTGCTTTCTGCCATGCCAGCAGAAAGCTTGTGGTTTGCTGGTCTTAAGATGTGACTCAGTGCATCTCTTGAATCTGGAGTCATGAGTTGATGGTCAAGTCTTGGAGAGCATGAGAGCATTAACCAGGAGCTCTCTCCCAATGGGAACTTTTCAAGTACAGACCGGTCAACTTACTCATCACCACCAGATCCAGACTCCAGCTCCTCAGCCCAGCATAACAGACTCCATTCTCAACAAGAAGCTACCCCAGGTAGCAAGCAAGTATTTGTACAAAACCTCTGTCAACTTGCTTAAACCCTGGTGCTTTCATGACTGGTAATTTCAACTGGCAATTTGGAACTAAGCTGTGGTACCATTAATTTCCCTTTCCCTCTTGTGTCTTGTTTGTAGAATGTTGTAGTGTTTAGTACTTGTAGCTGCAGTATTAGTAATAAATGTGTTTAACTAAGGTGAACTTGTTTGTGTTTTCTTGTGCTTGCATCTCAGTCACTTAACCTTTAACTATTTTCATGTTGGAGTTGTGCATAATAATAATTCCCATGTTTTTTGTGGAGAATGCAGACCAGTATTTGCTAGTAGTTAGCCAGCTTGAATGTATACTATGAGTCTCTAGTTCATTGCATGACTGTGCTAAATGCTCCCTTTGACCATTAGCTTTGCTATTTAATGGTGACTCTCTGTGCTAGCTCAGGAAGAGAAGGGACTAGACAGGAAAGCATAGAACACATGCAAAAGCTGTGTAATGCTGTGTGGCTAGGATTTAGCCTTATTTGGGAGTTTGAGATCCTCTGATCTGCCATGATCAGGAGTGACATTTTGTTCATTGCATGCATTTGTGAATGAGTGTAGACTCATATCTTTAATGAAGCAATTTTGAGTGGTGTGTCCATTTCTTAACTGCAATTTATAGTAAACAGAAGCCCAGAGTTTTTACTCCTCTCTGCCAAATCTCTTCCAGTTTCTCTGCTTGGCATGTGCGCAGGGCAACACAGCATCGAACACCATCTTCTTTTAAATTAGAGGTTAATAAAGTTAAGCAGTCTAGACAGACAGGCCAGCAATGACCAGTATGTGTTAGTTCCCTCTCACGGCAGAGTCAGAGAATGATTATTCATTCACAGTTAAAAATAACTGTTACAAATGAGACCTCACTTTGAATAGGCCTGGATAGGATCCCTTGTATGGGATCATATCCCGGACTATTTCTGATTTGCAAATTCATGTCCGCATTCTCCACCAAAATGACATGGGAATTATTATGCACAACTCCAAGATGAAATCTGTTGTCCAGTGACATAACTCATATTAGAGTATGTGTAATAATACAGAAATAGCCCTCCTTTGAAGTGATGACAATTTTCCTTTAGTCACAGATTAAAGAAGAGCATAGCTTAATTTTGAGAAATTATAGAAATGCAGTCAGAATAAAGCAATATTGCATGGCATTTACCTTGCTTTTATTCTAATTCTGTTTTGTAGTGGTTCCAAGAAGTGCTAACTTTTCAGTGCTCAGGAATTTGTATGCTGTAACCCGTAGCCTAGCACTAAGGATTCAGTGCTAGTGCCTCAAAACAAGCTTAAAACAAGGTAAAACAGATCACATCCTGTAGTATTTTTATTGCTCTGTTTCACAGCCCATAGCAATAAAGTCACGTATAGTTAATTCAACTTGAAGAGAAGAATTTAATTAAACTAGATTGTCAAAGGCCAAATGATTGACAATAGCAAAATTGACTCTTGTCCCTTGCCAAGCAGACAATCCTGATTGAAACAGCAGGAAAACCAACTGTGATCAACAGCTCAAATCTTTTACATTTGATTTTGACTGCCTACATTTTAATGACACTTGCGAATCATTGTATGATTGACATTCAATCAATACCTGTTGTTTCTTTGCAGTTTTTCTCTTTCCCTCTCTGTCTCTTACCTCAGTCCTAATCTCTCTTGGCTGACCCCCACCACTCTTAGCTCAGGGGTTTCAAGTCCAGGAGCCCTCCTACTGCAACAACGCTACATCATGCGCGTTGAACTATACACTAGCCATAGGTTTGTGTACCTACTAGTGCTTATATTTGGAGTGCATACTACTGACTGTTGCAGAAACAATTTTAAAGCATTCAAGACACATTGTTTGCTCATATGTACCCACCTCCAGCATGAAAGTATCTTCCTTTGCCGAGGTACCTATGGTGTGCAGAGAGGAACAATGTGTATGCAGTTGCATTATCATTCGACCAGCTGGCTCCAAGCCTATGTACATAGAGTATCTATATTGAAGAAATTCATACTAGGGTTTATTTGTTACCCTGTTACACAAATCTTGTACAAAACACCATTCATCCATGCGATTTGCTGTTAGAATGGGCAAAATGGGTGTGTTGCATGGGTTTGAATGACACCTTCAATACCAGCAATTGACTTGTGAGGAAAATTGTTAGCTTAGCATGAGACTTGAGTGTGACTTTAGTGTGTGATGTCTGAGAAGCATGTGTAGCTCCTCTCAATGCCTGGCACTGGGCCACAGTGCTTCCAAGTTGTTGTTGCTCACAGCCAGGATCGACTGCTACAGTGATATATGGAAATTGAATCTTTATCATTAATCAATTTATGTTGTAAGTCTGAAAGCCAGATAGGTATTGTACATCCCTGTGGACCAACAAGAAAACATTGTTCACACTCCAACCCCTAATTAGCCAATCATTTCATACTGCTCTGAAGGGTTGAATTCTGCTGTACAATGACAATGCAGGACATCAATACTCCAAGTGCAAGTTTTAAGCAACTTTTGAATACCGGATACTGTGAAACTGGAAACTATGTTAAAATTTGGCAATGTCCAACAATGCAAACAATCAACAGTGAATTGCTTGAGCAGCCTTCTCGTAATATTGTGTGAAGTATGAGGTCGTCTCTGTGCCCTTTCCCTCTTGTATCTTGTTTGTAGAATGTTGTAGTGTATTTGTAGCTGAATTATTAGTGGTCAATGTGTGTTTAACTAAGGTGAACTTGTTTGTATTTTCTTGTGCTTGCATCTCAGTCACTTAACCTTGAAAGACCTATACCCTTATCATAAATACGATTAATAACAATCATAATTCTAATAGACCTCTCTTGTGTGCCCAACAAGGAAGGCTATTTCCATATTATTACACCTACTCTAATATGAGTTATGTCACTGGACAAATAATTTCATGTTGGAGTTGTGCACACTGATAATTCACAATTCACCAAAATATCATAAAGATATTTGAGTGCACAAATTCCTGCTTTATTTCGGTGGAAAATGCGGGCGCATATTAAACTCATTTACAATTACAACAAACACTTGTATCAGGTTCATATGTGACATGCTGTTTATTACTGAGCTGCTGCTTAAAGTATGTTACCATGCTGCTGTATAAAATGAGAGTTATCTCAGAGTCAAGTCAGAAACAGGCCTGAACATCAGACATCAATGTTGTACAAACATTTCTTTATCAACTTTTGAATGCTGGATACTGTGAAACTGGAAACTATGTTAAAATTTGGCAATGCCCAACACTGCAAACAATCAAGAGTTGATTGCAAAGAGGATAAAATTTTTGAGCAGCCTTCTCATAATACTGTGTGAAGTATGAGGCCGTCTCTGTGTCATTTTTGGTCTGACTGCAGGCTCTGTGTCGTCACTAAGGTCTGTGTTAAACTCCTCCTCCTTGTGTCTGGCTCGTTGTATCTCAGTTTCAACCTCACTTTTCTCTGTGCGCTCCTGTGTGTTTGTCTCTCTCTCTTCAGCTATGACAGCTAACTGCCTTTCCTTCCTCTCTTTTCTTTTCTCCCTGTGACTAATAGGAGAAACTCTTCGTCTGTCTTTGTCTGTGGTGAACTAGTTTGATCAGTCATATTAGCAGTTGAAAAGGGTTTTTTTAGTTGACAGTTGTGGATAAGTCGAAATCACTTTTTCTTTTCTTTCTTTCTTGTGGTTCTTGCAAAGGCATCCCGGCTTCTGTTAAAATGGTCAGCAAAGCTTGTGGAGAGGAAGCTTTCGTTTAGCATTTTGCCCAACCATACATAATAGCTTTTGAAATGGCTTCTATATTATCACCATGTCAACTTTCATCATTTCTACAGCTCTTGTTTGTACTTTGTCTCCAACATCGGCATATGACATATTTAACACAGTTCTTCACTGCTGTTCTGAACTCATCAGAATTACACTCTATGCTTTTTTTTATTCAATCTTACTCTAAATTGCTGACGACAAGCTTTAAGATTGAATTCAGTGATCTGGAGTTTATCTCTATCAAATGCTGCCTCATACAGACTTTCATTCAGTCATTCATAAGGGAAGAAAATCTGTGAGTGTATGTGCGTTTGCTTCAGCATGCTTATGAATGACAGATTGACTTTTAGTTCTGAATATTTATTTCCTACCAAAACACAGGTAGTCTTCCTCTGATTTTTTTGGTGAGTTGATTAATTCGGTTGTTGATTCTATTCTACTCACTACTTTGGACGCCTTGTTGCCCATTTCACACTCACACATGAAGACATTACACACAAACAGATTTCAACAACGTCTTCAGCAGCATCAAAGTTCTTTTCACACTTTTCTCCTCGGTACAGCAGCAGAGGTCTGAAGCCAAATGGACAAAGCAACTCTTTGCCTTGTGTTCACACTTTTAAATATTATCAGCACCTAGACTCCAGGATTTTGAATCCTGAGCCTCAACATTCAGAGGACACAGAGTGGATGATCCCAAATCTTGGCTTAAACGAAGCAGGCCTATATCCCACCCCAAAAACGTCTTTTCTATAGTTTAAAAGTCAGTTCGGTCCCTCTGTGTCGAGTGTAGCCCGGAGCTAGCCCAGAAATCAACAGCCACTTTGTGGCACTGCAGGGGTTAAGAACACTAACCCTCAGCCTTTTTTCCTCTTCACAACCACACTGCTCTGCACCCGCTTATCTCAGCATAACTTAATCAGTTCCAACATTTTTCATGCGTTTAGATTCTTTTTCAACCATCAGCTCCTTTAACTTCTTTTTGTTCATTTTCAAACCAATTGTGAAAGTTCGACATGGAAAGGCACAATAATATATATTTTGCACTTACCATGTCTTTGTTGTGTTAAAAGTACCAAACTGTTGATTTGGCCACTACCAATGTTCTTGCAATCTGGCACTATGACTATGATTCATATATTGACCTTTCGATGTGCTCAGGTTTGGAATCTTATCAAGCATGATGAAATTAGGGTTTATTGGACAATGTAAAGTGGAGTTACAACAACTTCCTGAGTAATGCCCCAAATATGTTTTGGGCAAGATAGACTGGCACGCTACATCAAGGGCGTTCAATGAAAACTAAAAAGCTTTGCAATTTAGCATTGCAAAGGTCTTTAGATGTAAGCTACCAAATTTGAAGGAGGAGTTCATTAAAGTACAACGCCTGTCAATGGCTTCACCTTGCAAAAGAAATGCAAAGTTGACTCAAAATGTCTGACTTCCTGTTGGGCTTAGGGTTTGGCTCCAAGAGGCTCTTTGTAAGTCTGGACATGATACATGTGCTACCGAATTTGGTACATCTACGTGAATTCTAAATGTGGGGGATTCAACTTTGAAATTTCATGGGGGGCACAATCCAGCCATTTTGCCACATTCAAGAACCACAAAATATATTGATCTTCTTCAATTTTGATGCATGTGCAAAGTTTCAAAAACCATGATTAATTTGGACAAAACAACCAATAATTCCTTGAATTACAATGGGGTCTCCACACTACTCAGAGCTCAGGCCTTAAAAAATAATGGTGTGATGGAAAAGCAAAGCTCTGAAAGACTGCATCAGTCATCCTGAACTTCTATCAATCCAAAAAAGTTTAATGAAAATGAACAAATATGTCATCCTTGACTGAGGAATTAAAAAAAAGTCCTCAGCCAATATACTTCATATGCAGACGATGCAGACATTCATAAGTTTCTTACTGCAAAATGCAGTCAGTAACTTTAAATATGTTGTTTCCAACTCTTTAACCTTTCCACTTTCTTCTTACCGCAACCAGTGTGACATTCTATCTCAGTAGCTGCAGAAGGTTAGAAAGAGAAACCAGATTTTGAAAGTGAGCGTGGGAATGAACTATTGTCTGTCTCACGCTGTTCTGATTGTAGGATTGACTGACTCTGAGAAACGTTACACTTATCTGTAAACAACCTTTATCCTCGTCACTACAAAACATTTTTCCTTTAACTGTGAAATATTAAATCTCTGTTGAGCTGTTCTGAAAGAATGCTGTATAGTCATGTACCACTTATTCAGATGATATTTTAAAATAAGATAAAATATATAAAATAAAATTACTTAAATTAGTTAAAACTACTGGACAGTATACTATTCAGTTAGTCAATTACTGAACAGGCAAACATATCAAATTGATCTGTACTAACTAATGCAGAGAACAACTTTGTTCTTGTTTAATACTCCTACAAGGCTGATCTGGCCATAGTTAAAGTAAACTGGCAACTCTGTGTATTTTCATTTTTAATGAGTTGGTAAGTGCTCAAAAAATACTTTTGATCTGTAATGGCTTTGGAAATGAAAAAATACCGACATTACCTTTAAAAATGTTGTAAATTTCAATTGAATTCATACTGGAAACCTCAGTTACTGTTGTCCAGTGCAGCCACACAGAGCTGATTAATTATGGACTTTTAGATTTCTTTCTTTTTTCATTAGAAGCTGAATTATGTTAAGCATGTTCACATTCATGTGTTACTCAAGCATGTTTCCCAAGACTGTAATATAGTAATAGTGTTTATAAAGATTACTGTTTTTTTGGGGGGAAGTGGGGAGGGGGGTTGTGTCTGAGTTTCTCAGAGTTTTGCAGGGCTGTTGTCAAGTATTACTTCCTGTCTGAATAAACCACAAAGGAAACAGGACCTTTAGAAGAACTGGTCAGATTACAGGTAAATACGTGACAATACATGCATGTTGAAATTATAATGTGCATATGTCACATATTCAGAATGAGCCACCGCAGCTTTTCTCCACCAACCACAAAACAAATATATAGTTCTGAAAGTCCACACATTAATATTACACTTGTTGTGTTCATATAAGTTAGACTGTGTGTTTGTTTAATATTCATTGTTGGATATCTCCTGGGATATTATACAGTATGTAAAGAAAGAAGAAGAGGTCAGTATATTGGCCAGCGAGATGCTGGTGTGTTTACATACTGGAATGTTTGTTGGTGTTTAATGTGTCTGAATAATTTCATAGAGGTCATATAATGGGGTCAGAAATGAAAATTATTCATTCAAAGATGGACCCTTAACCACCGTCATGTTGCAAAGACAGGGGGGAGAGAGAGAGAGGAAGTAATGTTGTCTTAAAGCGTCTTCGGCTTCCTGGTTGATCAGACAGACAGACAGAGGCAGTTCTCTGACAGTTTGATGATTTTCTGCATCAGGATCAAACTCAGAATGAATATCCACCATGTTCTGTTCTTCTGCTTCTTATCAGGTGAGGACTGATTACCTGACTGTGTCTGTAAAGCTGCAGCACAAACTGCTTGTGGACATTCATTGTGTTCATTTTAAAGATGTCACATTTGTATCATTTAAGTTTTCATGTTGCTGTCATGTTAATTAGTTTTCCTGTTGTTCTCTAAAATGTTTTGTTACAAATTACAACATCTCTATAATCTAATCTTTTAATTCAACTGAATGTAATTTAAGAAAACATGAACTCTCCATCATGAATATTTGTTGCTCATTCATGTATTTGATATTAGAAAGTATGAAAGAAAAACATAAACAGACGTTACACAGAGACACTGTGACTACAACTGCAGCTACAAGTAGAACAACAGCAACTGCTGTACAGTCAGTGAAAACTTTGCTAATGGCTGCCTCTGTATCATCTCTGCTTCTCTGTGAACTGATGGATTAGCCCTCATTAATCTGCAGTCTGTTTACAGGAAGTCTACAATACACAAAGTATTGTACTAAGGCAACTAGAGAGGGTTGCATGCACTGAGCGTGTGTGTGTACTGAGCATGTGCTAGTCTGTGTGTACCCGCCAGAAGTTGTGTCCCACCAGAGGCTGTTAGAAATTGCCTCCTTTTCAAGTGTTAACGAGTTCTATGCCATATCTATTTTAATACACTTTTAGATATTTGTCGTTTTTAACTCTGTTGCTTAACTGGATACGGATTTCCAATCAACGGACACAACCAAAATTTTTAAGTTATTTGAAGGACCTGGTCTTCCGTTCTGTGTGTTCGGATTGCAATAAACAATACTCACAGTTGAAGGACGATATACACTGACTGAAGACTGAACTCCAAAATAGGGATCAGCTGATCGACAGCTTTATTTCTTTTACCGCCACCCAGGCAAAGCATATCTTTTATATTCAATTGTCCAGTCTTATTGCCCCAGCAGCCCGGTCTCCTCCCCGATGTCACAGCTGATCTCGGCCTCCTTGACTGCCTTCATTACACACCGGCACTGCCCGCCCGGAGAGTCCTGTTGCTGAAGCTGATGGACTTTCTTCTGATCAAGAACTTTCCGCAATCCGGAAGTCGACATGGGAATGGCCCCAGTCCACAGCTCCGATGATGTCCTAACCACTTCATCTCCCTGATGGACAAGGTTCCGGTCCATCCTGTTGATGTTCCTGTAGTCCCGCCGGCATACAAGTGCACTCCGGCTCTGGCCCCCCCGTCACCGCGGTGTCTACTCCACCTGTGGCCAGCGCAGAATGGCTCGCTGCTACATGAATGGGAAGAGGATGCTGTGGGAGGCCGTCATCAGATGCTTGGGAGATCTTCCTTGGACTGAGCCTTCTCGCTCCTGCCCACCGGCGCAGACTCTCCCACCTGAACAGCTGTCATTGCAGCCAGAGTGCCCGCTGCCCAGTTCAAGTAGCCTGCACACTTCTCGTCCTCGTCCTCTCATTCCCCCCACCACACTAATCATAGGTGACTCCATAACCAGGGACATCTGTTTCATCAATGCCATTACTCGCTGTTTCCCTGGTGCCACAGTATCTGTGATCATGGATAAAATCAAATGACCTGTTGCATCCATAAATTCATCTCTCTGGTTAAATAACACCATTCGTTGTCTCTGGCATGGATGTCAGAGGGCAGAGCGACTCTGGAAATCCACTAAGCTCAATGTTCACTGTCTCTACTTCAAAGATCTCTTAACTGAGCTAAACAGCTTGATTATAGATGCGAGGGCTTCTTATTTTTCCAACCTGTCTGGTCAAATAAGGACTGCAGCAACTTCTTTTCCTTTTTTGTTGATAAAATTAAAGATGTCAGATCTAGCATCACCCCCTCATCTCTTCCCCTCTGTACTCATGCCTTTCGGCCACTAATTTTGGACAGCTTCTCTCCTATTTCCATGCAAGAACTCAGAGATCTGGTGAGCAGTATGAGATCCTCCTCCCCTGTGGACATTTTACCCACCTCCATGCTCAAGAATGCACTTAACTGTATTGGGCCATGCCTGGTTTCCATTATAAACAGCTCCCTGCAATCTGGTTGTGTCCCACCATACTTCAAACATGCAGTTGTTCAGCCCCTCCTGAAAAAAACAAACCTTGATCCATACAGTCTCCATATTTATAAGCCTATCTCCAAGCTGCCTTTTATTTCCAAAATTTTGAGAAAGTTGTCAGCAAACACATGTTTACGTACATATTTATTCCATCTACGAAACATAGCTAAACTCAAGACCATCGTCTCACATGTGGAACAAGAAATGATCATCCATGCATGTATATCATCCCTTTTGGACTACTGCAATTCCATTTTCACTTGCCTCAGCAAAGCATCTGTGAACCGTCAAATGGTCCAAAATACGGCTGCAAGACTCTTAACCAGGTCCAGCAGGATGACTCACATCACTCCGATTTTAAGATCATTGCACTGGTTGCCAATTTGTTTTAGTGTTTAGAATTTAAGGTTCTTACTATTACATATAGATCCCTGCATGGACAGGCTCTAGAGTACATCATGGAACTTATCCATCCCTACGTTGCCAGTAGGTCACTCAGGTCTCCCAGCCAGGACCTACTGGCTGTCCCTTTCTCATGGCTGAAAACCAAAGATGATTGTTCCTTTGCTTTTATGGCTTCAACTCTATGGAACGCTCTCCTTGTACAAATATGGTCAACAGTCTTTGTAGAAGCTTTTAAAAAACGATTGAAGACATAACTTTTTAAATGGGCCTTTATGTCTTCTTGAGTTGTTTGTTTGTTTTTTTGTGTATTGAATTGAATTGAATTTCAGTATTCAGTACATCAGTATTCATTGTTCATCTTTCCAACAGCACTGCAGGATGGAAACACTGGACTCGTCAGTGCAACAGACCTTTATGCTGGAGCTGAAGGAGGAAGTGGTTCACTTTATTGTACCTTCACTTCATCTGGTAGCATCATGTTCTTCTGTAAAGGAGAAGACATTCTCATTAAAACATATTATGTCACAGCTCAGAGTGGCAGATACAGCATTGAACATGAAGTCGGATCTTCTGGAGGAAGAATTGTGACTGTGACCATCACAGAGCTGACCAAGTCAGACTCAGGACGGTACAGATGTGGTTTGGGTGGATCTTCAGGCCCAGATGATTACTGTGAATTTGACCTCATAGTTACAGATGGTGAGTTTCTACTGAAAGTCATAAAACCTGATATATTTACTATGTTCATCCCATTTAGTGATTTTGAAGCTTAAGAATAAATGAAGTCAGATAGAATCTAATTAAATTGTGGGAAGAATGTGAGACGTTTATGATATATTGACTCAGTGTATTAATGTTGGATGAAATCATTACTCCAGCAGTCAGACTGGTTGAACTGGGCAGCTCCCAGTGTGACTCTGTGGATCTGTGTAAATGTGAAGCAGGAAATATTGTGATGAGACTGCAGCATCTTACAGGAAGTACAGACAGTAACTGTTGATTGTTCATCTTTTCAGAAGCACCATTTGGTGACAACACTGATTTCATCCATGCAGGAACTGTGGGAGGAAGTGTCACATATCCATGCTTCGATACTGTCTATGGAAGCAGGAAGTTCTTGTGTAAGGATGAATGTAATAAAGAAGAAGACATCCTGATTGAAACAGAAGATATCATTGCTCAGAATGGCAGATACAGCATTGAATATGATGAAGGATCTCCACCTGGACTGTATGTGACCATCACACAGCTGAAGAAGTCAGACACAGGACGGTACATGTGTGGTTACGGCAGAGCTTCATCTCCAGATTCATCTGAGACGTTCTCAATCTTTGTTGTAGATGGTGAGTTTTATATTTCATTATGAGAAGTTCTCTTGTTTTCATTTAAAATAAAAAAGACTGAATTGTAGGGTTGATCAATAACTGAGTGGTTATCACATGGGCACTAATACCCTGGGCAGCGAGTCCTCAGTTTGATTCCTCTGCTCTCTTTCCTCACATGTCCTGTCTTTCTCCACTATCACTATCAAATAAAGGCATCAAATACCAAAAACATCTGGAAAAAAATAAACTTTGAACACAACATTTAAAGAGTGGATGGAAATGACATGACAGAAACAAATATGTTATTTTGCTAGAAGTTGATTAGTGACAACAAGAGGAGTGCTGAGGTTGGCAGAGTCATACTAGTTGTCCAACCTGGAACCTTTTCTATATTTCTATTAACAGTAGGTCACATAGAGAAGAACGGTTCCTTAGGTTCCTTAATGTTCAAGACATCATACTCTAAAATGTTTCTAAAGATGAAACTCATTTGTAGTCACAAAGTAATCTGATGTAAAATGTGTTGTCTTTATAATGTTAGTTTTTAAATTTACAACAATCAGTTTGTATGATTTTTTTCAGACATTTGTGCTTTTAGGTTTCATGTCAGAAAACCAACATGTGGATGTTGTTTTCTTCCTCTTCTGTAATCAAAAATCAAATATTTTTTTGTGATGAATAGAACAAACCCACCTCAAATATTCTTCATCATTTCCTTCATTAACATTTAATGCTACCTATTTCTTGTGTATGTGATCGATGCTGTCAATATGATCTTTCTGTCTAGAGCAGTATCTCATTTCACTGCATTATTGATTCAGTATCTGATTGTTTCAATGTGTTTTCATTGTTCACGGCTCCAACCTCTTCAAAACCAAACCTGACTCTCCCACCTTCTCCAACATCAATGCCATCTGCCTCCACACCAGCAACAACACAGAGTTTCATCTCCAGTTCAGGAAGCTTCACACCTTCATCATCTTTCCCTGAAACCACAGAGCAGTCTACAGGTACAGGACAGTTCATGTCTGTCCATCACTGTCTCTCTGCAACAAAATGTCCTCTTAAAACAGTAAAATTCAGCATTACAACATTGTCTAATAAGAATAACAAGATGGTCCAACATGTGTTTCAGCACATAAGACAGTTCAGCACCTAGAAGAAAACATTTCACATTCAATTTTTACAATAAATTAACATGTGATGTCAGCACATGACATGTCAAGAAACATTCAGATTAAAGTCTAAGATTTTTTTTCAACAGGAAGATCTCATTTTTGATAAACCACATGTGTACAATGTAGATCCACATGTAAAAACAAGAAACTTGAGGTCACAAACTCCACAGGGAACCTTTAAGCTTCTTATACAAGACAAGAGATCCCAGTCTTTCAAACTACTACATATCTCTCTCTCTTCCTTCCCAACCTCTTACCCAGGTTACTTCTGGCCTCTGGTTGTATGTATGCCTGTGATTGTTGTGCTGTTGGCTGTTGTTCTGCTGCTCCTCTACAAACTGAAGACAAGGAGGAACTTTGATTTGAACATCAGAGGAACCTCAGTCAGCAGAGACATGGAGGTGACTTCCTTTAACTCTGTATGTCTCATGTTAACTCTTACTGTTGGCAGACATTTTATTTTTGCAGTTAGGAATAAACAATCTCATGTCTGCAACTACTTCACTAGTATGAACAAAACTATAATTAAATAAAATCATAATTGCTGTTAATAAACCTCTGGTCTGCTGAGTTGTTATCACTAAAATATCAGAAAACAATCATCTAACAAGAACACAATATCTGGTCTGTTTCCCTGGTTACTGTTATATTTTAGGTTTGATGTTATTCCTGTTTTATTTTCAGTTATCTGTCTTCTATGAGAACCGTCCTCCAGTCTCCACTTTTGAAGACTCCATCTACCAGAGCCTGGATCCAGACAGCATGGATCCAGACCACATCTACTCTACACTCACAGCAAACGAATGATGATGTTTGGATTTGGATCTGGATTCTGTACTGTGCAGGTTAACATGTGCTGCAAGGTTCCAGTTTGTTCTATTTGCTTCTACTTTTTGTTTAATCAGCAGATATTAACTATAAACATGCTATTTTCACCTCTATACTGATGATACACAACTGATCATGTTTCTTCGTACTTATTCTGTAATATTCATTTTGTTTTCAAAAATGTATATCTTGTTTGATATTGTTCTTCTACCCTTTGAGTCAACTCTGTCTATGTTGTTAATTAATGTTTTAAAGTTGCAAAAATGTTGATACTGAACATGTGAGTAAAATGTTCAGAAACAACATATCTGATGTTGCAGTAAATTCTCTGGTGATAGAAACTCCAGCAGCATGAAAGTGTTTGTGTTTGTGTTCAGACTCTGGCAGCACTTTGTTCAGGTCAGAGAAAGATCCTGGTCTCTGTTTAATACAGAAAAAGTCTGCAATGATTTGAAGCTCAACATGTTTATGAACATTTAAGCCACAGCAGCATCTTTCACTAACCTGAACCAAACCTGAACACAGAGATTATGTTTATAACAACAGTTTAGTCATATATGAGCATTATTTCTAGGAGACAGAGTTGTTTTGAGCAACACATGAAGAAGTCAGAGCAGCTCAGTTTTCACCAGTTACTTACATCAGTTACTTTGTTTTCGCTTATGATTAATAACAATCAGAATTCTAATAGTTGTTGTTGGACACACAAGAGAGTTATTTCCCTATTATTACACATACTCTAATATGAGCTATGTCACTGGACAAATAATTTCATGTTGGAGATGTGCATAATAATAATTCCCATGTTCATTTGGTGGAGAATGCGGACATGTATTGGCAACTCAGGAATAACCTTAAGACCTATACCCTTGCAAAATCATAAATACGATCAATAACAATCATCTGTCTTGTGTGCCCAACAGGGAGGGCTATTTCTCTATTATTAAAAATACTCTAGTATGAGTTATATCACTGGATATAAAATTTGATGTAGGAGTTGTGCACAAATGAGACAAATTCCTATATTAATTTGGTGGAGAATGCAGGCGTGTGTTTGCAAGTCACACACAGGCCTGGATAGGATCCCATACAAGGGGTAAGCAGACCCTAACAGCCAATGTCCAAAAGGACATGCAGAGGATAACTAACTGCAGTTGTTATGTTTCACAGACAGTAAGGTTGTCTGTCAGTTAATTCGTATGTATAGACTCAGGCGAGATTTTCTGTATATTATGTCCAGGGCCATTCTTTGTCAGCCAGCTTGAATGTATACTATGAGTCTCTAGTTCATTGCATGACTGTGCTATATGCTCCCTTTGACCATTAGCTTTGCTATTTAATGGTTACTCTCTGTACTAGCTCAGGAAGAGAATAGACTAGACAGGAAAGCATAGAACACATGCAAAAGCTGTGTAATGCTGTGTGGCAAGGATTTAACCTTATTTGTGAGTTTGAGAGTGGTGTCTCCATTTCTTAACTGCAATTTATGGCAAACAAAAGCCCAGAGTTTATACTCCTCTATGCCAAATCTCTTCCAGTTTCTCTGCTTGGCATGTGCGCAGGGCAACACAGCATTGAACGCCATCTTCTTTTAAATTAGAGGTTAATAAAGCTAAGCAGTCTAGACAGACAGGCCAGCAATGCAGTATGTGTTAGTTCCCTCTCAAGACAGAGTCAGAGAATGATTATTCATTCACAGTTTCACCATAACTATTAAAAATTAGACCTCACTTTGATTTCCAAATTCATATCCGCATTCTCCACCAGAATAACATGGGGATTATTATTACTATGCACAACTCCAACATGAAATCAGTCATCCAGTGATATAACTCATATTAGAGTATGTGTAATAATAGGGAAATAGCCCTCCTTTGAAGTGATGACAATTTTCCTTTAGTCACAGATTAAAGAAGAGCATAGCCTAATTTTGAGAAATTATTGAAATGCAGTCAGAATAAAGCAATATTGCATGGCATTTACCTTGCCTTTATTCTAATTCTGTTTTGTAGTGGTTCCAAGAATTGCTAAGCAGTCTAGACAGACAGGCAAGCAATGACCTGTATGTGTTAGTTCCCTCTCACAACAGAGTCAGAGACTGATTATTCATTCACAGTTTCAAAATAACTGTTAATAGTGACACCTCACTTTGAAGTGATGACAATTAGAGCTAGAAGAGCATGGCCTAATTTTGAGGAATGGTTGAATTCCAGTTAGAATAAAGCAATTTTGCATGACATTTACCTTGCCTTTTTTCTAATTCTGTTTTTATTACTGTTTCACAGCCCATAGCAATAAAGTCACGTATAGTTAATTCAACTTTAAGTGAAGAATTTAATTAAACTAGATTGACAAAGGTCAAATAATTAGACATTAGCAAGTTTGACTATTTTCCCTTGCCAAGCACACAATCCTAAATATCATAAAGATATCTGAGTGCACAAATTCCTATATTATTTTGGTGGAGAATGTGGGCACAGTTTAAACCAATTTGCAATTAAATTGAGCTCTCGTATCAGGTTCATATATATGTTTACTACTGAGCTGCTGCTTAAAGTATGTTACCATGCTGCTGCATAAAATGAGTTATCTCAGAGTCAAGTCAGAAACATCAGACATCAATGTTGTACAAACAAGTTTTTTAGCAACTTTTGAATGTTGGATACTGTGAAACTGGACTCTATGTTAAAATTTGGCAATTGCCAACAATGCAAACAATCAAGAGTGGTGGTCTGTTATCAAGAATAAGAAATTCTTGAGCAGCCTTCTCATAATACTGTGTGATGTATGAGGCTGTCTCTGTGTCATTTTTGGTCTGACTGCAATTGCAACTGCAAGCACCCAAGTCTCAAACATGAAAGTACATTTATTTTTTTCTTTTTCACACAAGACTAATATAAAATACATCTTAACATTACAATGCTATCAGTCTTCTATTCCTACACATTCTAGTGTAAAATATGTGACAATATTATGTATGATTTTTTACCCACAGACAACAAAATATATGTAGTGCAGCACGTTTTACAAAACAAACATTTTATCAACAATATGTAAAACCCACGCGTAACAAAAGCCTAACTGGTACAAAAATCAGCAACACATCACTGTCAACAATGTGTCATGCAACTGCAACTGCAAGCACCCAGGTCTACATAACAAAAAGTGGAACAAGACCATCTCAAATAATTACATGAGAACATTACACAGAGCAAGCCAGCACGTATGAGCTAGCTAGCATTAGCTCAATATGCTATCCACTCATAGATAAAGTTACTTTTCCTGCCCATATATATCCGTAACTTTCTGACTACATCCTACTAGTGTTTATACTCAGAGTGCATGCTACTGACTGTTGCAGAAACAATTTTAAAGCATTCAACATAGACACATTGTTTGCACCTTGCTCATATGTACCCACCTCCAGCATGAAAGTGTCTTTCTCAGCTGAGGTACCTATGGAGTTCAGAGAGGAACACTGTTTATGCAGTTGCATCATCATTCCACCAGGTGGCTCCAAGACTATGTACATACAATATCTATATTGAGGAATTTCATACTAGGGTTGATTTGTTACCCTGTTGCACAAATCTTGTAAAAAAAAAAATGCCATTCATCCTGGCGATTTGCTGTTTTGAATGGGCAAAATAGGTGTGTTGCATGGGTGCGTGGTTTGAACCAACAGAATTCAATAGAGATTGAAAGACACCTTCAATACCAGCAATTGACTTGGGAGGCAAATTATACTCTCTGATCATTGATAGCTTAGCACGAGACTTGAGTGTGACTTTAGTGTGTGATGTTTGAGATGCATGTGTAGCTCCTCTAAATGCCTGGCGCTGGGCCACCATGCTTCCAAGTTGTTATTGCTCACAGCTAGGATGAACTGCTACAGTGATATGTGGAAATTGAATCTTTATCATTAATCAATTTATGTTGATAGCCAGATTGGTATTGTACATCCCTGTGGACCAACAAACATTGCACACACTCCAACCCCTCTTGTGTATTAAAGAACACACTAGCCAATTATTTTATACTGCTCTGAAGGGTTAAATGCTGCTGTACAATGACAATGCAGGAGATGCCTCATAGCAGACATCAGTGTTGCACATACAAGTTTTTAGCAACTTTTGAATGCTGAATACTGTGAAACTGGAAACTATGTTAAAATTTGGCAATGCCCAACACTGCAAACAATCAAGAGTGGATTGCAAAGAAGATAAAATGTTTGAGCAGCCCTTTCATGATACTGTGTTGGGAATTAGGCTGTCTCTGTGTCATCTTTGGTCTGACTGCAGGCTCTGTGTCGTCACAAAGCTCTGTGTCAAACTCCTCCTCCTTGTGTCTGGCTCGTTGTATCTCAGTTTCAACCTCACTATCCTCTGTGCTCTCCTGTATGTCTGTCTCTCTCTCTTCAGCTATGACAGCTAACTGCCTTTCCTTCCTCTCTTTTCTTTTCTCTCTGTGACTAATAGGAGAAACTCTTCATCTGTCTTTGTCTGTGGTGAACTAGTTTGATCAGTCATATTAGCAGTTGAAAAGGTTTTTTTTTAGTTGACAGTTGTGGATAAGTTGAAATCACTTTTTCTTTTCTTTCTTTCTTGTGGTTCTTGCAAAGACACCCCGGCTTCTGTTAAAATGGTCAGCAAAGCTTGTGGAGAGGAAGCTTTCGTTTAGCATTTTGCCCAACCATACATAATAGCTTTTGAAATGGCTTCTATATTATCACCATGCTAACTTTCATCATTTCTACAGCTCTTGTTTGTACTTTGTCTCCAACATCGGCATATGACATATTAAACACAGTTCTCCACTGCTGTTCTGAACTCATCAGAAATACAGTCTAGGCTTTTTTTTATTCAATCTTACTCTAAATTGCTGACAACAAGCTTTAAGATTGGATTCAGTGATCTGGAGTTTATCTCTATCAAATGCTGCCTCATACAGACTTTCATTCAGTCATTCATAAGGGAAGAAAACGGAAACACAAAAGTCCAGTTGCTTCGTCCATTTAGCATCCAATTTAAGAACTTTGATGCTGCTGAAGATGTTGTTGAAATCTGTTTGTGAGTAATGTCTTAATGTGTGAGTGTGAAATGGGCAACAAGGCATCCAAAGCAGTGAGTAGAATAGAATCAACAACTGAATTAATCAACTCACCAAAAAAATAAGAGGAAGACTACCTGTGTTTCAGTAGGAAATAAATGTAGCTATTTAGAACTGAAAGTCAATCTGTCATTCATAAGCATGCTGAATCAAACGCACATACACTCACAGATAAACAATATGAAGCAATGTTTTTCCCACATTCGCTGATTGAAATTGTTCATGATCCCTAATCTTGGCTTAAACGAAGCAGGCCTATATCCTACCCCAAAAACATCTTTTCTATAATTAGGTTAGTCCCTCTATGTTGAGCGTAGCCTGGAGCTAACCCAGAAATCAACAGCCACTTTGTGTCACTGCAGGGGTTAAGAACACTAACCCTCAGCCTTATTTCCTCTTCACAACCACACTGCTCTGCACCCGCTTATCTCAGCATAACTTAATCAGTTTCAACATTTTTCATGTGTTGAGATTATTTTTCAACCATCAGCTCCTTTAACTTATTTTTGTTCAATTTCAAACCAATTGTGAAAGTTCAACATTAAAAGGAAAAATAACTTAAAAAATTTTTTTTTTACTCTTACCATGTCTTTGTTGTGTTGAAATCCTTCGTAGACACCAACTTGTTGTGGATATAAAATATATAAATGTTCATCACTTGTGATGAATGTTGCATTTTGATCTGTAATCGCTTCGGAAATCAAACAATTACTGGCATTACCTTTTAAAATGTAAATTTCATTTGAATTCACACAGGAAACCTCAACTGGTGTTGTGAAGTGCAGCCTCACAGAGATGAGTAATTGTAGACTCTAACGCAGCCTTCCATGTTGAATGAATTCATTTGAATCATTTTTTATAATTTAATATTAGTTTTGATGTCAGTATTACATTTTTCTTTTTTTAATCTCATTCATTCTGCTCACATACAAAGGATTTTTTTTCTTTTTGTCATCAGAAGCTGAATTATGTTCTTTGATTTTCAGCACGTTCACACACATTCAAGCATGTTTCCCATGACTGTAAAACGAGAAGTGACATCAATGGATGCAACATCCTGGCAGTCTTCATAAAAATTAATGTTTATCTAGATTTTTTAATTTATTTTATTTATTTTTGTGTCTGTGTCTCTCAGAGCTTTGCAGAACGTATTGTGTGACTTCCTGCCTGAATAAACCACAAAGAAAACAAGAGCTTGTTTTAGAAGACCTAGGCTTTCAGAGTTTTATCCTTATTTTTCTGAACAAACGGTTCACTGAATATTTTCTTATTGCTCCCTTCAATTTGTTTGATTTATTATTTAAAAATATAATGGTAACACTTGACTAATAATAATAATGTTTATGAAGATTACTGTTTCTCTAGTTTTTTTTTTTTTTTTTTGCGTCTGAATCTCTCAGATCTTTGCAGGGCGTATTGTGTGACTTCTTATCTGACTAAACCACAAAGGAAACAAGAGCTTGTTTTAGAAGAAATGATCTTGTTCAGATTACTGGTAAATACGTGAGAATACGTGCATGTTAGAATTATAATTTGCATACATTGTCACATATTCAGAATGAGCCAGCACAGCTTTTCTCCACCAAACACAAAACAAATATACAGTTCTGAAAGTCCATGTCTAAAAAATGACAGAGGGGTAACTTGTGTTGTATATGTCTTCTATCATTTTGGTCTGTTTTCTCTTGTTTTTTGAAGTTCTTTATTTTAGGAATTTCATATTGAAAAAGCTACAAATGTGGAGGGTACCCACTTGATTTAGTCTAACTCAGACTATTAAACCTTCATTTAATTTAAGTTGAATTTAATAACATGTCATGTGATGTCATATAATATGTGGTGTTGTATTGTTGGTGTTCTATTCTCTGTGTATTTTCATTTTTAATGAGTTGGTAAGTGCACAAAAAATACTTTTGATCTGTAATCGCTTTGGAAATTAAAAAAATACAGACATTACCTTTGAAAATGTAAATTTCATTTGAATTCACTGGAAACCTCAGTTACTGTTGTCCAGTGCAGCCTCACAGAGATGATTAATTGTAGACTCTAACGCAGCCTTCCATGTTGAATTAATTCATTTTAATCATTTTTATAATTTAATTAGTTTTGATGTCAGTATTACATTTCTCATGTTTTTAATGTCATCTCATTCATTCTGCTTACATACAAAGGATTTTTTTTCTTTTTTTCATCAGAAGCTGAATTATGTTCTTTGATTTTCAGCACGTTCACACACATTCAAGCATGTTTCTCATGACTGTAATACGAGAAGTGAGATCAGTGAATGCAACATCCTGTCAGTCTTTATGAAGATTACTGTTTATCTAGATTTCTTTTTTAAATTTATTTTTGTATCTGAGTCTATCAGAGCTTTGCAGAGCGTATTTTGTGACTTCCTGCCTGAATAAACCACAATGGAAACAAGAGCTTGTTTTAGAAGAACTCGTCTTTCACAGTTATGTTAGAATTATAATGTGCATACATTGTCACATATTTAATAATATACACATAATGATACACACAATTTAAAAACATATCATGTGATGTCATATAATATGTGACGCTGTATTCTTAATTATTTACGTCATTAAGATATTTAATGCTGCATCTCATTTCTCTGCATTATTGATTCATTTTTTCAACAGGACACTTTGGTTCTGAAGGTTGTCTGATGCATTTCAGAAATAAGGAAGTTTTCAGTCAGCAGTTATTATATTAATTTTAGAAGAACACACTCCTTTTTCTCACCAAGTCTCTCTTAGAGCCATGATATGTTATATGTCTTATATTATCATGTTATATGTCTTGGTGTTTGTTACCATGTATTGCTTTTATTTGTTGGGCCTTACTGTACAGCGCTTTGGTCAACAATGGTTGTTTTTAAATGTGCTTTATAAATAAATTTGATTTGATTTGATTTGATATCTCTCACTGATCTATCTTTATTTTTCTGAACAAACACGTCACTGAATATTTTCTTTTTGCCTCCTTCAATTTGTTTGATTTATTATTTAAAAATATAATGGTAACACTTGACTTTAACATCGTCTCCATATTTATCATTTACAAGTTGTATATAGATATTTAATAAATGGTTTTAACTCCTGTTGGCACCTAAAAGTGTGTACAGCAGCAACAGATAATGAATGACAATATAGTAAAACTCAGTCTTCATGGGAGAAGTTATAAAAAGAAAAATACTGAGAATTAATAAAATGTCTTTATACCTTATAACTATATATTAAATGTTTATATGTTGCTCATAAATGTGGTAAAGTGATTATTCTTATCTTCAGTCAGCAGCGTCATCATGAAACCACTGATCTACACACGTTAATATTACACTTGTTGTGTTCATATAGGTTAGACTGTGTGTATATATTTATTTAATCTTTATTGTTGGATATCTCCTGGGATATTATACAGTATGTAAAGATTTGAACCACTTGTTCTTTAATACTCCTACAAGGCTAATCTGGCCATAGTTAAAGTAAACTGGCAACTCTGTGTATTTTCATTTTTAATGAGTTGGTAAGTGCACAAAAAATACTTTTGATCTGTAATCACTTTGGAAATCAAAAAACACCGACATTACCTTTTAAAATGTAAATTTCATTTGAATTCACACAGGAAACCTCAATTTGTGTTGTGAAGTGCAGCCTCACAGAGATGATTAATTGTAGACTCTAACGCAGCCTTCCATGTAGAGTTAAATGTAAAGTTAAAATGTGGAGGGTACCCACTTGATTTAGTCTAACTCAGACTATTAAACCTTCATTTTAATTGAGGTTGAATTTAATAATATGTGATGTGATGTTATATTCTTAAATATTTACTTCATTAAGATATTTAATGTTGCATCTCATTTCTCTGCATCATTGATTCAAAGGCTCTGACAGGACACTTTGGTTCTGAAGGTTGTCTGATGCATTTTAGAAATAAGGAAGTTTTCAGTCAGCAGTTATTATATTAATTTTAGAGGAACACACTCCTTTTTCTCACCAAGTCTCTGTAAGAGCCACGATATCTCTCACTGATCTATCTTTATTTTTCAGAATAAATGCTTCACTGAATATTTTCTTATTGCTTCCTTCAGTTTGTTTGATTTATTATTTAAAAATATAATGGTAACACTTGACTTTAACACCATTTCCATTTCAATCAGGACAGACTATAAAGAATGAAATAAGCAGGTTGTGAGGCAGACAAACATTTATTGTGTACAAATAAATTCTGGCGCTTAGGTCCCAGGGAGTAGCTCGGCTTAGAAGACAGTTCGAAGGAAGTGAAGCTTCTATCAGAAGAGGGCTTCCCCGGGCCCAGACACTGGTGGTGGTAGGAATGACTCTCCCTGACGTGGAGCTTCTGGCTGAAGATGAAGATGGCCTGGATCTTAAGGAGGTGAAGGGGAGGTGGTGAGTTGAGATTCGTGTGCTGATGACAGCTGGATGAGGTAGAGAGAGAGAGCGCTTTTAAAAATGACAACAAAAAGCTGATTGGAGAGGGAAAAAAGGTGTCGGATTTGGATTGGATGAGAGGAGTGATGAGGGGTGGATCGAGAGGGAAGCGGGAGAGATGAACAGACTCAGTGAGCATGCTCGAAGAGATAGTCTTCCTGACTGAACTTTCGCTAAGCTTCATTTCAATCAGGACAGACTATAAAGAATGAAATAAGCAGTTGTGAGGCAGACAAACATTTATTGTGTACAAATAAATTTTTGGCGCTTAGGCCCCAGGGAGTAGCTCGGCTTAGAAGACAGATCGAAGGAAGTGAAGCTTCTATCAGAAGAGGGCTTCCCCCAAAATAAAAGGTATACCATACCTGGATGAGCGGTATCAAATCTACAGGAAGAGAACAGTAAACAGTTAATATGAAGAAAATATTCAGACATAATTGAAACCCAAACAAGCCATGCAAATGGCTGAGTTATGCTTGTATGATGCTGAGAAAGCCCAATGCAAATGCCGCCATGCAAATGGCTGAGTATGCTTGATGATGCTGAGAAAGGCCATGCAAATGGCTGCCATGCAAATGGCTGAGTTATGCTGATGATACTGGGAAAGGCCATGCAAATGGCCGCCATGCAAATGGCTGAGTTAAGCTTGATGATGCTGAGAAAGGCCATGCAAATGGCCGCCATGCAAATGGCTGAGTTAGCTTGATGATGCTGAGAAAGGCCATGCAAATGGCCGCCATGCAAATAGCTGAGTTAGCTTGATGATGCTGAGAAAGGCCATGCAAATGGCCGCCATGCAAATGGCTGAGTTAGCTTGATGATGCTGAGAAAGGCCATGCAAATGGCCGCCAGGTAAATGGCTGAGTTAGCTTGATGATGCTGAGAAAGGCCATGCAAATGGCTGAGTTATGCTTGATGATGCTGAGAAAGGCCATGCAAATGGCCGCCATGCAAATGGCTGAGTTATGCTTGATGATGCTGAGAAAGCCCAATGCAAATGCCGCCATGCAAATGGCTGAGTATGCTTGATGATGCTGAGAAAGGCCATGCAAATGGCTGAGTTATGCTTGATGATGCTGAGAAAGGCCATGCAAATGGCCGCCATGCAAATGGCTGAGTTATGCTTGATGATGCTGAGAAAGGCCATGCAAATGGCCGCCATGCAAATGGCTGAGTTATGCTTGATGATGCTGAGAAAGCCCAATGCAAATGCCGCCATGCAAATGGCTGAGTATGCTTGATGATGCTGAGAAAGGCCATGCAAATGGCCGCCATGCAAATGGCTGAGTATGCTTGATGATGCTGAGAAAGGCCATGCAAATGGCCGCCATGCAAATGGATGAGTTATGCTGATGATGCTGAGAAAGGCCATGCAAATGGCCACCATGCAAATGGCTGACTTAGCTTGATGATGCTGAGAAAGGCCATGCAAATGGCCGCCATGCAAATGGCTGAGTTATGCTTGATGATGCTGAGAAAAGCCATGCAAATGGCTGCCATGCGAATGGCTGAGCTAACAGGGAAAGTGCTACGTGCTGAGATTGCTAATACCACCACCAGAGATATGCGAGACTTACCGGGATATCAAGGTTTCAGGTTTCTTTGAGCGGCAATGATGGAGGTGGAGTCGGGTCGAATGTAGGAGGAGTAGGCTGAAGAAGACCAACGACCCATTTGTTGTAGAGAAGCAGAGGAGATGCCTTGCATGGCAGCAGAAGTGGCAGCACCTATTCTGAATGAGTGACCTGAGTATTGCTGTGGTGAGAGATTGCACTGAAGGAGAACCTTTTGAAAATGCTGCAGGAACCATGACTTTGACATAGGATTATTGTTTGGTGTTAGAAAGAGGGGTAATGATTTGAAAGAGGATCTGAACCGAATATATTTAATCATAGCTCTATAGGGGCAAAATGGGGAATCAGTGCGAGCTATAACTATGGAACAGGCTCCTTTGGCTTTGGAATGTTTAAGAAACAGGCAATAATGAGAGGGGTGAAATGATAGATCAGAATAGCAAATATCTTTAACTGGATCAAATAAATTAGAAGGAGAAGTGAATTCACTAATCCTCAAGGCTAATAGAAAGACACTGATGAGAAGAGAATCTATATGAGGAGAAAACAAGCCCTTACGGAGAACCGACACCATGTGGTGCAGTATAGCAAGTGTGATAGGGCGTCTGTTATCATGTGACTGGGGGAAGCATTTGGAAATCCCCTTCAACAATAATTTGACTGATGGGTTGGAGAACAGACTGGGAAAAGAGGGGTCATAGCACCTAACATTGAACTGAATGCCTGCTAGCAGGCCACGAATATACTGAGGCTTAAAATGACGAACATCCGTACAATATGTAATAAAAGCACAAACAGTTTTAATGAGAACAGGTTTCAAGGGAATGTTGAGAGAGGCACAGAAAGTGGCAAAAGTAACCCAAGCAAAATCGTAGGTTTTTAAAGTGGAAGCAGCTAAACCTTTCCTCATATAAACCCTAGCCGACTCTAAATAATCATGCATTGTTGCATCTAGTATAGTGTGAGCTCGCTCAGAGGAGGAACAGGAGTGGGATGAACGCAGGCATCCGGACAATGGCTCCGAAAGACCTGAAAATTGAAATGGGACAGAGAGTCAGCTATGATGTTGAAATGACCGGGCACGTGACGGACGGTGATGATGAAGTTGAGATTTACTGCTAACCAGGTAATGCGTCTCATGAAGGGCATGATTTTGCTACATGAGGAGCGACCTTTATTAATTATGTCAACGACCGCCTTGTTGTCGCAGAGAACAGCGATTCTTTTGCGACACCAGGAGTGACCCCACACGTGACAGGCTACAGCAATGGGAAATATCTCATAAAGAGCGGAAGAGAAGTCCTGCTGAGACAACTCAGGGGGCCAGCTGTCCGCGAACCACTGACCTTGAAAAAAACCCCCAAAACCCACGGATGGAGCCGCATCTGTGAAAAACTCAATGGAGTCAGAGGAATGCACGACTTCATCATAGAAGAATGAAACGCTGTTCCACTTTTCTAAGAGTAGAGACCAGAACTTTAGGTCCGAGCGGCACCCTTCATCTAGCGCTATCTGGTCGAGCAGGTTTGGCACGGATGATGCTAAATCGAGTAGCCTGGATATGAACGAGCGACCCTGAGGAATTACGCGCATTGCGAAGTTTAAATGGCCCAGAAGAGAAAGTAACTGCTGTTTTGTGACGTTTTTCTCTGACATGAACGCCTGGCTAATTTCGCGGATCCTGACCAGTTTCTCCTCTGGGAGAGATGCTTTCATCTCGACAGTATCCAGCACGATCCCTAGAAACTCGAGGGATGTCGCGGGGCCGAGAGTTTTCTCCTCAGAGAGAGGCACACCAAGCTGGCTGAACAGGCACTTCAGTTTTTCCAGCGAGGAACCCGAGCGGTCATTTGGGGAGTCAATGAGCAAGAAATCGTCCAGAAGATGAAGCACTGATGGGAGTTTAACATTGTTAAGCAGAATCCAGCAGAGAGCCTCTGACACCATGTTAAATATACACGGACTGCTCCTACAGCCAAAAGTGAGTCTCACTGCGAAATAAAACTTAGACTCCCACTTTATGCCAAAAAGATGCCACTGAGACTTGTGAATGGGGACGATCTTGAAGGCATCTGTTATATCTGCTTTTGATAACCAAGCCCCCTGTCCGGTGAGTTTAATTAGTTTTATTGCGTTGTCGACTGAGGCATAGTGAAGTGAGAACGGAACGGGAGGGATGAGACTGTTAACGCTCATGACGGGGCCTGAACGAGGGGCTGATAAATCAAATATTAGTCTTTTCTTTCCTGAATATTTCCTCGTGGCTATACCTATAGGACTGGTGCGAAACACAGAGAAAGGAGGGGAGTTGAAAGGGCCGATTAAGTAACCTTTATTGATTTCTTTTCTTAGCAGCTGAGATACGCTCTCTGGTTCTTTGAGAGCAGACTGAAGATTTTTTGAAACATAGTTAGAGTTCAGGGATGAAACAACTCCGACTCGAAAACCTTGAGATAGTCCAGTGAGCAGGTGATTAGTGAAAACAGAGTCAGGATGAGCAGACAATTCAGCAGCTAGAGCTTTTACGTTAACTGGAGTAGATGGGTGATCTCTTAGAATGACTGAGAGCCGCGCCGGTTCGTTTGCCGAGTGTGAGCCAGGCGGGCGGGGATCAGGCGGCGGGGACACACAGATCGGGGGTGCGCATCCTTGCATGCACTACAAACGTGAAGAAATACACAACTCGGGTAAGTGCAAACATTTTCATTGAAGTTATTGCAAATGGGCTGATTGTTGTATAATTCCACCTTTCTACCACGCTTGTCGGTCATGAAGCGTGGTGTGGGACCTTCATGCTGAGGTGTAGGAGCTGGCGGCAGAAATGGTAGCTGTGGGCACAGGGACTCGGGGTGGCCAATGCTCCCGCAGGTGCGGCATGAGACTGCCTCAGCGCCAGATAGGCGTCTAATTCGACCCTCCTGTCGGGAAAAACGGAGCAGATGACGTCCCTGAAAATCCCGAATACGACCAGGAATTCGCCTATTGACAAGTCTCTGGTGAGACGAGGATCGGCAGATTTGAGTGATATTTTCCGATGAAGAGACTTTTTTGTCGCATTCTGGAGATGGGAGGATAAGGCTGACGAGGTTAACGTCTTTGCCTTGCAGGATCTTTTGCCTTATGCGTGGGGAAATGTTTGCAGCAGAGGGAATGTATGGCCTACCTAGCAGAGGAGCAGGGACAGCTGATGCCAGCGAGTGAGACACCGCTGCGTTGCTTGCGGCAGGCGGCGGAACAGCGCTTGCGTGCGGCAGCGCAAGAGCCGGGGCTGAAGCATTTTCTAAAGACTGAAGGCGGGAATCGATAGCCTGAACGGATCTCACCAGGGCCTGCATACTGGATAGGAGGACGTCGTTAGGCAGCGAAGATGGACCAGTTGAAGAGCCGGCGGTCGGTGCGGCAGCAGCAGCGGAGGCCGGCAGATGAGCAGCGGCGGGCACGGCAGCGGTGAAGACCTGCAGAGAAGGCGCGGCGGCGGCTGCCGGATGAGATCCGGCGATGGCGGCAGGAACTGACCGGCTGGCTGATGGGGGATGCCTCGATGAAGAAGCTCTCCTCTTTGAACGAGGTCCATCTGACTTCCTGGACCTTTTTCGCCCGTGCTGAGACTCAGTTGGCGTGGGTTCCTCCACGGAGACAGGAGAAGCAGTGGGGGAATTGCTAACCGCGATCAGGCTTGCCGGCTCTTGAAGCTGGGACAGTTGGAGCCCAGGGGCTGGAGAAACTCCTTGGGCCCTCAGCTGAGATACCAGGATCTGATACTCAGACTGAGAGGACGCGATGTTTGTGCAGTGTATTGTGCAGTGAGATGCTGGTGTGTTTACATACTGGAATGTTTGTTGGTGTTTAATGTGTCTGAATAATTTCATAGAGGTCATATAATGGGGTCAGAAATGACATGATGGTGTACCCTTAACCACCATCATGTTGCAAAGACAGGGGGGAGAGAGAGAGAGAGAGAGGAAGTAATGTTATCTTAAAGCGTCTTCAGCTTCCTGGTTGATCAGACAGACATATAGAGGCAGTTCTCTGACAGTTTGATGATTTTCTGCATCAGGATCAAACTCAGAATGAATATCCACCATGTTCTGTTCTTCTGCTTCTTATCAGGTGAGGACTGATTACCTGACTGTGTCTGTAAAGCTGCAGCGCGAACTGCTTCTGGACATTCATTGTGTTCATTTTAACAAATGTCAGATTTATATCACACAAGTTTTCATGTTGCTGTCATGTTAATTAGTTTTCCTGTTGTTCTCTAAATTATTCTGTTACTAATTACAACATCTCTATAATCTAATCTTGTAATTTAACTAAACTGAATGTAATTTATGTAGGAATTTGTGCACTCAGATATATTGTGATTTTATAGGGCAATTATAAATTAGATGTGCTCAGGTTTGGAATCCTATCAAGCATGATCAAATTAGGGTTTATTGGACAATGTAAAGTGGAGTTACAACAACTTCCTGTGTAATGCCCCAAATATGTTTTGGGCAAGATTGATTGGCATGCTACACCAAGGGCGTTCAATGAAAACCAAAAAACTTTGCAATTTAGCATCACAAAGGTCTTTAGATGTAACCTGCCAAATTTGAAGACATTTCGGCTAAATCTCTAGGAGGAGTTCATTAAAGTACAACGCCTGTCGATGGCTTCACTTTGCAAAAGAAATGCAAAGTTGACTCAAAATGTCTGACTTCCTGTTGGGCTTAGGGTTTGGCTCCAAGAGGCTCTTTTTAAGTCTGGACATGATACATGTGCTACTGAATTTGGTACATCTAAGCGAAACCTATTCAACTTTGAAATTTCATGGGGGGCACAATCCAGCTATTTTGCCACATTCATGTCCAAGAACCATAAAATATATAAATGTTCTTCACTTTTGATACGTGTGCAAAGCTTCAAAAACCGTGATTAATTTGGACAAAAAAACAGTAATTCCTTGAATTACAATGAGGTCTTCACACTACTCAGAGCTCAGGCATTAATAAATAACGGTGTGACGGAAAAGCAAAGCTCTGAAAGACTGTACATCAGTCATCCTGAACTTCTATGAATCCAAAAAAGTTTAATGAAAATGAACAAATATGTCATCATTGACACAATAAATATTTCTGACATGCTGTTCCGATCGTAAGATTGACTGACTCTGAGATTTTCAATTTTTCAAATGTTACAGTTATCTGAAAAAAACCTTTAACCTCGTCACTACAAAACATATTTCCTTTAACTTTTAAACCATGAATCTCTGTTGAGCTGTTCTGGAAAAATGCTGTATTCTCATGTACCACTTATTCAGGTGATATTTTAAATTACACAAGTTAAAGCTACTGGACAGTATATTATTCAGTTAGTCAGTAACAGGCAAACATAAAATTGATCTGTACTAACTAATGCAGACTGTAGGAAGACAACCGCTTGTTCTTTAATACTCCTACAAGGCTAATCTGGCCATAGTTAAAGTAAACTGGCAACTCTGTGTATTTTCATTTTTAATGAGTTGGTAAGTGCAGAAAAATACTTTTTATCTGTAATGGCTTTCGAATTTAAATGTTGTTTTCATTTTAAATAAAAAAGAATGATTTGGAGGTTGATCGATAGCTGAATGTTAATCACAGGGGCACTAACGCCCTGAGCAGTGAGTCCTGAGTTTGATTCTCAGCTGGCTGGTCTGTCTGCTGCATTTCATTTCTCTACTCTATTCCCCACATGTCCTGTCTCTCTTCACAAACACTATCAAATGAAGGCATAAAATGCCAAAAAAAATATCTTAATAAAATAAACGTTGAATACAAAATTTACAGAGTGGATGGAAATGACATGACAGAAACAAATATCTTTCTTTTCGGGTTACAGTCAGAAGTTGATTTGTGACAACAAGAGGAGTGCTGAGGTTGGCAGAGTCATACTAGTTGTCCAACCTGGAACCTTTTCTATATTTCTATTAACATTAGGTCACATAGAGAAGAATGGTTCCTTAGGTTCCTTAATGTTCAAGACATCATACTTTGAAATGTTTCTAAAGATGACACTCTTTTTTAGAGTCACAAAGTAATCTGATGTAAAATGTGTTGCCTTTAGTATGTTAGTTTTTAAATTTACAACAATCAATTTGTATGAGTTTTTAAAAACCTTTTCAGACATTTGTGCTTTTATGTTTAATGTCAGAAAAGCAACATGTGGATGTTATTTTCTTACTCTTCTGTAATCAAAAATCAAATAAAAATACTTTTTGTCATTAATAGAACAAATATTAATCATTTACTTCATTAACATATTTAATGCTGTGTATTTCTTGTGTATGTGATCGATGCTGTCAATATGATCTTTCTGTCTAGAGCAGCATCTCATTTCTCTGCATTATTGATTCAGTATCTGATTGTTTCAATGTGTTTTCATTGTTCACAGCTCCAACCTCTTCAAAACCAAACCCGACTCTCCCGCATTCTCCAACATCAGTCCCATCAGCCTCCACACCAGCAACAACACAGAGTTTAATCTCCAGTTCAGGTAGCTTCACACCTTCATCATCTTTCCCTGAAACCACAGAGCAGTCTACAGGTACAGGACAGTTCATGTCTGTCCATCTGTCCATCACTGTCTCTCTGCAACAAAACGTCCTCTTAAAACAGTAAAATTCAGCATAACAACGTTGTCTAATAAGAATAACAAGATGGTCCAACATGTGTTTCAGCACATAAGACAGTTCAGCACCTAGAAGAAAACATTTCACATTCAATTTTACAATAAATTTCCTTTTTATCTTCACGTCTAATGTTTAAACACATCCTACATTTCTAATGATGTAAGATAATTATTAACATGTGATGTCAGCACATGACAAGTCAAGAAACATCCAGACCAAAGTCTTTGGAATTTTTTTTCAACAGGAAGATCTCATTTTTGATAAAGGTTCTCTGTGTAGTTTCCTTGTAAAGAAGGTTATATTTATATTCAGTGTTACTCACCAAAACGTGCTGAGTGTATCCTTTAGGTCGAACATTAGTGTTGAATATGTTTCCTCAATCATAAAATATTTGTACAGCTGATTATTTAACGTATTTTAAATCTTGCATGGCTTGCAGTCTTCTTCTCTCCTGATTTTGTTGGTGCATTGCTGTGTTTCTGGGCAGGTTCCTGCATCCTGTAGATCAGTGGGATGATGTGAAACCACTGGCAGGAATGTGTATCACATCAACCACATGTGCACAATGTAGATCCACATGTAAAACCAAGATTCTTGAGATCAAAAACACATCCACCTACTCTCTTTTCCCACATGTCCTGTCTCTCTCCACTATCACTATAAAATAGAGTCATAAAATCTCCAAAACTTATCTTTAAAAAAAAAGTGTTTGGAATACAAAATTTACAGAGTGGATGGAAATGACATGACAGAAACAGATATCTTTCTTTTTGGGTTACAGCCAGAAGTTCATTTGTGACAACAAGAGGAGTGCTGAGGTTGGCAGAGTCATACTAGGTGTCCAACCTGGAACCTTTTCTATATTTCTATTAACATTAGGTCACATAGAGAAGAACGGTTCAAGACATCATACTGTAAAATGTTTCTAAAAATGAAACTCATTTGTAGAGTCACAAAGTAATCTGATGTAAAATGTGTTGCCTTTATAATGTTAGTTTTTATATTTACAACAATCAGTTTGTATGATTTTAAAAAACCTTTTCAGACATTTGTGCTTTTATGTTTAATGTCAGGAAATCGACCTGTGAATGTTATTTTCTTACTCTTTTGTAATCAAAAATCAAATAACAATTTCTTGTGATTAAAAGAACAAACCCATTTCAAATATTCTTAATAATTTACTTCATTAACATATTTAATTCTGCATTATGCTTGTGTATGTGATCGATGCTGTCAATATGATCTTTCTGTCTAGAGCAGTATCTCATTTCTCTGCATTACTGATTCAGTATCTGATTGTTTCAATGTGTTTTCATTGTTCACAGCTCCAACCACTCCAAAACCAAACCCGCCTCTCACACCTTCTCCAACATCAGTCCCATCAGCCTCCACACCAGCAACAACACAGAGTTTCATCTCCAGTTCAGGAAGCTTCACATCTTCATCATCTTTCCCTGAAACCACAGAGCAGTCTACAGGTACAGGACAGTTCATGTCTGTCCATCTGTCCATCACTGTCTCTCTGCAACAAAATGTCCTCTTAAAACAGTAAAATTCAGCATAACAACATTGTCTAATAAGAATAACAAGATGGTCCAACATGTGTTTCAGCACATAAGACAGTTCAGCACCTAGAAGAAAACATTTCACATTCAATTTTACAATAAATTTCCTTTTTATCTTCACGTCTAATGTTTAAACACATCCTACATTTCTAATGATGTAAGATAATTATTAACATGTGATGTCAGCACATGACAAGTCAAGAAACATCCAGACCAAAGTCTTGGAATTTTTTTTCAACAGGAAGATCTCATTTTTGATAAAGGTTCTCTGTGTAGTTTTCTTGTAAAGAAGGTTATATTTATATTCAGTGTTACTCACCAAAACGTGCTGAGTGCATCCTTTAGGTCGAACATTAGTGTTGAATATGTTTCTCCAGTCATAAAATATTTGTACAGCTGATTATTTAACATATTTTAAATCTTGCATGGCTTGCAGTCTTCTTCTCTCCTGCTTTTTTATGTGCATTGCTGTGTTTCTGGGCAGGTTCCTGCATCCTGTAGATCAGTGGGATGATGTGAAACCACTGGCGGGAATGTGTATCACATCAATCACATGTGCACAATGTAGATCCACATGTAAAAACAAGATACTTGAGATCAAAAACACATCCACCTACTCTCTTTTCCCACATGTCCTGTCTCTCTCCACTATCACTATAAAATAGAGCCATAAAATCTCCAAAACTTATCTTTAAAAAAAAAAGTGTTTGGAATACAAAATTTACAGAGTGGATGGAAATGACATGACAGAAACAGATATCTTTCTTTTTGGGTTACAGCCAGAAGTTCATTTGTGACAACAAGAGGAGTGCTGAGGTTGGCAGAGTCATACTAGTTGTCCAACCTGGAACCTTTTCTATATTTCTATTAACATTAGGTCACACAGAGAAGAAAGGTTCCTTAGGTTCCTTAATGTTCAAGACATCATACTCTGAAATGTTTCTAAAGATGAAACTCACTTGTAGAGTCACAAAGTAATCTGATGTAAAATGTATTGCCTTTATAATGTTAGTTTTTATATTTACAACAATCAGTTTGTATGATTTTTAAAAACCTTTTCAGACATTTGTGCTTTTATGTTTAATGTCAGGAAATCGACCTGTGAATGTTATTTTCTTACTCTTTTGTTATCAAAAATCAAATAACAATTTCTTGTGATTAAAAGAACAAACCCATTTCAAATATTCTTAATAATTTACTTCATTAACATATTTAATGCTGTGTATTTCTTGTGTATGTGATCGATGCTGTCAATATGATCTTTGTGTGTAGAGCAGCATCTCATTTCTCTGCATTATTGATTCAGTATCTGATTGTTTCAATGTGTTTTCATTGTTCACAGCTCCAACCACTTCAAAACCAAACCAGACTCTCACACCTTTTCCAACATCAGTCCCATCAACCTCCACACCAGGAAGAATACAGAGTTTCATCTCCAGTTCAAGAAGCTTCACACCTTCATCATCTTTCCCTGAAACCACAGAGCAGTTTACAGGTACAGGACAGTTCATGTCTGTCCATCTGTCCATCACTGTCTCTCTGCAACAAAATGTCCTCTTAAGACAGTAAAATTCAGCATAACAACGTTGTCTAATAAGAATAACAAGATGGTCCAACATGTGTTTCAGCACATAAGACAGTTCAGCACCTAGAAGAAAACATTTCACATTCAATTTTACAATAAATTTCCTTTTTATCTTCACGTCTAATGTTTAAACACATCCTACATTTCTAATGATGTAAGATAATTATTAACATGTGATGTCAGCACATGACAAGTCAAGAAACATCCAGACCAAAGTCTTTGGAATTTTTTTTCAACAGGAAGATCTCATTTTTGATAAAGGTTCTCTGTGTAGTTTTCTTGTAAAGAAGGTTATATTTATATTCAGTGATACTCACTAAAACATGCTGAGTGTATCCTTTAGGTCGAACATTAGTGTTGAATATGTTTCTCCAGTCATAAAATATTTGTACAGCTGATTATTTAACGTATTTTAAATCTTGCATTGCTTGCAGTCTTCTTCTCTCCTGCTTTTGTTGGTGCATTGCTGTGTTTCTGGGCAGGTTCCTGCATCCTGTAGATCAGTGGGATGATGTGAAACCACTGGCAGGAATGTGTATCACATCAATCACATGTGCACAATGTAGATCCACATGTAAAAACAAGATTCTTGAGATCAAAAACACATCCACCTACTCTCTTTTCCCACATGTCCTGTCTCTCTCCACTATCACTATAAAATAGAGTCATAAAATCTCCAAAGCTTATCTTTAAAAAAAAAAAGTGTTTGGAATACAAAATTTACAGAGTGGATGGAAATGACATGACAGAAACAGATATCTTTCTTTTTGGGTTACAGCCAGAAGTTCATTTGTGACAACAAGAGGAGTGCTGAGGTTGGCAGAGTCATACTAGTTGTCCAACCTGGAACCTTTTCTATATTTCTATTAACATTAGGTCACACAGAGAAGAACAGTTCAAGACATCATACTGTAAAATGTTTCTAAAAATGAAACTCATTTGTAGAGTCACAAAGTAATCTGAGGTAAAATGTGTTGCCTTTATAATGTTAGTTTTTAAATTTACAACAATCAGCTTTTATGATTTTAAAAAACCTTTTCAGACATTTGTGCTTTTATGTTTAATGTCAGAAAATCGACCTGTGGATGTTATTTTCTTACTCTTTTGTAATCAAAAATCAAATAACAATTTCTTGTGATTAACAGAACAAACCCATTTCAAATATTCTTAATAATTTACTTCATTAACATATTTAATGCTGTGTATTTCTTGTGCATGTGATCAAAGCTGTCAATATGATCTTTCTGTCTAGAGCAGCATCTCATTTCTCTGCATTACTGATTCAGTATCTGATTGTTTCAATGTGTTTTCATTGTTCACAGCTCCAACCACTCCAAAACCAAACCCAACTCTCCGACCTTTTCCAACATCAGTCCCATCAGCCTCCACACCAGCAACAACACAGAGTTTAATCTCCAGTTCAGGTAGCTTCACACCTTCATCATCTTTCCCTGAAACCACAGAGCAGTTTACAGGTACAGGATGTCTGTCCATCTGTCCATCACTGTCTCTCTGCAACAAAACGTCCTCTTAAAACAGTAAAATTCAGCATAACAACGTTGTCTAATAAGAATAACAAGATGATCCAACATGTGTTTCAGCACATAAGACAGTTCAGCACCTAGAAGAAAACATTTCACATTCAATTTTACAGTAAATTTCCTTTTTAACTTCACATCTAATGTTCAAACAAATCCTATGTTTCTAATGATGTAAGATAATTATTAAAATGTGATGTCAGCACATGACAAGTCAAGAAACATCCACATCAAAGTCATTTTTGATAAAGGTTCTCTTGTGTAGTTTTATTGTAAACAAGATTATATTTATATTCAGTGTTACTCACCAAAACATGCTGAGAGTATCCTTTAGGTCCAACATTAGTGTTGAATAAGTTTCTTCAATCATAAAATATAAAGTATTATGATTGATAAAGTATTTTAAATCTTGTATTATATCATGTATCTTCTTCTCTCCTGCTTTTGTTGGTGCATTGTTGTGTTTCTGGGCAGGTTCCTGCATCCTGTAGATCAGTGGGATGATGTGAAACCACTGGCAGGAATGTGTATCACATCAACCACATGTGTACAATGTAGATCCACATGTAAAAACAAGATACTTGTGGTCAAAAACTCCACAGGGAACCTTTAAGCTTCTAATACATGACAAAAGATCCCAGTCTTTCAAACCACTACATGTTGCTCTCTCTCTCTTCCTTCCCAGGTGACTCCATTGTCCCTCACCCAAGTTACTCCTGGCCTCTGGTCATATGTGTGGCTGTGATTGATGTGCTGTTGGCTGTTCTGCTGCTCCTCTACAAACTGAAGACGAGGAGGAACTCTGGTTTGAACATCAGAGGAACCTCCGACAGCAGGAACATGGAGGTGACTTCCTTTAACTCTGTATGTCTCATGTTAACTCTTACTGTTGGCAGACATTTTATTTTTGCAGTTAGGAATAAACAATCTCATGTCTGCAACTACTTCACTAGTATGAACAAAACTATAATTAAATAAAATCATAATTACTGTTACTAGACCTCTGGCCTGTCCAGTTGTTATCACTATAATATCAACAAACAATTGAAGAACACTATATCTGGTCTGTTACCCTGGTTACTGTTATATTAGGTTTGATGTCATTCCTGTTTTATTTTCAGTTATCTGTCGGCTATAAGAACCATCCTCCAGTCTCCAGATATGAAGACTCCGACTATGAGAACCTGGATCCAGACAGCAGGGTCTAGACCAAACCAACTCTGCAACCAAGGCAAACAAATGATGATGTTTGGATTTGGATCTGGATTCTGTACTGTGCAGGTTAACATGTGCTGCAAAGTTCCAGTTTGTTCTATTTGCTTCTACTTTTTGTTTAATCAGCAGATATTAACTATAAACATGCTATTTTTCACCTCTATGCTGATGATACACAACTGATCATGTTTCTTCTTACTTATTCTGTAATATTCATTTTGTTTTCAAAAATGTAGATGTTGTTTGATATTGTTCTTCTACCCTTTGAGCCAACTCTGTCTATGTTGTTAATTCATGTTTTAAAGTTACAAAAATGTTGATACTGAACATGTGACTGAAATGTTCAGAGACAAACTCTCTGATGTTGCAGTAAAATCTCTGCTGGTAGAAACTCCAGCAGTATGAAAGTGTTTGTGTTCAGACTCTGGCAGCACTTGGTTCAGGTCAGAGAAAGATCCTGGTCTCTGTTTAATACAGAAAAAAAGTCTGTAGTGTTTGTAATGTTTATGAACATTAAAGCCACAGCAGCATCTTTCACTAACCTGAACCAAACCTGAACACACACAAGACTCAGGATGTGAACCCAGGTCTCTGCTGTCAGAGTCCTGCCCAACCTCCTCCCTCCCACTGCAGAGACACATAGAAATGTAGCTTCATTCATTACCGTGAACATCATCCAGGTAGAGATTATAACAACAGTTTAGTCGTATATGAAGGTCATTTCTAGGACACAGAGTTGTTTTGAGCAACACATAAAGAAGTCAGAGCAGCTCAGTTTTTACCAGTTACTTACTGTATCAGACCAAATCACATTTTCTAATGAAAGCCAAAATGATCCTGACAAGAGAATCCTGAGAATCTTTCTGTTTATTTCGCATTCAGTTGATCTAAAAGACATTCCTGATGGCATCAATTTAAAGTAATTGTAGAGGACATCATATGTGTGGTTGCTGATAATCTTTGCTTTGTTAAGGACTTGTTCAGTATCAAGCTATAAACGGGATCTTTGTGTTTTGCCCATAATTTTAGAGCTGATGTTGCAATCGTTTTTTTGTGCTTTTGACAAATGTAAACCAGCAGTTAAAATGCTTTCAATAAAAGAAGAATAAAACGTTTTCAATATTCTCTGATTGACTCTAATGGAGTTTATTTTACAGCCCAAACGCTGCTGAGCCTTTTTCACAATAACATCTTTACTGTCACTAAAACTCAATCTTTCATCAAACATAATTCCCAATTATTTGTAGGTCTGGAGGAGTTCAACACTTACTGAAGCCAAGAATGATTGTTGGAACTGTCTGTGTGTTGTGGTGAGATTTCCATTTCTTTAGTTTTGGACACATTTAAATCACAAAAAGATCAAAATCTTTAGACAGGATGTGACTGCTGCTCCAGCAGCAATAGGAAGGTCTGTGTCCACCATAGTGTTATTTTACAGCCAGTATGTACTTACCGTATTTCCTCTAATAGTGGCTGATTGTCAATGAAAAGCTGGGTGGATAAACTCCTGGTGCCTGTTATAGAATGTGCATGCCAGTTAAGCACAGTTATATTTAATAGTTAACTGGATGTAACTCCAATTCTATGAGTACATGCATAAAACTCTAGCCAACCAGCACAGAGAGGGGAGGAGGACAGTGGAGATGTGATATTGTCTAATAATAATGATGGCAGCAACACTGCACCAGGATGGGTTACCAAGGTAACCACAGTAACATGGCTGAACTGGTGAGCATAAATCTATGAGCATGCTAAAGCTAAGGGTCAGGTACCCTCAGTAGTTGAAGTTAATAACTGTTAAATAACTATTAGAGGAAATACAGTAATTTAAATGTGTGTGACTCTGGTGCCTCCTAGTGGTCATATTGAAAAATACATTTACACACAGAGAGCTTCAACACTTTGATTCAAATTATTTGGATGCTGAAGCTTCTTAATCTGAGCTGCTCATCTTTGTACCTTTTTCCTGTTTGACATCACAAGTGGAATAATACATTTTCTGGCCTGTAATCATCATAAATGATATTTATGAGAAGCTTTTAATGAGCTTTATCAAAATTTTACTGAGTCATTTTGAAAATCTTCCTAAATTCATTTAAAGGACTCAGTTTCTTTGGTTGACAATGTGGAGCTTCAGGAACCCAGTCTCTTTATTCAGAAAACCTCTTCTGATAAACTGAAATCATAGAATTAATATGAGGTTTCATGTCTTCATTTTAATGGTTGACATGCTGATCGTCCACATTTGGCCAGTTTGTACTGTAAGAAACCAGTTTAGACAACAAGAAGCAAAACCCTCATGGAGACACTCAGACAAGCTGATTGAGTGAAAGACAGTTTTACCTTTAAATTCAATAAACAGACTTGTAGAAGTATGGCAGTGTCTTTGTTAGATAATAGCAAGATGGCGCCACCTGATGGTCGGCATCTTGCACTCACCCAGTTCTGTGTTTTGAGTCTGATAGCAGAAAAAGAAAGACAAGCAACACTTTGTCTGACAATATCTGACCATCAAATGTGTAAAAAGATGTTGGTGCATATATGTGTGTGTGTTGTGTTAGTTGCAAAGAAGGAAGAAAGAGGAGGGAAGGCAATAGTGAGGTGGAGAGAAGCATTCCTTTGTCCACAGAGAACATGTATATAGACAGCAGTTTGTAACGCACGTTGTCTGGTTTCAGATCGTCAAATCAACTTACTTTCTCACTCACGATGGCACAACCACAACAGTAGTCCTGAGCGGGACAAACACAAAAACAGTCTTGCATGGTAAACACTAAACAGGCAGCAAACTTCAAATACTCCTCAGAGTAAAGCAGAACAAATAGAAAAATAGGGGGAACAAATTTAGGGAAAATTCAAAACAGTGTATTATCTAAGACTGCACATTTTGTGTTGAGCATTTTTGGCCTTGTGTCTTGCACTTGCTCTTTTGCTGCTTTTAGGCAGCTGCTTTTAGGCGGCTCTTTAGGGTTGCTAGATGCTGCTTGCTGGTTCTTCTTGCCTTCCGTCATGCCGTTGGAAAGCTTGCAGTTTGCTGGTCTGAAGATGTGACTCAGAGCATCTCTTGAATCTGGAATCATGAGTTGAGGGTCAAGCCTAGGAGATCATGAGAGCATGAACCAGGAGCTCTCTCCCAATGGCAACTTTACGGACTGGCCAACTCACTCATCACCACCAGATCCAGACTCCAGCTCCTCACCCCAGCACAATGGATTCCATCCTCAACAAGAAGCTACCCCAAGGAACTTGCTTAAACCCTGGTGCTTCCATGACTGGTAATTTCAATTGGCAGTTTGGAACTAAGCTGTGGTACCGTTGATTTGACTTGCTGCTTCTCAGGTAACAGTCATCTCATCTGTTTATCAGGTTTCTCCTTCCAACTACACAATAGATAACGCTGCATCATACATTTTGAGCTTTCACTAGCCGTAGCCTTGTGTACCAGTTTCCCTTTCCCTCTTGTGTCTTGTTTGTAGAATGTTGTAGTGTTAAGTACTTGTAGCTGCAGTATTAGTAATAAATGTGTTTAACTAAGGTGAACTTGTTTGTGTTTTCTTGTACTTGCATCTCAGTCACTTAACCTTAAAAGACCTATGACTTACATCACTGGACATATAATTTTATGTTGAAGTTGTGCACAATAATAAATCATAATTCCTCATAACATCACAAAGGATTTGTAGAGGACAAATAACTGCAGTTGTTTTGTTTCACAGACAATAAGGTTGTCTGTCAGTTATGGTGTATATGAGGACAGATTCTAGTGAGATTCCCCGTATATTAAGTCCCGGCCCCTTCTTTGTTAGCCAGCTTGAATTGAGTCTGTAGTTCATTTCATGACTGTGCTATATGCTCCCTTTGACCATTAGCTTTGCTATTTAATGGTTACTCACTGTACTAGCTCAGGAATAGAAAAGGCTAGACAGGAAATCATAGAACACATGCAGAAGCTGTCTAATGCTGTGTGGCTAGGATTTAGCCTTATTTGGGAGTTTGAGAGCCTCTGATCTGCCGCAATCAGTAGTGACATTTTGTTTTTCGCATGCATTGGTGAATGAGTGTGGACTCATTTTGTTAATTAAGCAATTTTGAGAGTGGTGTGGCCATTTCTTAACTGTAGTTAAGTGTAAACAGAAGCCCAGAGTTTTTACTCCTCTATTCCAAATCTCTTCCAGGTTTTGTGCATATGCGCAGGGCAACACAGCATTGAACGCTATCTTGTTTTACATTACAGGTCAATAAAGTTAAGCAGACTAGAGAGACAGGCCAGCAGTGACCTTTATGTTAGTCTCCTCTCATGACAGAGGTAGAGAGTGTTTATTCATTCACAGTTTCACCATAATTGTTGAAAGTGAGACCTCACTTTGAAGTGATGACAATTTTCCTTTAGTCACAGATTAAAGAAGGGCATTGGCCTAATTTTGGAATTGTTGAATTCCAGTCAGAATAAAGCAATTTTGCATGACATTTACCTTGCCTTTATGCTAATTCTGTTTCGTAGTGGTTCAAAGAATTTAACTTTTCAGTGCTCAGGAATTTGTATGCTGTAACCCATAGCCTAGCACTAATACATGCATTCAGTGCTAGTGCCTCGAAACAACCTTAAAAGAAGGTAAAACAGATCACATCTTGTAGCAAGGAAAGTAGACTTTCCTATGTCTAATTTTTATTTATATTGCTCTGTTTCACAGCCCATAGCAATAAATAAGTAAGTAAAACACAAAGTATAGTTAATTCAACTTTAAGAGAAGAATTTAATTAAACTACAATTGACAAAAGCCAAATAATTAGACAATTGCAAGTTTGACTATTGTCCCTTGTCAAGAAAACAATCTTAAATATCATCTACATTTTGGTGGAGAATGCGGGCACATTTCAAACCGATTTGCAATTACAACAAGCTCTCTTATCAGGTTCATATGTTACATGCTGTTTATTACCGAGCTGCTGCTTAAAGTATGTTACCATGCTGCTGCATAAAATGAGAGTTATCTCAGAAACAGGCCTGGACATCAGACATCAATATTGTACAAACAATTTTTTGGAACTTTTGAATGCTGGATACTGTGAAACTGAAAACTATGTTAAAATTTGGCAATGTCCAACAATACAAACAATCAAGAGTGGATTGAAAAAAATGAAATGTTTGAGCATCATTCTCATAATACTGTGTGATGTATGAGGCAGTCTCTGTGTCACTTTTGGTCTGATTGCAGGCTCTGTGTCGTCAAGTCCCGTCTCACCGCTTCCGTAAACTGTAAAACTCTCGACAAAACCCTGAGGCAAACACAGCCAAGTGTACTGATTTCCTTTGAATGTGAATGCAAACAGATACTGGCTATCTGGATGCAAGGGTATTGAGGAAAGAACCTTCTATAACTGTGTAGTGCAAGCGACTTCAAGCACCCAAGTCTCAAAGATGAAAGTATCTTTCTTTTTTTATTTTTACATAAGACTAATATAAAATACATCTTGACATTACAATGCTATCAGTCTTCTATACCTACACATTCTAGTGTAAAATATGTGATCGTATAGTGGCAATATTATGTATGATTTTCTATTGCACCTAAGCCATAAGAGCTATTTTCTTCTAAATTGACAATAAAAACTCTGTAACAACCTAAATGAACATTTTATCCATAGACAACAAAATATATGTAGTGCAACATGTTGTTTTACAAAACAAATATTTTATCAGTTGTATTATCATTCCACCAGGTGGCTCCAAGTCTATGTACGTACAATATCTATAGTGAAGAAATTCATACTAGGGTTTATTTTTTACCCTGTAAAACAAATCTTGTACAAAACAGCATTCATCCTGGCAATTTGCTGTTTTGAATGGGCATGTGTTTGTGGTTTGAACCAACAGAATCCAGTAAAGATTGAATGACACCTTCAATACCAGCAATTGACTGGTAAGGCAAATTGTACTGTCTGATAGTTGGTAGCTTAGTATCAGACTTGAGTGTGACTTTAGCGTGTGATGTTTGAGAAGAATGTGTAGCAAGGGCCACCATGCTTCCAAGCTGTTGTTGCTCACAGCCAGGATCAACTGCTACAGTGATGTGTGGACATTGAATCTTTATCATTAATCAATTTATATTGTAAGTCAGATAGCCAGATTGGTATTGTACATCCCTGTGGACCAACAAACAAACATTGTTCACACTCCAACCCCTCTTGTGTATTCAAAAACACATTAGCCAATTATTTTATGCTCTGAAGGGTTGAATTCTGCTGTACAATGACAATGCAGGAGATGCCTCATAGCAGACATCAATGTTGCATATACAAGTTTTTAGCAACTTTTGAATGCTGAATACTGTGAAACTGGAAACTATGTTAAAATTTGGCAAGGTCCAACAATACAAATAATCAACAGTGAATTGCTTGAGCAGCCTTCTCCTAATATTGTGTGAAGTATGAGGTCGTCTCTGTGTCATTTTTGGTCTGACTGCAGGCTCTGTGTCGTCACAAAGGTCTGTGTCAAACTCCTCCTCCTTGTGTCTGGCTCGTTGTATCTCAGTTTCAACCTCACTTTTCTCTGTGCTCTCCTGTATGTCTGTCTCTCTCTCTTCAGCTATGACCGCTAACTGCCTTTCCTTCCTCTCTTTTCTTTTCTCTCTGTGACTAATAGGAGAAACTCTTTGTCTGTCTTTGTCTGTGGTGAACTAGTTTGATCAGTCATATTAGCAGTTGAAAAGGGTTTTTTTAGTTGACAGTTGTGGATAAGTTGAAATAACTTTTTCTTTTCTTTCTTTCTTGTGGTTCTTGCAAAGGCACCCCGGCTTCTGTTAAAATGGTCAGCAAAACTTGTGGAGAGGAAGCTTTCGTTTAGCATTTTGCCCAACCATACATAATAGCTTTTGAAATGGCTTCTATATTATCACCATGCTAACTTTCATCATTTCTACAGCTCTTATTTGCAACTTTGTCTCCAACATCGGCATATGACGTGTTTAACACAGTTCTCCACTGCTACTCTGAACTCATCAGAAATACAGTCGATGCTTTTTTATTCAATCTTACTCTAAATTGCTGACAACAACCTTTAAGATTCAATTCAGTGATCTGGAGTTTATCTCTATCAAATGCTCCCTCATACAGACTTTCATTCAGTCATTCATAAGGGAAGAAAATGGAACAGAAAAGTCCATCCTTTCAGTCTACCAACAATTTCAATCGGCAACTGTGGGAAAAACATTGCTTTATATTGTTCATCTGTGAGTGTATATGCGTTTGATTCAGCATGCTTATGAATGACAGATTGACTTTCAGTTCTAAATAGCTACATTTATTTCCTACTGAAACACAGGTAGTCTTCCTCTTATTTTTTTGGTGAGTTGATTAATTCAGTTGTTGATTCTATTCTACTCACTGCTTTGGACGCCTTGTTGCCCATTTCACACTCACTTATTAAGATATTACACACAAACAGATTTCAACAACATCTTCAGCAGCATCAAAGTTCTTTTCACACTTTTCTCCTTGGTACAGCAGCAGAGGTCTGAAGCCAAATGGACAAAGCAACTCTTTGCTTTGTGTTCACACTTTTAAAAATTATCAGCGCCTAGACTCCAGGATTTTGAATCCTGAGCCTCAACATTCAGAGGACACAGAGTGGATGATCCCCAATCTTGGCTTAAACGAAGCAGGCCTATATCCTACCCCAAAAGCATCTTTTCTATAATTAGGTTAGTCCCTCTGTGTTGAGCGTAGCCCTGAGCTAGCTCAGAAATCAACAGCCACTTTGTGGCTTTGTGTTGAGAACACTAAGCCTCAGCCTTATTTCCTCTTCACAACCACACTGCTCTGCACCCGCTTATCTCAGCATAACTTAATCAGTTTCAACATTTTTCATGTGTTAAAATTCTTTTTCAACCATCAGCTCCTTTAACTTCTTTTTGTTCAATATCAGACCAATTGTTAAAGTTCAACACGGAAAGGCACAATAATAGATATTTTGTACTTACCATATCTTTGTTGTGTTGAAATTCATAGACACCAAATTGTTGTGGATATAAAATATATAAATGTTTATCACTCGTGCATGCGCAAAGTTGTGCAAAGTGCAAAGTTTCAAAAACTGTGATTAATTTGGACAAAAAAAATAATTCCTTACATTTTGATCTGTAATCGCTTTGGAAATCAAAAAACTACCGGCATTACCTTTTAAAATGTAAATTTCAATTGAATTCATACTGGAAACCTCAATTACTGTTGTCCAGTGCAGCCTCACAGAGCTGATAAATTGTGGACTCTAACGCAGCCTTCCATGTTGAATTAATTCATATGAATCATTTTTTATAATTTAATGTTAGTTTTGATGTCAGTTTGACATGTTTCTTTTTTTGATCTCATTCATTCTGCTTACATACAAAGGTGTTTTTTTTCTTTTTTTCATCAGAAGCTGAATTATGTTCTTTGATTTTCAGCACGTTCACACACATTCAAGCATGTTTCCCATGACTGTAATACGAGAAGTGAGATCAATGGATGCAACATCCTGGCAGTCTTCATAAAAATTAATGTTTATCTAGATTTATTTTTTTTATTTTTGTGTCTGTGTCTCTCAGAGCTTTGCAGAGCGTATTGTGTGACTTCCTGCCTGAATAAACCACAAAGAAAACAAGAGCTTGTTTTAGAAGAACTAGTCTTTCACAGTTATGTGAGAATTATAATGTGCATACATTGTCACATATTCAGAATGAGCCAGCACAGCTTTTCTCCACCAACCACAAAACAAATATACAATTCTGAATGTTCATGTCTAAAATATAACAAAGTGGTAACTTGTGTTGTATATGTCTTCTATCATTTTGGTCTGTTTTGTCTTGTTTTTTGAAGTTCTTTATTTTAGGAATTTCATATTGAAAAAGTTGCAAATGTGGAGGGTACCCACTTGATTTAGTCTAACTCAGACTATTAAACCTTCATTTTAGTTGAATTTAATAATATGTCATGTGATGTCATATTCTTAATGATTTACTTAATTAAGATATTTAATGCTGCATCTCATGTCTCTGCGTTATTGATTTTTCAGTCAGCAGTCATGATATTAATTTTAGAGGAACACACTTTTTCTCACCAAGTCTCTGTAAGAGCCACGATATCTCTCATAGATCTATCTTTCTTTCACTGCTTCAGTTTGTTTGATTTATTATTTAGAAATATAATGGTAACATTTGACTTTAACACCGTCTCCATATTTATCATTTACAAGTTGTATATAGATATTTAATAAATGGTTATAACTCCTGTTGGCACCTAAAAGTGTGTACAGCAGCAACAGATAATGAATGACAATATAGTAAAACTCAGTCTTCATGGGAGAAGTTATAAAAAGAAAAATACTGAGAATTAATGAAATGTCTTTATACCTTATAACTATATATGAAATGTTTATATGATGCTCATAAATGTGGTAAAGTGATTATTATTATCTTCAGTCAGCAGCTTCATCATGAAACCACTGATCTACACACATTAATATTACACTTGTTGTGTTCATATAGGTTAAACTGTGTGTATATATTCATTTAATCTTTATTGTTGGATATCTCCTGGGATATTATACAGTATGTAAAGATTTGAACCACTTGTTCTTGTTTAATACTCCTACAATGCTAATCTGGCCATAGTTAAAGTAAACTGGCAACTCTGTGTATTTTCATTTTTAATGAGTTGGTAAGTGCACAAAAAATACTTTTGATCTGTAATCACTTTGGAAATTTAAAAAAATACCGACATTTTTTAAAAAATGTTGTAAATTTCAATTTAATTCACACAGGAAACCTCAATTACTGTTGTCCAGTGCAGCCTCACAGAGCTGATTAATTGTAGACTCTTACACAACCTTCCATGTAGATTTAAATCCTTTTAATCATTCTTTTAATTTAGTATTAGTTTTGATGTCAATATTACATTATTCTTTATTTAATCTGTTCTCATTCTGCTTACATACAAAGTTTTTTTTTATCAGAAGCTGAATTATTTTGTTTGATTTTCAGCACATTCACACACATTCATGTGTTACTCAATCATGTTTGTTGTCACTGTAATAGAATAATAATGTTCATAAAGATTACTGTTTCTCTAGATTTGTTTTGTTTTTTTTTGCGTCTGAATCTCTCAGATCTTTGCAGGGCGTATTGTGTGACTTCTTATCTGACTAAACCACAAAGGAAACAAGAGCTTGTTTTAGAAGAAATGATCTTGTTCAGATTACGGGTAAATACGTGAGAATACGTGCATGTTAGAATTATAATGTGCATACATTGTCACATATTCAGAATGAGCCAGCACAGCTTTTCTCCACCAAACACAAAACAAATATACAGTTCTGAAAGTTCATGTCTAAAAAATAACGGAGGGGTAACTTGTTTTGTATATGTCTTCTGTCATTTTGGTCTGTTTTATCTTGTTTTTTGAAGTTCTTTATTTTAGGAATTTCATATTGAAAAAGCTACAAATGTGGAGGGTACCCACTTGATTTAGTCTAACTCAGACTATTAAACCTTCATTTTAATTTAAAGTGAATCTAATAATATGTCATGTGATGTCATATAATATGTGATGTTGTATTCTTAATCATTCACTTCATTAAGATATTTAATGCTGCATCTCATTTCTCTGCATTATTGATTCAAAGGCTCTGAGATTTTTTTCAACAGGACACTTTGGTTCTGAAGGTTGTCTGATGCATTTTAGAAATAAGGAAGTTTTCAGTCAGCAGTTATGATATTAATTTTAGAGGAACACACTCCTTTTTCTCACCAAGAACCACAATATCTCTCACTGCCTCATGTTCTTATTGCCTCCTTCAATTTGTTTGATTTATTACTAAAAATATAATGGTAACACTTGACTTTAACATCGTCTCCATATTTATCATTTACAAGTTGTATATAGATATTTAATAAATGGTTATAACTCTTGTTGGCACCTAAAAGTGTGTACAGCAGCAACAGATAATGAATGACAATATAGTAAAACTCAGTCTTCATGGGAGAAGTTATAAAAAGAAAAATACTGAGAATTAATAAAATATCTTTACACCTTATAACTATATATTAAATGTTTATATGATGCTCATAAATGTGGTAAAGTGATTATTCTTATCTTCAGTCAGCAGCGTCATCATGAAACCACTGATCTACACACATTAATATTACACTTGTTGTGTTCATATAGGTTAAACTGTGTGTATATATTTATTTAATCTTTATTGTTGGATATCTCCTGGGATATTATACAGTATGTAAAGATTTGAACCGCTTGTTCTTTAATACTCCTACAATGCTAATCTGGCCATAGTTGAAGTAAACTGGCAACTCTGTGTATTTTTATTTTTAATGAGTTGGTAAGTGCACAAAAAATACTTTTGACCTGTAATCACTTTGGAAATCAAAAATACTGGCATTACCTTTTAAAATGTAAATTTCAATTAAATTCATACTGGAAACCTCAATTACTGTTTTCCAGTGCAGCCTCACAGAGATGATTAATTGTGGACTCTAACGCAGCCTGCTTTGTTGAATTAATTCATATTTAATATTTTTTTATAATTTAATATTAGTTTTGATGTCAGATTTACATTTTTCTTTTTTTAATCTCATATCACTCATTCTGCTTACATACAAAGGATTTTTTTTCTTTTTTTCATCAGAATCTGAATTATGTTCTTTGATTTTCAGCACGTTCACACACATTCAAGCATGTTTCCCATGACTGTAATACGAGAAGTGAGATCAACAGATGCAACATCCTGGCAGTTGTTTAAAGATTACTGTTTCTCTAGAATTTTTTATTTTTTTAATTTATTTTTGTATCTGAGTCTCTCAGAGCTTTGCAGAGCGTATTGTGTGACTTCCTGCCTGAATAAACCACAATGGAAACAAGAGCTTGTTTTAGAAGAACTAGTCTTTCACAGTTATGTGAGAATTATAATGTGCATACATTGTCACATATTCAGAATGAGCCAGCACAGCTTTTCTCCACCAACCACAAAACAAATATCCAGTTCTGAAAGTCCATGTCTAAAAAATAACGGAGGGGTAACTTGTGTTTTATATGTCTTCTGTCATTTTGGTCTGTTTTGTCTTGTTTTTTGAAGTTCTTTATTTTAGGAATTTCATATTGAAAAAGACTTAAACCTTCATTTTATGTGATGTTGTATTCTTCATCATTTACTCCGTTAAGATATTTAATGCTGCATCTCATTTCTCTGCATTGATTCAGACGCTACGAGTTTTTTATATAAAAAGTTATAAAAAGAAAAATACTGAGAATTAATAAAATGTCTTTATACCTTATAACTACATATTAAATGTTTATATGATGCTCATAAATGTGGTAAAGTGATTATTATTATCTTCAGTCAGAAGCTTCATCATGAAACCACTGATCTACACACATTAATATTACACTTGTTGTGTTCATATAGGTTAGACTGTGTGTATATATTTATTTAATCTTTATTGTTGGATATCTCCTGGGATATTATACAGTATGTAAAGATTTGTATGAGGTCAATATATTGTGCAGTGAGATGCTGGTGTGTTTACATACTGGAATGTTTGTTGGTGTTTAATTTGTCTGAATAATTTCATAGAGGTCATATAATGGGGTCAGAAATTAAATTATTCATTCAGTGATGTACCCTTAACCACCATCATGTTGCAAAGACAGGGGAGGGAGAGAGAGAGAGGAAGTAATGTTATCTTAAATCGTCTTCAGCTTCCTGGTTGATCAGACAAACACATAGAGGCAGTTCTCTGACAGTTTGATGATTTTCTGCATCAGGATCAAACTCAGAATGAATATCCACCATGTTCTGTTCTTCTGCTTCTTATCAGGTGAGGACTGATTACCTGACTGTGTCTGTAAAGCTGCAGCACAAACTGCTTCTGGACATTCGTTGTGTTCATTTTAACAAATGTCAGATTTGTATCACACATGTTTTCATGTTGCTGTCATGTTAATTATTTTTTCTGTCGTTCTCTAAATTATTCTGCTACTAATTACAACATTTATATAATCTAATATTGTAATTTAAATAAACTAAATGTAATTTATGTAGGAATTCATGCACCCAGATACATTATGATTTTATAGGGGAATTATGATTTAGTATTGTGCACAACTCCAACATGAAATTATTTGTCCAGTGACATAACTCATATAAAGGCCTTTACACACTGGACACGATTTTTTCGTGCGATTAATTCACACATCAATATATCTTTTCGAACTGTTGTTTGTGTTATTAGTACTTTCACACAGAACGCGAATATTACGAGGCGAAAAAGCGACATGATTTTTTTTTTGGACCCGGGTCGATTTTTCTGAGTTTTCGCACAGCGAATAAAAGCATCAACCAATCACAAAGTGCAATCTGCACAGACAGCTGTTTCTTGCAACAGCCCATGTGGGGTGTTGAGCGTCCCACTGTATGTATTTTGAATTTATATACCGTATATACATTGATTTAACAGCTCCCAGTCTGACTGTGAGCACTGCAGGCAGACAGGTAGATTCACTCACTACAGGGGGCGGAGATATAAGGCCAATGAATCAATACATGGATATATCATGTATCATCACCATGTATTTATAAATACAAACACTGTGGATTCCTTCCTGTGGAGCTGACATGCAAACTGGTTCAGTAACTTCCTGCTATTTGTCAGTTTATTGAAGACAGTTTGTCCTCTCAGCTCTGCAGGAGCTGCAGCTGAACGCAGGTCGGAGATCCTCCAGGGAAGATTATCTTGTCCTTCTCCTCACTCGACAAAAGAAAAGGAGAGCGCTTTATCCGTTCAATACACACAGGCTCCGACCTGCATTCAGTGATTCTGTCCACAGAAGCAGCCACTGGACAAACTGCCCTCAGCAGGCTGACTGACAGCAGAGTGAGCTGTCGCAAATTCCCGTTTCTGTGTTTCTGTCGCAAATTTGCATCGCTGCTGGTGTGAATAGTTTTGATGCTAACTATTCGCAGGCGATTATTTCGCAATTTCGCATCATTTATTCGCGTCGCGCCCAGTGTGTAAAGGCCTTTAGAGTATGTATAATAACTAGGAAATATGTCTTCCTTGTTGGGTCGGGAATTTTTGTGTTGCCGAGTTCACAATTGCGTTCTTTTTTTCTCAGAAAGTACCAAACTGTTGATTTGGCCACTACCAATGTTCTTGCTATCTGACGCTATGACTATGACTCATATATTGACCTTTAGATGTGCTCAGGTTTGGAATCCTATCAAGCATGATCAAATTAGGGTTTATTGGACGATGTAAAGTGGAGTTACAACAACTTCCTGTGTAATGTCCCAAATATGTTTTGGGCAAGATTGACTGGCACGCTACACCAAGGGCTTTCAATGAAAACTAAAAAGCTTTGCAATTTAGCATCACAAAGGTCTTTAGATGTAAGCTACCAAATTTGAAGACATTTGAGCTAAATCTCTAGGAGGGGTTCATTTAAGTACAACGCCTGTCGATGGCTTCACCTTGCAAAAGAAAGTTGACTCAAAATGTCTGACTTCCTGTTGGGCTTAGGGTTTGGCTCCAAGAGGCTCTTTGTAAGTCTGGACATGATACATGTGCTACTGAATTTGGTACATCTAGGTGAAATCTAAATGTGGGGATTCACCTTTGAAATTTCATGGGGGGTGCGCTCCAGCTGTTTTGCCACATTCATATCCAAGAACCATAAAATATATAAATGTTCTTCACTTTTGATGCATGTGCAAAGTTTTAAAAACCGTGATTAATTTGGACAAAAAACAATAATTCCTTGCATTACAATGAGGTCGTCACACTACTCAGAGCTCAGGCATTAATAAATAACGGTGTGATGGAAAAGCAAAGCTCTGAAAGACTGCATCAGTCATCCTGAACTTCTATGAATCCAAAAAAGTTTAATGAAAATGAACAAATATGTCATCATTGACACAATAAATATTTCTGACATGCTGTTCCGATTGTAAGATTGACTGACTCTGAGATTTTCAATTATTCAAACATTACAGTTATCTGAAGAAAACCTTTAACCTCGTCACTACAAAACGTATTTCCTTTAACTTTTAAACCATAAATCTCTGTTGAGATGTTCTGGAAAAATGCTGTATTCTCATGTACCACTTATTCAGGTGATATTTTAAATTACACAAGTTAAAGCTGCTGGACAGTATACTATTCAGTTAGTCAAGAACAGGCAAACATAAAATTGATCTGTACTAACTAATGCAGACTGTAGGAAGACAACCGCTTGTTCTTTAATACTCCTACAAGGCTAATCTGGCCATAGTTAAAGTAAACTGGCAACTCTGTGTATTTTCATTTTTAATGAGTTGGTAAGTGCAGAAAAAATACTTTTGATCTGTAATCGCTTTCGAATTTTAAAAAAATACCGACATTACCTTTTAAAATGTTGTAAATTTCAATTAAATTCATACTGGAAACGTCAATTACTGTTGTGAAGTGCAGCCTCACAGAGCGGATTAATTGTAGACTCTAACGCAGCCTTCCATGTTGAATTAATTCATATTTAAGTTTTTTATATTTTCATATTAGTTTTGATGTCAGATTTACATTTTTCTTTTTTTAATCTCATCTCATTCATTCTGCTTACATACAAAGGATTTTTTTTTCTTTTTTTCATCAGAAGCTGAATTATGTTCTTTGATTTTCAGCATGTTCACACATTCAAACATGTTTCCCATGACTGTAATATGAGAAGTGAGATCAACAGATGCAACATCCTGGCAGTTTTTATGAAGATTACTGTTTCTCTAGATTTTTTTTATTTATTTTTGTGTCTGTGTCTCTCTGAGCTTTGCGGAGCGTATTGTGTGACTTCCTGCCTGAATAAACCACAAAGAAAACAAGAGCTTGTTTTAGAAGAACTAGTCTTTCACAGTTACGTTAGAGTCATAATGTGCATACATTGTCACATATTCAGAATGAGCCAGCACAGCTTTTCTCCTCCAACCACAAAACAAATATCCAGTTCTGAAAGTCCATGTCTAAAAAATAACGGAGGGGTAACTTGTGTTGTATATGTCTTCTATCATTTTGGTCTGTTTTGTCTTGTTTTTTGAAGTTCTTTATTTTAGGAATTTCATATTGAAAAAGCCTTAAACCTTCATTTTATGTGTAATGCTGCATCTCATTTCTCGGCATTATTGATTCAAACGCTACAAGTTTTTTATATAAAAAGTTATGGGATAAAGTGATTATTCTTATCTTCAGTCAGCAGCTTCATCATGAAACCACTGATCTACACACATTAATATTACACTTGTTGTGTTCATATAGGTTAGACTGTGTGTATATATTTATTTTATCTTTATTGTTGGATATTTCCGCGGATATTATACAGTATGTAAAGATTTGTATGAGGTCAATATATTGTGTAGTGAGATGCTGGTGTGTTTACATGTTTGTTGGTGTTTAATGTGTCTGAATAATTTCATAGAGGTCATATAATGGGGTCAGAAATTAAAATTATTCATTCAGTGATGTACCCTTAACCACCATCATGTTGCAAAGACAGGGGAGAGAGAGAGAGAGGAAGTAATGTTATCTTAAAACATCTTCAGCTTCCTGGTTGATCAGACAGACATATAGAGGCAGTTCTCTGACAGTTTGATGATTTTCTTCATCAGGAATATGTATATATATACTCATGTATAACTTATTCAGGAGATGTTTTAAAATTACACAAGTTAAAGCTATTGGACAGTATACTATTCAGTCAGTCAATAACAGGCAAACACATCAAATTGATCTAATGCAGACTGTAGGAAGACAACCACTTGTTCTTTAATACTCCTACAAGGCTAATTTCACCATAGTTGAACTGGCAACTTTAACTACACTGAATGTAATTTAACAAAACATGTGAAATAATGAATATTGTTGCTCATTCATGTGTTTCATATTAGAAAGTATGAAAGAAAAACATTGAAAAACAGACGTTACACAGAGACACTGTGACTACAACTGCAGCTACAAGTAGAACAACAGCAACTGCTGTACAGTCAGTGAAAACTTTGCTAATGGCTGCCTCTGTATCATCTCTGCTTCTCTGTGAACTGATGGATTAGCCCTCATTAATCTGCAGTCTGTTTACAGGAAGTCTACAATACACAAAGTATTGATCATCGGTATTCACTGTTCATCTTTCCAACAGCACTGCAGGATGGAAACACTGGACTCGTCAGTGCAATAAACCTTTTTGCTGGAGCTGAAGGAGGAAGTGGTTCAATTTCTTGCCACTTGTATTCATCTGGAAGCACCAAGTTCTTCTGTAAAGGAGAATGTAAAGAAGAAGACATTCTCATTAAAACAGATTATGACACAGCTCAGAGTGGCAGATACAGCATCAAATATGAAGACGGATCTTCTGGAAGAAGAAAGGTGTCTGTGACCATTACACAGCTGACCAAGTCAGACTCAGGACGGTACAGACATGGTTTGGGTGGATCTTCAGGCCCAGATGCTTACTGTGAATTTGACCTCATAGTTACAGATGGTGAGTTTCTACTGAAAGTCATAAAACCTGATATATTTACTATGTTCATCCCATTTAATGATTCTGAAGTTTAAGAATAAATGAAGTCAGATAGAAACTAATTAAATTGTGGGAAGAATGTGAGACGTTTATGATATATTGACTCAGTGTATCAATGTTGGATGAAATCATTACTCCAGCAGTAAGACTGGTTGAACTGGGCAGCTCCCAGTGTGACTCTGTGGATCTGTGTAAATGTGAAGCAGGAAATATTGTGATCAGACTGCAGCATCTTACAGGAAGTACAGACAGTAACTGTTGAATGTTCATCTTTTCAGCTGCAATGTTGGGTCAAAACACTCGTTTCATCAACGCAGGAACTGTGGGAGGAAGTGTCACAGAACCATGCTTTGATACTGTTTATGGAAGCAGGAAGTTCTTCTGTAAGGATGAATGCAATAAAGAAGAAGACATCCTGGTTGAAACAGAAAAGAACAGAGCTCAGAATGGTAGATACAGCATTGAATATTATGAGGGATTTGCATTTGGACTGCATGTGACCATCAGACAGCTGAAGAAGTCAGACACAGGACGGTACAGGTGTGGTTACGGCAACGCTTTGTCTACAAATTCATCCTACACATTCTGGATCTTTGTTGTAGATGGTGAGTTTTATATTTTATTTTCTGTTCACATTCTTTTCAATGAATATCAATTTTTAAATGGTTAAAATCATGAATAGTTGTCTTGTTTTCATTTAAAATAAAAAAGAATGATTTGGGGGTTGATCGATAGCTGAATGTTAATCACATGGGCACTAACACCCTGAGCAGTGAGTCCTGAGATTCTCAGCTGGTCTGTCTGCTGCATTTCATTCCTCTACTCTCTTTCCCCACATGTCCTGTCTCTCTTCACAAACACTATCAAATGAAGGCATAAAATGCCAAAAAAGAAAATCTTTAAAAAAAAATCTTTGAATACAAAACTTACAGAGTGGATGGAGGTTGAGTGCTGAGGTTGGCAGAGTCATACTAGTTGTCCAACCTGAAACATTTTCTATATTTCTATTAACATTAGGTCACATAGAGAAGAACGGTTCTTTAGGTTCCTTAATGTTCAAAACATCATACTCTGAAATGTTTCTAAAGATGAAACTCATTTGTAGAGTCACAAAGTAATCTGATGTAAAATGTGTTGCCTTTATAATGTTAGTTTTTAAATTTACAACAATCAGTTTGTATGATTTTTAAAAACCTTTTCAGATATTTGTGCTTTTATGTTTAATGTCAGAAAACATCATGTGGATGTTATTTTCTTACTCTTTTGTAATCAAAAATCAAATAAAAATACTTTTTGTCATTAATAGAACAAATATTAATCATTTACTTCATTAACATATTTAATGCTGTGTATTTCTTGTGTATGTGATCAATGCTGTCAATATGATCTTTCTGTCTAGAGCAGCATCTCATTTCTCTGCATTATTGATTCAGTATCTGATTGTTTCAATGTGTTTTCATTGTTCACAGCTCCAACTACATCAGTCCCATCAGCCTCCACACCAGCAACAACACAGAGTTTCATCTCCAGTTCAGGTAGCTTCACACCTTCATCATCTTTCCCTGAAACCACAGAGCAGTTTACAGGTACAGGACAGTTCATGTCTGTCCATCTGTCCATCACTGTCTCTCTGCAACAAAACATCCTCTTAAAACAGTAAAATTCAGCATAACAACGTTGTCTAATAAGAATAACAAGATGGTCCAACATGTGGTTCAGCACATAAGACAGTTCAGCACCTAGAAGAAAACATTTCACATTCAATTTTACAATAAATTTCCTTTTTATCTTCACATCTAATGTTTAAACACATCCTACATTTCTAATGATGTAAAATAATTATTAACATGTCAGCACACAACAAGTCAAAAAACATCCAGACCAAAGTCTTTGGGATTGTTTTTCAACAGGACGATCTCATTTTTGATAAAAGGTTCTCTGTGTAGTTTTCTTGTAAACAAGGTTATATTTTTATTCAGTGTTACTCACCAAAACGTGCTGAGTGTTTCCTTTAGGTCCAACGTAAGTGTTGAATATGTTTCCTCAATCATAAAATATTTGCAAAGCTGATTATTTAAAGTATTTTAAATCTTGCATTGTTTGCGGTCTTCTTCTCTCCTGCTTTTGTTGGTGCATTGCTGTGTTTCTGGGAAGGTTCCTGCATCCTGTAGCTCAGTGGGATGATGTGAAACCACTGGCAGGAATGTGTATCACATCAACCACATGTGAACAATGTAGTTCCACATGTAAAAACAAGATACTTGAGGTCAAAAACACATCCACCTACTCTCTTTTCCCACATGTCCTGTCTCTCTCCACTATCACTATCAAATAGAGCCATAAAATCTCCAAAACTTATCTTTAAAAAAAGAATTTTGAATACAAAATTTACAGAGTGGATGGAAATGACATGACAGAAACAAATATCTTTCCTTTTGGGTCACAGCCAGAAGTTGATTTGTGACAACAAGAGGAGTGCTGAGGTTGGCAGAGTCATACTAGTTGTCCAACCTGAAACCTTTTCTATATTTCTATTAACATTAGGTCACATAGAGAAGAACGGTTCCTTAATGTTCAAGACATCATACTCTAAAATGTTTCTAAAGATTAAACTAATTTGTAGAGTCACAAAGTAATCTGATGTAAAATGTGTCGATTTTATAATGTTAGTTTTTACATTTACAACAATCAGTTTGTATGATTTTTAAAAACCTTTTCAGACATTTGTGCTTTTATGTTTAATGTCAGAAAACCAAAATGTGGATGTTATTTTCTTACTCTTTTGTAATCAAATATCAAATAACAATTTCTTGTGATTAAAAGAACAAACCCACTTCAAATATTCTTAATAATTTACCTCATTAACATATTTAATGCTGTGTATTTCTTGTGTATGTGATCGATGCTGTCAATATGATCTTTCTGTCTAGAGAAGCATCTCATTTCTCTGCATTATTGATTCAGTATCTGATTGTTTCAATGTGTTTTCGTTGTTCACAGCTCCAACCACTTCAAAACCAAACCCGCCTCTCCGACCTTTTCCAACATCAGTCCCATCAGCCTCCACACCAGCAACAACACAGAGTTTCATCTCCAGTTCAGGAAGCTTCACATCTTCATCATCTTTCCCTGAAACCACAGAGCAGTTTACAGGTACAGGACAGTTCATGTCTGTCCATCTGTCCATCACTGTCTCGCTGCAACAAAACGTCCTCTTAAAACAGTAAAATTCAGCATAACAACATTGTCTAATAAGAATAACAAGATGATCCAACATGTGTTTCAGCACATAAGACAGTTCAGCACCTAGAAGAAAACATTTCACAATCAATTTTACAATAAATTTCCTTTTTAACTTCACATCTAATGTTTAAACACATCCTATGTTTCTAATGATGTAAGATAATTATTAAAATGTGATGTCAGCACATGACAAGTCAAGAAACATCCAGATCAAAGTCATTTTTGATAAAGGTTCTCTTGTGTAGTTTTATTGTAAATAAGGTTATATTTATATTCAGTGTTACTCACCAAAACATGCTGAGTGTTTCTTTTAGGTCCAACATTAGTGTTGAATAAGTTTCTTCAATCATAAAATATAAAGTATTATGATTGATAAAGTATTTTAAATCTTGTATTATATCATGTATCTTCTTCTCTCCTGCTTTTGTTGGTGCATTGTTGTGTTTCTGGGAAGGTTCCTGCATCCTGTAGATCAGTGTGATGATGTGAAACCACTGGCAGGAATGTGTATCACATCAACCACATGTGCACAATGTAGATCCACATGTAAAAACAAGATACTTGTAGTCAGAAACTCCACAGGGAACCTTTAGGCATGACAAAAGATCCCAGTCTTTCAAACCACTACATGTTGCTCTCTCTCTCTTCCTTCCCAGATGACTCTGATGTCCCTCACCCAGGTTACTCCTGGCCTCTGGTCATATGTGTGGCTGTGATTGATGTGCTTTTGGTTGTTCTGCTGCTCCTCTACAAACTGAAGACGAGGAGGAACTCTGGTTTGAACATCAGAGGAACCTCAGACAGCAGAGACATGGAGGTGACTTCCTTTAACTCTGTATGTCTCATGTTAACTCTTACTGTTGGCAGACATTTTATTTTTGCAGTTAGGAATAAACAATCTCATGTCTGCAACTACTTCACTAGTATGAAGAAAACTATAATTAAATAAAATCATAATTACTGTTACTAGACCTCTGGCCTGTCCAGTTGTAATCACTATAATATCAACAAACAATTGAAGAACACTATATCTGGTCTGTTACCCTGGTTACTGTTATATTAGGTTTGATGTCATTCCTGTTTTATTTTCAGTTATCTGTCGGCTATAAGAACCATCCTCCAGTCTCCAGATATGAAGACTCCGTCTACGAGAACCTGGATCCAGACAGCAGGGTCTAGACCAAATCTACTCTACACTCACAGTAAACAAATGATGATGTTTGGATTTGGATCTGGATTCTGTACTGTGCAGGTTAACATGTGCTGCAAAGTTCCAGTTTGTTCTGCTTTCTTCTACTTTTTGTTTAATCAGCAGATATTAACTATAAACATGCTATTTTTCACCTCTATGCTGATGATTCACAACTGATCATATTTCTGCTTACTTATTCTGTAATATTCATTTTGTTTTCAAAAATGTAGATGTTGTTTGATATTGTTCTTCTACCCTTTGAGTCAACTCTGTCTATGTTGTTAATTCATGTTTTCAAGTTGCAAAAATGTTGATACTGAACATGTGACTGAAATGTTCAGAGACAAACTCTCTGATGTTGCAGTAAAATCTCTGCTGGTAGAAACTCCAGCAGCATGAAAGTGTTTGTGTTTGTGTTCAGACTCTGGCAGCACTTGGTTCAGGTCAGAGAGATCCTGGTCTCTGTTTAATACAGAAAAAAAGTCTGTAGTGTTTGTAATGTAATGTTTATGAACCTTGAAGCCACAGCAGCATCTTTCACTAACCTGAACCAAACCTGAACACACACAAGACTCAGGATGTGAACCCGGGTCTCTGCTGTCAGAGTCCTGCATCTTGTAGCCCCCCATCCACCCCAACCTCCTTTCTCCCACTGCAGAGACAGACAGAAATCTTCATTCATTACTGTGAACATCATCCAGATAGAGATTATGTTTACAACAACAGTTTAGTATATATGAAGGTCATTTCAAGGAGACAGAGTTGTTTTGAGCAACACATAAAGAAGTCAGAGCAGCTCAGTTTTTACCAGTTACTTACTGTGTCAGACCAAGTCACATTTTCTAATGAAAGCCAAAATGATCCTGACAAGAGAATCCTGAGAATCTTTCTGTTTATTTCGCATGCAGTTGATCTAAAATACATTCCTGATGGCATCAGTTTAAAGTAATTGTAGAGGACATCATGTGTGTGGTTGCTGATAATCTTTGCTTTGTTGAGGACTTGTTCAGTGTTAAGCTGTAACAGAGATCTTTGTGTTTTGCTAATAATTTTAGAGCTAATATTCTCGTCCTTTTGACAAATGTAAACCAGCAGTTAAAATGCTTTCAATAAAAGAGAAATAAAACATTTTCAATATTCTCTGATTGACTCTAATTGAGTTTATTTTACAGCACAAACGCTGCTGAGCCTTTTTCACAATAACATCTTTACTGTCACTAAATCTCAATCTGTCATCAAACACAATTCCCAAGTATTTGTAGGTCTGGAGGAGTTTAACACTTACTGAAGCCAAGAATGATTGTTGGAACTGTCTGTGTGTTGTGATGAGATTTCCATTTCTTTAGTTTTGAACACATTTAAATCACAAAAAGATCAAAATCTTTAGACAGGATGTGACTGATGCTCCAGCAGGAATAGGAAGGTCTGTGTCCACCATAGTGAGTCATTTTACAGCCAGTATGTGCTTACTGTATTTCCTCTAATAGTGGCTGATGTTCAATGAAAAGCCGGGTGGATAAACTCCTGGTGCCTGTTATATAATGTGCATGCCAGTTAAGCATAGTTATATTTAATAGTTACCTGGATGTAACTCCAGTTCTATGAGTACATGCATAACACTCTAGCCAACCAGCACAGAGAGGGGAGGAGGACAGTGGAGATGTGATATTGTCTAATAAAGGGATAACAGCTCATATTTAAATAATAATGATGGCAGCAACACTGCACCAGGATGGGTTACCAACGAAACCAGAGTAACTTGGCTAAACTGGTGAGCATAAATCTATGAGCATGCTAAAGCTAAGGGTCAGGTACCCTCACTAGTTGAAGGTAATAACTGCTAAATAACTATTAGAGGAAATACAGTAATTTAAATGTGAGTGACTCTGGTGCCTCCTAGTGGTCGTATTGAAAAAGACATTTACACACAGAGAACTTCAACACTTTAATTCAAATTGTTTGGATGCTGAAGCTTCTTAATCTGAGTTTGACATCACATTTTTTCTGGCCAATAATCATTATGTGTCATTTTATTATATGATATTTATCAGAAGCTTTTAATGAGCTTTGTCAAATCTATTTTATGGAGTCATATTGAAAATCTTCCCTAAATTCACTTAAAGGACTCATTTTCTTTAGCTTAACAAGAAGTTTCACACTTTCTTGGTTGACGTGCTGATTGTCCACATTTGGCCAGTTTGTACTGTAACAAACCAGTTAAGACAACAGGAAGCAGAATCCTCATGGAGACACTCAGACAGACTGACTGAATGAAAGACAGTTTTACTTTTAAATTCAATAAACAGACTTATATAAATATGGCGATGTCTTGGTTAGATGATAGTAAGGGTTAGGGTTAGGGTTAGAGTAAAAAGTGTAAAAATATGTGTGTGTGAATGTGTGTGTGTGTGTGTGTGTGTGTGTGTGTGTGTGTGTTGTGTTAGTCGCAAAGAGGGAAGAAAGAGGAGAGAAAGTGTGCATAGACCACAGTCTATAGAGCACGTTGTCTGGTTTCAGATCGTCAAATCAACTTACTTTCTCACTCACGATGGCACAACCACAGCAGTAGTCCTGAGTGGGAAAAACACAAAAACAGTCTTGCATGGCAAACACAACTAAACAGACAGCAAACTTCAAATACTCCTCAGAGTAAAGCACAACAAATAGACAAATAGGGGCAGACAAGTTCCATGTCCTCCTGAAGGAAATTTTTTCCTTCCTTCTGAATGGAAAATGAGAGTGCTGGTTGCAGCAGCAGTCTCTCTCGGATCCAGGAACAGTGTTCAGGTGAAAACGGGCAAAGTCTCTCCTCATCCAGCAAGGGGCATCTTCCGATCGGTGTAGGGAACGTGCATAGTGTTGCCGCTGTTAGTCAAGCTGATTCACAGAGGGACAGATGTTCCCCGTAGTTCAATTCAAGTTGGATAGTAATTTTTTACTGGGTATGTTTTCTGGGTGAATCTTTCTCATCAACACCTCATGTGGAGTTGCAAAATTAAGAATCATGCAATTGTTAAATTGTAAATTCTTTGTCTAATGGAGTATCTTTATTCAGGAACTGTACCCGCCTGTCCTTGGACAGGGGGGAACTGACTTTGCTTCTTCAGAACTCTGCAACCCCTGGAATTGGCCAGGAGGCCCCTCTGGGCGGGCATACTGAAACTTTAAAAGAGGCTCTAAGGCTCTGCATGTTTTGCGTTGCTCTTTTGCTGCTTTCAGGCAGCTGTTTTGGGCTTTTTGATGCTGCTTGCTGGTTCTTCATCCTTTCTGCCATACTGGTGGAACGCTTTCAGTTTGCTGGTTTGAAGATGTGACTCAGAGCATCTCTTGAGTCTGGAGTCATGGGTTGAGGGTCAAGCCTAGGAGAGCATGAGAGCATAAACCAGGAGCTCTCTCCCAATGGGAACTTTTCAAGTATGGACCAGCCGAATCACTCATCACCACCAGATCCAGACTCCAGCTCCTCACCCCAGCATAACAGACTCCATTCTCAACAAGAAGCTACCCCAGGGAACAAGCAAGTATTTGTACAAAACCTCTGTCAACTTGCTTAAACCTTGATGCCTTCATGACTGGTAATTTCAACTGGCAATTGGGAACTAAGCTGTGGTACCGTTTATTTGACTTGCTGCTTCTCAGGTAACAGGTTTATCCTTCCAAGTACACAATAGATAACACTGCATCATGCATGTTGAACTTTCAGTAGCCATAGCCTTGTGTACCAGTTTCCCTTTCCCTCTTGTGTCTTGTTTGTAGAATGTTGTAGTGTTTAGTACTTGTAGCTTAAGTATTAGTAATAAATGTGTGTTTAACTAAGGTGTGTTTGTGTTTTCTTGTGCTTGCATCTCAGTCATTTAACCTTAAGACCTATACCCTTTCAAAATCATAAATACAATCAATCACAATCACCTCTCTTGTGTGCCCAATAGGGGGGGAAATTTCTCTATTATTAAAAATAAAAATACTCTAATATGAGTTGCATCACTGGATGTAAAATTTGATGTTGGAGTTGTGCACAAATGAGACAAATTCCTATATTAATTTGGTGGATTTGGAGAATGCGGGCGTGTGTTTGCAAGTCCCAAACAGGCCTGGATAGGATCCCATACAAGGGATAAGCAGACCCTTGCCTAACAGCCAATGTCCAAAAGGAAATGCAGAGAATAAGTAACTGCATTTGTTATGTGTAACAGACAATATGGTTGTCTGTCAGTTAATTTGTGTATATACAGATTCAGGTGAGATTTTCTGTATATTATGCCCAGGGCCGTTCTTTGTTAGCCAGCTTGAATGTATACTACGAGTCTCTGGTTCATTGTAAGACTGTGCTATATGCTCCCTTTGACCATTAGCTTTGCTATTTAATGGTTATTCTCTGTACTAGCTCAGGAAGAGAAGAGACTAGACAGGAAAGCATAGAACACATGCAGAAGCTGTCTAATGCTGTGTGGCTAGGATTTATCCCTATTTGGGAGTTTGAGATCCTCTGCTCTGCTGTGATCAGGAGTGACATTTTGTTCATTGCATGCATTGGTGAATGAGTGTAGACTCATGTCTTTAATGAAGCAATTTTGAGAGTGGTGTGTCCATTTCTTAACTGCAGTTTAGAGTAAACAGAAGCCCAGAGTTTTTACACCTCTATTCCATATCTCTTCCAGGTTTTGTGCTTGGCATACTTTGTCTTACTTACATGATATAACATATAGCACAACATGACACAATATACTTTGTCTTACATGATATCACATGACACATAACATTTCATAACATAACATGACAACATATTTTGTCTTACTTACATGATATGAAATATAGCACAACATGACACAATACATTTGTCTTACTTACATGATATAACAATACATATTATATCATATCAGGTCATAATATGACACAATATATTTTGTCTTACTTACATGATATGCCATAACAATATATAACTGATCATAACAGAACATGACACAACAGACTTTGTCTTACTTACATGATATAACAATACATATCATATCATATCATGTCATAATATGACACAATATATTTTGTCTTACTTACATGATGTGCTATAACAATATATAACTGATCATAACAGAACATGACCCAACATACTTTGTCTTACTTACATGATTATCATAGCAAAACATGACACACTAGAAATGCATTTCCTGCAGAAAATGTGTGTGAATGCAGAAAACTGAATGAATTGCAAAGCATTGCTGAAAATACTAACCACATCCCCATCTGTACAAATAGATGCTTGCAGCATTCACACTAACATACTAGACAAATTATTTGTTCCCGGGTTCACTGTAAACTCTGACTCAATGTCACTGTTAAGAAACAGAAAATAACTTTATTTCAAGCTGAATACTTTCTCACTATGTAACATCTGTTAGTCTGGTGGTTTAAATTCAATGCCAAGAACACATACTGTGTCAGGAATTCCAACTCTTAGTTTGTTTTCATTTGATTTTGTTGTCAGATTACATAACTTTCCTGTCATTTCAGATGACGCCCCCTTCTCTACCCATGCAATCTGCTCACTACCTGCACCTGGTTCTCTCCGCCCATCTCCACACCTGTGGCTCATTATCCCATTTGGTCTTCAGTATATATACCAGTCCTTTTTCCCCAGCCCTCTGCCAGATTGTCTTGTGTTCCTGCCAAGCTATCCAGCGTTTTTCCCTTGTTCTGCCTGATTACCTGATTTTTGACCCTGTCTGCCTGTCTTGGACTCTGGATTCCCTGCCTCCTCCCTGTCGGATTTGTTTGCTGGATTGTCTGATTCTCTGGTTTTCGACTCTGCCTGAACTATTAGTAAAGAGAACTTTGCCTACCACTCAATTGTCTCAGTTGTTGTGCATTTGGGTTCAAATCTGTACTGCTGACTCTTACATACTGCATATAAACCGGACTCTCAGCCCCGTCACAGAAACTCTGCTGAGTTCAGACTGTTTACTTACAGCTCAGTTACTCAGACCAATAGCCAAGCCTCCAACCCGCCTGTGAAACAGAAAACAAACCATAAACCTTTTCTAGACTTGCTTTTTGTTTTAGAAATGCATTTCCTGCGGAAAATGTGTGTGAATGCTGAAAACTGAATGAATTGCAAAGCATTGCTGAAAATACTAAACACATCCTCATCTGTACAAATAGATGCTTGCAGCATTCACACTAACTTACAAGACAAACTATTTGTACCCAGGTTCACTGTAAACTCTGACTCAATGTTACTGTTAAGAAACAGAAAAATAACTAAAAATAACTAAAAAATAAAAATAAATCAAGCTGAATACTTTCTAACTATGTAACATCTGTTAGTCAGAAAACAAACCAAAACCTTCTCTAGACTGTCCGGATCTGAGTGAAGTCCTACTGGGATCAACAGATATTTAGTCCATTGGCTGCTTGCTGTGCCTGCATGCTGCTGCCAGTCAGCAGCTAACAAGTAGAGCTAACTGCTAGCAGCTGAAACCAACAAACTCCATAAATTCAAACAGCTCTGCCATCCTAACAACCTGGCTGGTCCACTGTGTGGATAGCGAAACATCCTGGCGCCGACTATTTACTGGCATTTACCAACCCGTTGGCGCTCTGAGCTGATCTGCAACAACACCGAAGTTCCAGAAAAATCCAGAAAATACGATCCCTGATTAGGCAGCCAAAGCTAGCTTTGACCATATTAGTTATGGTTGGCTCAACTAACTAAACAGCTGCAAGTTAAGTGCTGGTAAAAACTAAACAAAATATTTTCTGTTATTAAACTCTTACTTCTTACTAATAACGTTATCTCTGTAACTTTACCATAATAATGCTTTTAAAAGCTATGCTAGCATTAGCAGCTATGCTAGCATTAGCATGTCACTACTATTAGCTAGGTGACAATAAAAGCCTTTGTTTTACCAGGAAGATGTTTTGCCCTTATCGTTTTGTTTGGATTGTATCTGAGAAACCAGTGTCATGTTACCATGTCATATAACATGTCAAGCCTGTATTAGTGACGTTAAAAACCTTATGAGCAGGGACAGGTAAACTCTGCTACTTACCACTGCAGCAGTCAGATCAAAGTGGTGATCTCCGGTAGTTGCGCAGTTAGATTTTGATGAGGCGTTTAAGGGCACTCGGAAATTAAAGTGCCAACGTATGGTGCTGATTCATTTATGATCACAAAGTGGTGCTATTTGTGCCATGATTCGGTAGTAGTATGGAAGTTTCATTCCATTAAAGACAACAGAATTGCTGAAATATCATGTTGTAAGGTGACTTTAGCACCCCCTTTGGGCAGAATTTAGTGAAATTTTACACACTTCTGTAAGGTCACGTTTTGTACAACATCCTAAAATTTGGTCGCAATCCGATTCATTATTGAGGAGTTATCGGCCATTAAATGCATTAGGCCACGCCTCCAAAATTTTGTTAGCCAATAACAGATAGACGGTAAGTGATATCTGAAAACAAATGAATAAGTCTTGTTCGGGGTCCTCTAAATACGGTATGTACAAAGTGTGGTGAAGATTGGATGAAATATGTGTCAACAGAAGCCAAACCGTATGTTCATGAAAAAAACAAAATGGTGGATAGATTTTAGAGACGCAAATGGATGTGGCCTATATAATTCTAATCAGGATCATCCAAGGAACATCCTGACCAAAAAGCTTTTTGGGGACTTACCGTTCATGAGAAATAAGCCAAAAAACAAAATATTTAATAACTGACCACATGGTGGCACTATTGATACAATGTTTTAATTAGTTAAGCATGTCCAGGTGGGACGCCTGTATATCAAATATGAACATTCTAGCTCTTTTAGTTTTTGAGATATTAGCTTTCAAAGAAATCCTCCCATGGACTGCCATTATAAATTTTAATATTTTTTAAAAATCATATAAAATCAATGGAATATGCTGAAAAGTAATAGCGCACTTCTCCCCAAAGAGCTGAACATTTCTATATATGAATGGTTTCTGTAGCTCTAAGTATAGATTCACACTAATGAAATGCTTGGGAAGTACTCTCATAATACTGTGTGAAGTATGAGGCCGTCTTTGTGTCATTTTTAGTCTGACTGCAGTCTCTGTGTCGTCACTAAGGTCTGTGTCAAACTCCTCCTCCTTGTGTCTGGCTTGTTGTATCTCAGTTTCAAACTCACTATCCTCTGTGCTCTGCTGTGTGTCTGTGTCTGTCTCTCTCTCTTCAGCTATGACAGCTAACTGCCTTTCCTTCCTCTCTTTTCTTTTCTCTCTGTGGTTAATAGGAGAAACTCTTCGTCTTTCTTTATCTGTGGTGAACTAGTTTGATCAGTCATAGTAGCGGTTGAAAAGGGTTTTTTTAGTTGACAGTTGTGGATGAGTTGAAATCACTTTTTTTCTTTCTTTGTTGTGGCTCTTGCAAAGGCACCCCGGCCTCTGTTAAAATGGTCAGCAAAGCTTGTGGAGAGGAAGTTTTCATTTGGCGTTTTGCCCAACCATACATAATAGCTTTTGAAATGGCTTCTATATTATCACCATGTCAACTTTCATCATTTCTACAGCTCTTGTTTGCAACTTTGTTTGAATCATAAGCCTCAACATTTCTTAGAGGACAGTAAGTGGATGATCCCTAATCTTGTCTTAATCTAAACAGACCTACTTCCTACCCTAAAACGTCTTTTCTATAATTAAACCTCAGGTGGGTCCCTCTGTGTCCAATGTAAGTAAGTAAGTAAACTTTATTTATAAAGCGCCTTTCAAAACCAAGTAGTTACAAGGTGCTGTACAATGCAAATAAAACAAGTGAGAAATAAAAATACAATAAAAAGGTAAAATGAAGGTAAAATAAAAATAAAATGAATAACATCACACAACAAAAAGGAATAAGAGCAGATAAAACAGTAAAAATAGTAAGAGCAATGCAGAGGCTAAGTGGAAATCATTCAATAAAGTGTAGCCCAGAGCTAGCCCAGAAATCATCAGCCACTTTGTGGCACTGCAAGGGTTAAGTACACTAACCCTCAGCTTTATTTCCTCTTCACAACCACACTGTTGTGCACCCGCTTATCTCAGCATAACTTAATCAGTTTCAACATTTTTCATGTGTTTAGATTATTTTTCAACCATCAACTCCTTTAACTTCTTTTTGTTAAATTTCAAATCAATTGTTAAATTTCAATTGATAGACAGTTTCTTTAAGATTTCTTCAAATGCAGACATGGTAAGGCACAATAATAGATATTTTGCACTTACCATGTCTTGATTGTGTCGAAATCCTGTTCGCAGACACCAAATTGTTGTGGATATTTTTGACTGATGGTCAGCATCTTCAGTGGAGAAAAGCGCATGTGCGATTTTGACTTTTTTTTGACATCTTAAAGCTGAAAAGGTTTATTGAAAGCACTTGGGTACCAAAACAGAAAACACTAGTGTTCCTTCTGAGCACTGAAAGTCCGAGACTACTCCTTAACCCAAGGAGAGATATGAGTCTAATTTGTTCATCAGTTTCAAATCATAAATCTGTGACCTCTAGTTATGTTGTATCTCAGGTCTCTGTCTTGTTTCGTCTGGCAATGGTCTGCATTCTGGCCTTGGTTTGCCAGTAAGGCTCCTGCTTGTCAACCATACATGGTTCTAGCTTATTGAGAAGACAGAAAGTACAGCTTGACCTCTCTAACTTTGTCACCCTTTTCTTATGGAAAACACTTGTAAGAAATATCCTTCATTTTTAAAAAGCAAGACAATCTGATGCTGACAGGCTAGAGTGTGAGGTCCCGACCAATGCTGTAATTTAATATTTATTTAATTTCATATTAGTTTTGAAGTCAGTTTTACATTTCTCATTTGTTTTAATCTCATCTCAGTCATTCTGCTTACATACATAGGAGCTTTAATTCACACATTCAGCACATTCACACACATTCAAGCATGTATCCCATGACGTGTACTGCGAGAAGTGTATTGCATGTATTACGAGAAGTGAGAGTAATGGATGCAACATCCTGGCAGTCTGAAAATTGAAATGAAAGATTTCTACTCATTGAGATTATACAAATCAAACATACAGTAAATCTTCACTTAGTGGAAAATGACGGTGAAAAAATATTCAAAGAACACAGTAATCATGTTTATAAGGGTTACTGTTTCTTTAGATTTATTTATTTTTGTGTTTGAGTCTCAAAGTTTTGTAGCGTGTCCTCTCAAGTGGAACTTCCTGTCCAACTAAACCACAGAGGAAATAAAATCTTTAGGCTATATATAGGCTATATCCCTATTATTACACATACACTAATATGAGTTATGTCACTGGACAACAATAATTAATTCCCATGTTATTTTGGTGGAGAATGTGAACATGAATTTGCAAATCAGAAATAGGCCTGGATAGGATCCCATATAAGGGATTAAGAAATGCGCAGGGCAACACAGAATTGAACGCCATCTTGTTTTAAATTAGAGGTCAATAAAGCTAAGCAGTCTAGACAGACAGGCCAGCAGGGACCAGCATGTGTTTGTCCCCTCTTATGACAGAGTCAGAGAGTGATTATTCATTCACAGTTTCAAAATAACTGTTCAAAGTGACACCTCACTTTGAAGTAATAACATTTAGAGCTATTTTCCTTTAGTCACAGATTATAGAAGAGCACAGCCTAATTTTGAGGAATTGTTGAATTCCAGTCAGAATAAAGCAATTTTGCTTGGCATTTAACTTGCCTTCATGCTAATTCTGTTTTGTAGTGGTTCCAAGAATTGCTACATATTCAGTGCTCAGCTGTATGCTTTGTACGCTGTAACCCATAGCCTAGCACTAATACAAGCATTCAGTGCTAGTGCCTTAAAACAAGCTTAAAAGAAAGTAAAACAGATCACATCTTTTAGCAAGGAAAGTAGACTTTCCTATGTTTAATTTTTATTTTTATTGCTCTGTTTCACAGCCCATAGCAATGAAGTCACGTAGAGTTAGTTGAACTTTAAGTGAAGAATTTAATTAAACTAGATTGACAAAGTCCAAACAATTAGACAACAGCAAGTTTGACTATTTTCCCTTGCCAAGCCAACAATCCTAAATATCATAAAGATATTTAAGTGCACAAATTCCTATATTGTTTTTGGTTACAACAAGCACTTGTATCAAGTTCATATGTTACATGCTGTTTATTACTGAGCTGCTGCTTAAAGTATGTTACCATGCTGCTTCATAAATTGAGAGTTATCCCAGAGTCAAGTCAGAAGCATCAGACATCAAAGTTGTACAAACAAGTTTTTAGCAACTTTTGAATGCTGGATACTGTGAAACTGGAAACTATGTTAAAATCTGGCAATTGCCAACAATGCAAACAATCAAGAGTGGATTGAAAAAAAGAAATGCTTGAGCATCCTTCTCATAATACTTTGTGATGTATGAGGCTCTCTATATGTCATTTTTGGTCTGACTGCAGGCTCTGTATTGTAAAGTCCCGTCTCACCACTTGCGTAAACTGTAAAACTCTCAACAAAACCCTGAGGCAAACACAACCAAGTGTACTGTCTTCCTTTGAATGTGAATGCAAACAGATACTGGCTATCTGGATGCAACAGTATTGAGGACAAAAACCTTAACAAAAATCTTTGACTGAGTAGTGTATAGAGATGGATTGTAATGAAGCTAAAAAAGCATTCAACATAGACACACTGCAGCACTGCTCATATGTACCACCAGGTGGCTCCAAGACTATGTACATACAATATCTATATTGAAGAAATTCATACTAGGGTTTATTTGTCACCCCGTTACACAAATCTTGTACAAACCATTCATCCTGGCGATTTGCTGTTGGAATGGGCAAAATGGGTTTGTTGCATGGGTTTGTGGTTTGAACCAACAGAATCCAATAGAGATTGAAAGACACTTTCAATACCAGCAATTGACTTGTGAGGCAAATTGTACTGTCTGATTGTTGGTAGCTTAGCATCAGACTTGAGTCTGACTTTAGTGTGTGATGTTTGAGAAGAATGTATAGCTCCTCTCAATGGCGCTGGGCCACCATGCTTCCAAGTTCTTGTTGCTCACAGCCAGGATCGACAGTGATATATGGAAATTGAATCTTTACCATTAACCAAATTTATGCTGTGAGTCAGATAGCCAGATTAGTGTTGTACATCGCTGTGGACAACAAACAAACATTGTTCACACTCCAACCCCTCTTGTGTATTCAAAAACACATTAGCCAATTATTTTATACTGCTCTGAAGGGTTAAATGCTGCTGTACATTGACAATGCAGGAGATGCCTCATAGCAGACATCAATGTTGCATATACAAGTTTTTAGCAACTTTTGAATGCTGGATACTGTGAAGCTGGAAACTATGTTAAAATTTGGCAATGTCCAACAATGCAAATAATCAACAGTGAATTGCTTGAGCAGCCTTCTCCTAATATTGTGTGAAGTATGAGGCCGTCTCTGTGTCATTTTTGGTTTGACTGCAGGCTCTGTGTCGTCACAAAGGTCTGTGTCAAACTCCTCCTCCTTGTGTCTGACTCGTTGTATCTCAGTTTCAACCTCACTTTCCTCTGTGCTCTCCTGTATGTCTGTCTCTCTCTCTTCAGCTATGATAGCTAACTGTCTTTACTTCCTCTCTTTTCTTTTCTCTCTGTGACTAATAGGAGAAACTCTTTGTCTGTCTTTGTCTGTGGTGAACTAGTTTGATCAGTCATATTAGTGGTTGAAAAGGTTTTTTTAGTCGACAGTTGTGGATAATCACTTTTCAAATCTTTTTTTTTTTTCTTTGTTGTGGCTCTTGCAAAGGCACCGTAGCTTCTGTTAAAATGGTCAGCAAAGCTTGTGGAGAGGAAGCTTTCGTTTAGCGTTTTTCCCAACCATTTCACAACATAATAGCTTTAGAAATGGCTTCTATATTATGCAACTTTGTTTCCAACATCAGTATATGACGTATTTAACACAATTCTCCACTGCTGTTCTGAACTCAGAAATATACTCTATGCTTTTTTATTCAATCTCACTCTAAATTGCTGACAAGCAACAGTCAACCACAGATTCACACAATCCTTCCAAATTTCCAAAATTAGCTTTAACATTGAATTCAGAGAATTTTATCTCTATCAAATGCTCCCTCATACTGACACTCATCCACCCATTCATAAAGGAAGAAAATGGAACACAAAAGTCCAACCTTTCAGTCTACCAACAATTTCAATCGGCGACTGTGGGAAAAACATTGCTTAATATTGTTCATCTGTGAGTGTATATGCGTTTGCTTCAGCATGCTTATGAATGACAGATTGACCTTTCAGTTCTGAGTATTTATAATATTAAATATTTATTTCCTACTGAAACACAGTAATATCAATTTTTTGGTGAGTTGATTAATTTGGTTGTTGATTCTATTCTACTCACTACTTTGGATGCTTTGTTGCCCATTTCACACTCACATATTAAGATATTACACACAAACAGATTTCAACAACATCTTCAGCAGCATCAAAGTTCTTTTCACACTTTTCTCCTCGGTACAGCAGCAGAGGTCTGAAGCCAAATGGATGAAGCAACTCCCTTAGCTTCAACATTTCTCAGAGGACATAGAGTGGATGATCCCAATCTTGGCTTAAACGAAGCAGACCTATATCCTACCCAAAAAATGTCTTTTCTATAGTTTAAATCTCAAGTGGGTCCCTCTGTGTCGAGTGTAGCCCGGAGCTAGCCCAGAAATCAACAGCTACTTTGTGGCACTGCAGGGGTTAAGAACACTAAGCCTTAGCCTTATTTCCTCTTCACAACCACACTGCTCTGCACCCGCTTATCTCAGCATAACTTAATCAGTTTCAACATTTTTCATGTGTTTAGGTTATTTTTCAACCATCAGCTTCTTTAACTTCTTTTTGTTCAATTTCAAACCAGTTTTTAAAGTTCGACATGGAAAGGAAAAATAATAGATATTTTGCACTTACCATGTCTTTTTTGTGTTGAAATCCTTCGTAGACACCAAATTGTTATGGATATAAAATATATAAATGTTCATCACTTGTGATGCATGTGCAGCGTTTCAAAAACTGTGATTAATTTGGACAACAACAATAATTCTGTGCATTTTGATCTGTAATCACTTTGGAGATCAAAAAATTACTGGCATTACCTTTTAAAATGTTGTAAATTTCATTTGAATTCACACAGGAAACCTCAATTGGTGTTATGAAGTGCAGTCTCACAGAGCGCATTAATTGTAGACTCTAATGCAGCCTTCCATGTTGAATTAATTCATTTTAAACATTTTTTATAATTTAATATTAGTTTTGATGTCAGTTTTAGATTTTTCTTTTTTTTATCTCATCTCATCTCATTCTGCTTACATACAAAAGATCTTTTTTCTTTTTTTCATCAGAAGCTGAATTATGTTCTTTGATTTTCAGCACGTTCACACACATTCAAGCATGTTTCCCATGACTGTAATACGAGAAGTGAGATCAGTGGATGAAACATCCTGGCAGTCTTTATAAAGATTACTGTTTCTCTCGATTTTTTAAATTTATTTTATTTATTTATTTATTTTTGTGTCTGTGTCTCTCAGAGCTTTGCAGAGCGTACTGTGTGACTTCCTGCCTGAATAAACCACAAAGAAAACAAGAGCTTGTTTTAGAAGAACTAGTCTTTCACAGTTACGTTAGAAATATAATGTGCATACATTGTCACATATTCAGAATACTATTAAGCCTTCATTTTAATTTAAGTTGAATTTAATAATATGTCATGTGATGTCATATAATATGTGATGTCATGTTCTTAATCATTTACTTCATTAAGATATATCATTATTGATTCAAAGGCTCTGAGTTTTATTTGCAACAGGACACTTTGGTTCTGAAGGTCACCAAGTCTCTGTAAGAGCCACGATATCTCTCACTGATCTATCTTTCTTTCACTGCCTCATGTTCTTATTGCTTCCCTCAATTTGTTTGATTTATTATTTCAAAATATAATGGTAACACTTGACTTTAATACCATTTCTATATTTATAATTCACAATTGTATATAGATATTTAATAAATGGTTATAACTCCTGTTGGCACCTAAAAGTGTGTACAGCAGCAACAGATAATGAGTGACAATATAGTAAAACTCAGTCTTCATGGGAGAAGTTATAAAAAGAAATATACTGAGAATTAATAAAACGACTTTTTACTTTATAACTATATATTAAATGTTTATATGTTGCTTATAAATGGGGTAAAGTGATTATTCTTATCTTCAGTCAGAAGCTTCATCATGAAACCACTGATCTACACACATTAATATTAAACTTATTGTGTTCATATAGGTTAGACTGTGAGTATATATTTATTTAATCTTTATTGTTGGATATCTCCTGGGATATTATACAGTATGTAAAGATTTGAACCGCTTGTTCTTTAAAACTCCTACAAGGCTAATCTGGCCATAGTTAAAGTAAACTGGCAACTCAGTGTATTTTCATTTTTAATGAGTTGGTAAGTGCACAAAAATACTTTTGATCTGTAATGGCTTTAGAAATTTAAAAAATACCGACATTACCTTTGAAAATGTTGTAAATTTCATTTGAATTCACACAGGAAACCTCAGTTACTGTTGTCCAGTGCAGCCTCACAGAGCGCATTAATTGTAGACTCTAATGCAGCCTTCCATGTTGAATTAATTCTTAGTTGATTTGATGTCAGTATTACATTTTTCTTTTTTTTAAAATCTCATCTCAGTCATTCTGCTTACATACAAAAGATTTTTTTTCTTTTTTTCATCAGAAGCTGAATTATGTTCTTTGATTTTCAGCACGTTCACACACATTCAAGCATGTTTCCCATGACTGTAATACGAGAAGTGAGATCAACAGATGCAACATCCTGGCAGTCTTTATAAAGGTTACTGTTTCTATAGATTTTTTTTATTTACTTTTGTGTCTGTGTCTCTCAGAGCTTTGCAGAGCGTATTTTGTGACTTCCTGCTTGAATAAACCACAAAGAAAACAAGAGCTTGTTTTAGAAGAACTCGTCTTTCACAGTTATGTTAGAAATATAATGTGCATATATTGTCACATATTCAGAACGAGCCAGCACAGTTTTTCTCCACCAAACACAAAACAAATATCCAGTTCTGAAAGTCCATGTCTAAAAAATAACGGAGGGGTAACTTGTGTTGTATATGTCTTTTGTCATTTTGGTCTGCTTTGTCTTGGTTTTTGAAGTTCTTTATTTTAGGAATTTCATATTGAAAAAGCTACAAATGTGGAGGGTACCCACTTGATTTAGTCTAACTCAGACTACTAAACCTTAATTTTAATTTAAATTGAATTTAATAATATGTCATGTGATGTCATATAATATGTGATGTCAGATTCTTAATCATTTACTTCATTAAGATATTTAATGCTGCATCTCATTTCTCTGCATTATTGATTCAAAGGCTCTGAGATTTATTTGCAACAGGACACTTTGGTTCTGAAGGTTGTCTGATGCATTTTAGAAATAAGGAAGTTTTCAGTCAGCAGTTATGATATTACTTTAAGAGGAACACACTCCTTTTTCTTACCAAGTCTCTGTAAGAGCCACGATATCTCTCACTGATCTATCTTTCTTTCACTGCCTCAGCATTGCTAACTTGAGGAAGCAGAGAACAAATGCGCTTTTGACCAACAAAAACCTGGTCTAAACTCAATGGCGCAACGTCTCATTGTTATTTTAAGGGCGCATTATGTAATATGCAGCTGCAGTTAAATGTGGAAAAGTGATATTCTTATCTTCAGTCAGCAGCTTCATCATGAAACCACTGATCTACACACATTAATATTACACTTGTTGTGTTCATATAGGTTAAACTGTGTGTATCTATTTATTTAATATTTATTGTTGGATATCTCCTGGGATATTATACAGTATGTAAAGTTTTGAACCGCTTGTTCTTTAATACTCCTACAAGGCTAATCTGGCCATAGTTAAAGTAAACTGGCAACTCTGTGTATTTTTAATTTTTAATGAGTAAGTGCACAAAAAATACCTTTGATCTGTAATCGCTTTGGAAATCAAAAGAATACTGACATTACCTTTTAAAATGTTGTAAATTTCATTTGAATTCACTGGAAACCTCAATTACTGTTGTGAAGTGCAGCCTCACAGAGCTGATTAACTGTAGACTCTAACGCAGCCTTCCATGTTGAATTTATTCTTTTTAATAATTTTTTATAATTTAATATTAGTTTTGATGTCAGTTTTACATTTCTCATTTTTTTAATCTCATCTCATTCATTCTGCTTACATACAAAGGATTTTTTTTCTTTTTTTCATCAGAAGCTGAATTATGTTCTTTGATTTCCAGCACGTTCACACACATTCAAGCATGTTTCCCATGACTGTAATATAATAATGTTTATGAAGATTACTGTTTCTCTAGTTGGTTTTTTTTTTGCATCTGAATCTCTCAGATCTTTGCGGAGCGTATTGTGTGACTTCTTATCTGACTAAACCACAAAGGAAACAAGAGCTTGTTTTATAAGAACTGGTCTTGTGCAGGTTACTGGTATATACGTGACAATACGTGCATGTTAGAATTATAATGTGCATACATTGTCACATATTCAGAATGAGCCAGCACAGCTTTTCTCCACCAACCACAAAACAAATATACAGTTCTGAAAGTTCATGTCTAAAATATAACGGAGGGGTAACTTGTGTTGTATATGTCTTCTATCATTTTGGTCTGTTTTGTCTTGTTTTTTGAAGTTCTTTATTTTAGTAATTTCATATTGAAAAAGCTACAAATGTGGAGGGTACCCACTTGATTTAGTCTAACTCAGACTATTAAACCTTCATTTTAATTCAAGTTGAATTTAATAATATGACATGTGATGTCATATTCTTAATCATTGACTTTATTAAGATATTTTTTTCAACAGGACACTTTGGTTCTGAAGATTGTCTGATGCATTTTAGAAATAAGGAAGTTTTCAGTCAGCAGTTATGATATCAATTTTAGAGGAAAACACTCCGTTTTCTCACCAAGTCTCTGTAAGAGTCACGATATCTCTCACTGATCTATCGTTCTCTCACTGCCTCATGTTCTTATTGCCTCCTTCAATTTGTTTGATTTATTATTTAAAAATATAATGGTAACGCTTGACTTTAACATCGTCTCCATATTTATCATTTACAAGTTGTATATAGATATTTAATAAATGGTTTTAACTCCTGTTGGCACCTAAAAGTGTGTACAGCAGCAACAGATAATGAATAACAATATAGCAAAACTCAGTCTTCATGGGAGAAGTTATAAAAAGAAAAATACTGAGAATTAATAAAATATCTTTATACCTTAGAACTATATATTAAATGTTTATATGATGCTCATAAATGTGGTAAAGTGATTATTCTTATCTTCAGTCAGAAGCTTCATCATGAAACCACTGATCTACACACATTAATATTACACTTTTGTTCATATAGGTTAGACTGTGTGTATCTATTTATTTAATCTTTATTGTTGGATATCTCCTGAGATATTATACAGTATGTAAAGATTTGAACCGCTTGTTCTTTAATACACCTACAAGTCTAATCTGGCCATAGTTAAAGTAAACTGGCAACTCTGTGTATTTTCATTTTTAATGAGTTGGTAAGTGCACAAAAATACTTTTGATCTGCAATCACTTTAGAAATAAAAAAAAAAAACAGACATTAGCTTACATACAAAGATTTTTTGTTCTTTTTTTCATCAGAAGCTGAATTATGTTCTTTGATTTTCAGCACGTTCACACACATTTATGTGTTACTCAAGCATGTGTTCCATGACGGTAACACGAGAGGTGAGATCAGTGGATGCAACATCCTGGCAGTCGTTTAAAGATTACTGTTTCTCTAGATTTATTTATTATTTTATTTATTTTTGTGTCTGTGTCTCTCAGAGCTTTGCAGAGCGTATTGTGTGACTTCCTGCCTGAATAAACCACAAAGAAAACAAGAGCTTGTTTTAGAAGAACTAGTCTTTCACAGTTACGTTAGAATTATAATGTGCATACATTGTCACATATTCAGAATGAGCCAGCACAGCTTTTCTCCACCAAACACAATACAAATATCCAGTTCTAAAAGTCCATGTCTAAGAAATAACGGAGGAGTAACTTGTGTTGTATATGTCTTCTATCATTTTGGTCTGTTTTGTCTTGTTTTTTGAAGTTCTTTATTTTAGGAATTTCATATTGAAAAAGCTGCAAATGTGGAGGGTACCCACTTGATTTAGTCTAACTCAGACTATTAAACCTTCATTTTAATTTAAGATGAATTTAATAATATGTCATGTGATGTCATATAATATGTGATGTTGTATTCTTAATTATTTACTTCATTAAGATATTTAATGCTGCATCTCATGTCTCTGCATTGATTCAAACGCTACAAGTTTTTTTATATAGAAAGTTATAAAAAGAAAAATACTGAGAATTAATAAAAATGTCTTATAACTATATATTAAATGTTTATATGTTGCTCATAAATGGGGTAAAGTGATTATTCTTATCTTCAGTCAGAAGCTTCATCATGAAACCACTGATCTACACACATTAATACTGCACTTGTTGTGTTCATATAGGTTTAACTGTGTGTATATATTTATTTAATATTCATTGTTGGATATCTCCTGGGATATTATACAGTATGTAAAGATTTGTATGAGGTCAATATATTGTGCAGTGAGATGCTGGTGTGTTTACATACTAGAATGTTTGTTGGTGTTTAATGTGTCTGAATAATTCCATAGAGGTCATATAACGGGGTCAGAAATGAAAATTATTCATTCAAAGATGTACCCTTAACCACTATCATGTTGCAAAGACAGGGGAGAGAGAGGAAGAGGAAGTAATGTTATCTTAAAGCGTCTTCAGCTTCCTGGTTGATCAGACAGACATATAGAGGCAGTTCTCTGACAGTTTGATGATTTTCTGCATCAGGATCAAACTCAGAATGAATATCCACCATGTTCTGTTCTTCTGCTTCTTATCAGGTGAGGACTGATTACCTGACTGTGTCTGTAAACCTGCAGCACAAACTGCTTCTGGACATTCATTGTGTTCATTTTAACAAATGTCAGATTTGTATCACACAAGTTTTCATGTTGCTGTCATGTTAATTAGTTTTCCTGTTGTTCTCTAAATTATTCTGCTACTAATTACAACATTTATATAATCTAATATTGTAATTTAAATAAACTGAATGTAATTTATGTAGGAATTCATGCACTCAGATACATTATGATTTTATAGGGGAATTATGATTTAGTATTGTGCACAACTCCAACATGAAATTATTTGTCCAGTGACATAACTCATATAAAGGCCTTTACACACTGGACACGATTTTTTCGTGCGATTAATTCACACATCAATATATCTTTTCGAACTGTTGTTTGTGTTATTAGTACTTTCACACAGAACGCGAATATTACGAGGCGAAAAAGCGACATGATTTTTTTTCAGACCCGGGTCGATTTTTCTGAGTTTTCGCACAGCGAATAAAAGCATCAACCAATCACAAAGCGCAATCTGCACAGACAGCTGTTTCTTGCAACAGCCCATGTGGGGTGTTGAGCGTCCCACTGTATGTATTTTGAATTTATAAACCGTATATACATTGATTTAACAGCTCCCAGTCTGACTGTGAGCACTGCAGGCAGACAGGTAGATTCACTCACTACAGGGGGCGGAGATATAAGGCCAATGAATCAATACATGGATATATCATGTTTCATCACCATGTATCTATAAATACAAACACTGTGGATTCCTTCCCGTGGAGCTGACATGCAAACTGGTTCAGTAACTTCCTGCTATTTGTCAGTTTATTGAAGACAGTTTGTCCTCTCAGCTCTGCAGGAGCAGCTGAACACAGGTCGGAGATCCTCCAGGGAAGATTATCTTGTCCTTCTCCTCACTCGACAAAAGAAGAGGAGAGCGCTTTATCTGTTCAATACACACAGGCTCCAACCTGCATTCAGTGATTCTGTCCACAGAAGCAGCCACTGGACAAACTGCCCTCAGCAGGCTGACTGACAGCAGAATGAGCCGTCGCAAATTCGCGTTTCTGTGTTTCTGTCGCAAATTTGCATCGCTGCCGGTGTGAATAGTTTTGATGCTAACTATTATTTTGCAATTTCGTATCGTTTATTCGCATCGCGCCCAGTGTGTAAAGGCCTTTAGAGTATGTATAATAACTGGGAAATAGTCTTCCTTGTTGGGTCAGGACTTTTTGTGTTGCCGAGTTCACAATTGCGTTCTTTTTTTCTCAGAAAGTACCAAACTGTTGATTTGGCCACTACCAATGTTCTTGCTATCTGGCGCTATGACTATGACTCATATATTGACCTTTAGATGTGCTCAGGTTTGGAATCCTATCAAGCATGATCAAATAAGGGTTTATCGGACGATGTAAAGTGGAGTTACAACAACTTCCTGTGTAACGCCCCAAATATGTTTTGGACAAGATTGATTGGCATGCTACACCAAGGGCATTCAATGAAAACTAAAAAGCTTTGCAATTTAGCATCACAAAGGTCTCTAGATGTAACCTACCAAATTTGAAGACATTTGGGCTAAATCTCTAGGAGGAGTTCATTAAAGTACAACGCCTGTCAATGGCTTCACCTTGCAAAAGAAAGTTGACTCATAATGTCTGACTTCCTGTTGGGCTTAGGGTTTGGCTCCACGAGGCTCTTTGTAAGTCTGGACATGATACATGTGCTACTGAATTTGGTACATCTAAGGGAAACCTAAATGTGGGGATTCAACTTTGAAATTTCATGTGGGGCACTATCCAGCCGTTTTGCCACAGTCATGTCCAAGAACCATAAAATATATAAATGCTTTTCACTTTTGATGCATGTGCAAAGTTTCAAAAACCGTGATTAATTTGGACAAAAAAACAATAATTCCTTGCATTACAATGAGGTCTTCACACTACTCAGAGCTCAGGCATTAATAAATAACGGTGTGATGGGAAAGCAAAGCTCAGTATGTAAAGATTTGAACCGCTTGTTCTTTAATACTCCTACAAGGCTAATCTGGCCATAGTTAAAGTAAATTGGCAACTCTGTGTATTTTCATTTTTAATGAGTTGGTAAGTGCACAAAAATACTTTTGATCTGTAATCGCTTTGGAAATTAAAAAATACCGGCATTACCTTTAAAAATGTTGTAAATTTCAATTGAATTCACACAGGAAACCTACTAACATACTGGAAACCTCAATTGGTGTTGTGAAGTGCAGCTTCACAGAGCTGATTAATTGTAGACTCTAATGCAGCCTTCCATGTTGAATTAATTCTTATTTAATCATTTTTTATACTTTGATATTAGATTTGATGTCAGTATTACATTTTTCTTTTTTTTTTAAATCTCATGTCATTCACTCTACTTACATACAAAGGATTTTTTTTCTTTTTTTAATCAGAAGCTGAATTATGTTCTTTGATTTTCAGCACGTTCACACACATTCAAGCATGTTTCCCATTACTGTAATACGAGAAGTGAGATCAATGGATGCAACATCCTGGCAGTCTTTATGAAGATTACTGTTTCTCTAGATTTTTTTTTTAATTTATTTTTGTATCTGTGTCTCTCAGAGCTTTGCAGAGCGTATTGTGTGACTTCCTGCCTGAATAAACCACAAAGAAAACAAGAGCTTGTTTTAGAAGAACTAGTCTTTCACAGTTACGTTAGAATTATAATGTGCATACATTGTCACATATTCAGAATGAGCCAACGCAGCTTTTCTCCACCAACCACAATACAAATACACAGTTCTGAAAGTCCATGTCTAAGAAATAACGGAGGGGTAACTTGTGTTGTATATGTCTTCTATCATTTTTGTCTGTTTTGTCTTGTTTTTGAAGTTCTTTATTTTAGGAAGTTCATATTGAAAAAGCTACAAATGTGGAGGGTGCCCACTTGATTTAGTCTAACTTATACCATTAAGCCTTCATTTTAATTTAAGTTGAATTTAATAATATGTCATGTGATGTCATATAATATGTGATGTTGTATTCTTAATCATTTACTTCATTAAGATATTTAATGCTGCATCTCATTTCTCTGCATTATTGATTCAAAGGCTCTGAGATTTTTTCAACAGGACACTTTGTTTCTGAAGGTTTTCAGATGTATTTTAGAAATAAGGAAGTTTTCAGTCAGCAGTTATGATATTAATTTTAGAGGAAAACACTCCTTTTTCTCACCAAGTTGTCGTGGTAAATCTTCAGCTGGGCCTTGAACTTCAACTCTCCCATAACTCAAAGACTTATTTCATTACTAATTGAGAAATAGACTCGAAAGAATACACTGAAGCTAAAAGAGTTTAAATGTGAATAGATTTACTGTGTATCAAAGTGCAAATACAGAGTAAACCGAGGCTTTGACCACGGGCAAAAACCTGCAGATTCTCACAAACAATGCATTTTATACCCCCTCATGTGGTGTCTCATATTACACCACACCTTCTGTGATGATCATATTTTTGATATTAACCCAAAAGTAATCCAAACATAGACAACCTTAGTGTCATATTGCTCGCAGTTTTTTTCCAGTCTGATTTGGACTCTTTAACTTTCCCACACTCTAACGGCCTTGAGTTTTTAGCTGAGTCACTCTTTTAGTTTTACCTAGACTTCTGTTAAACCATTCCTTCAGTGTTTACTTCTAAAAATGCTTATTGTAAATACAAATGTTTCACCTTCATTTTTATTATTATAATCCTAATTTTCCACCACATTCCCCCCTTTGCGGCTTAATAGTCGCATGAAATCATCTTTCTAGCTATATGAGGGAAACATTACATAAATCAGTGTTCTACTACGTTACATAAATCAGTGTTCTACTACTTCACAGCACACAACAAAAATAATAATAATAATAATTATGTGATAGAGAAATCACACTGTTACCTTTAGCTAGTGATTAACATATAAAGTGACGCTGGCATAGACTTAAGTGAAATTTTATAATCTTCTGTAACTTAAGGTTACTCAATATTGCAGAATATGCTGTTTATTTCAAGCCTAAGGACTTGGTGGATAGCAAGCAACATCATACTACAACAAATCAATATCTATAGTAATAAAAAATCACATACATTCTAAAGGTCAAGCCTCGGTTCAATGTGACAATAAACTTAATCAAAAAATCAGAAAGTGCAAAGTGAATTGATTAACAAACAAACATAATAAACTTTAGATATAAGTGTCCCTTCTTTTCGCCGTTCTTCTGTGGTGTTAATAACACCCCCACATCACTCACTGACTCTCAAAACACCAGGCAACTGCAGTGCCGAGTCAGGGTGACGGGTAATTGTAGTGGCATATCCTCTTCGCAAGTTGTGGCACATCCTCTTCGCGAGCTGTTTACAAGCTAAACTCCTCTTCCTCTAGTGATGTTACATCCTCATCCGTCTCAACCCCTGATGGTACCTCATTCTCAACCACCCTTACCTATGGTGGTCCCTTTCACCTGTTGAAAGATAGCTTTGTGGACAGCAGTTAAATGTTCAACATAACTTGCAATTTCCATCTCCAACTGTTCAAGTGGAGGTCCTTTGTAAGGTCCTCTGAAGTATGCAATTGGCATGGGTCGCCCTGTAAGCATTTCATGCGGAGTTAGATGCATTGTGCGGTTAGTTTGCATTCTCATCTTCATTAGTGCTAGTGGTATCACATCTGGCCATTTAAGCTTTCCATCTGCACACAAATCCCAACACATTTTAGCCAATCTGTGTTTTAGCGTACCATTTGCTCTTTCCACCATTCCTTGCGACTGAGGATGATACACACATCCCAAGCGGTGCTTGATGCCCATGCTCTTAGTCAGGCACTGTATTGTTGCATTCACAAAATGTGGTCCGTTATCTGAACTGATCTTATCAGGCACACCAAATCTAGGTATTACTTCTTTAATGAGAAACTTTGCCACTGCTTGTGCATCGTTTTTAGCTGTAGCCACAGCTTCTATCCAGCGTGAAAAGCGATCAATGATCACCAAAATGTAACGTAGATTTCGCACTTTTCTATCTTCTCCCATGTCAACAAAATCCATCACTATATGTCTGAACGGTCCATCCGGCACCGGAATTGTAGCAATAGGCGTCAAAAATGTTTTCCGACGATTATGCAAAATGCATGTTGGACAATCAGCCAAAAACTTGTCAACCATAGGTGTTAAGTATGGTGACCACCACACAGTCTGAATTTTCCTGATAACTTCTCCTCCTGCACAATGGCCTCCATGTGCTGTTTGTATGAGCGAATGCACTAATGAAACCGGAGCAACAAAATGACCTTGTGGTCCTCGCCACAGACCTTTATGAGGATCGGTCTGATTCTTTATTGCCCCCCTTTCCATCCACAAACTCTTCTCATAGATACTAGCAGCTTCCTAAGCCTGAATGAGAGAATCCAAATCTCCTCCAGGTGGCTCTGGTTGGGCAATCAGAGCTGCCATAACTTGAGTTCTGACCTGTGACAGCTTTTCCGCAGTTGGGTTCTGTACTTTGCTAAGAGAATTTGTCAAACTGGATCCCATAGCGGCCAATTTTGCCAATTCATCTGCATAGTTATTCCCTTTTGCCACCAGGGCATTAGTTTTTTGATGTGCTGGGCATTTGATGATTGCTATAGCTTTTGGCAATTTCATAGCTGTCAACAGTTGTGCTATGGCTGCTCCATGAGTTATGGGAGAACCATCAGCTTTCTGAAAACCTCGTTGTTTCCAAATATTCCCAAAAATATGGCACACTCCATAAGCATATGCTGAGTCCGTATAGATGTTAACTGTCGGACCCTCAGCAATCTGACATGCAGCAGTCAAAGCCTTTACTTCTGCTAACTGTGCTGAACAGGGTTGATCAAGCTCTTTCATCAGTACTGGAGAAAAGGTTTCCATGTCATCATTCAACTGTGCAATGCCATATCCAGCATGGCGACCCATTTCGTCTCCAAAACAGGATCCATCAACGAACAAAGTTAGCTGTGCATCGATTGGTTCATTGAACATATCCTCCCGAGCTTTTAGAAATGTGTCTGTCTCCTGTGTGCAATCATGTGGCTCTCCCTCTGATGGCCATACCATCTTAGCTGCTGGGTTTATGGTGGCGCATCTTTGAATATCAAGTTCTGGTGCTGATAGTATTACTTCATATGCTGTTTTTCTCCCGTGGTTGAGCACAAATCTAGTGCTAGTCAATAAAGCATGTAGCTGATGAGGGGTGTAGAGTGTCACCGGGTGTCTCATAGTTATAGTGCTCGCTTTCTCATATGCAAATGCTGCCGCAGCCAATCCCTGGAAACAGGGTGGCAAGCCTTGTGCAACAGTATCAAGTTTTGTACTGTAATAAGCTAAAGGCTGTTTACCAGTTGGTGTAGCCTGCATCAGGACTGCATTAGCATATCCTTCTTTTTCTGCCACATAGAGCAAAAATGGTTTTGCATAATCTGGTGTACCCAATGCAGGTGCATTCTGTAGCTCAATCTTAATAGCTTGAAATGCATCCTTGGCTTCCTCTGTCCACACCAGTTCAGCTGAACCATTATTTTGTCCAGCAGATTTGATTATTGCTCGAAGTGGTGCTGTTTTCAATGCATAATCACAAATCCACTGTCGGCTGTATCCTGCCATGCCCAGGAAGGAAAGCATCTGTGAAACGGTGCAAGGTTTGGGTGCTTTAGTGATTGCATCAAGTTGTGATGAGGCGATACACCTCTTTTCTCCACACAACTTCCTTCCAAGATACTCAACTTCCTGTTGACAAAGTTGTAGCTTATCCTTGTTAACTTTATGTCCTCCTTCAGCTAGTGCTTTCAGCACTGCAACAGAATCCTTTTTACATTGCTCCTTTGTGGTGCTACAGATGAGCAAATCGTCCACGTACTGGATTAGTGTGCTTTCAATATTTAGATGTTGCAGGTCTTGAAGCAGCACTCTGTTAAACACTGATGGGCTTTCACAGTAGCCTTGAGGCATCCTAGTATAAGTGTACTGTTCCCCTTGATATGTGAAAGCAGGTGAGTCAGGGTGTAATGGTACACTAAAAAATGCCGAACACAAATCAATGACTGAATACCACTTAGCATCTGGAGGTATGTTTGACAACAATGTATGTGGATCTGGCACAACAGGTATTTCTGCATTAACCGCAGCATTGACAATTCTCAGATCATGCACTAGCCTGTAATCTGGAGAATGCGGTTTTTTGATTGGAAAGATTGGAGAATTACATGGACTTCTGGTTTTAACCAGAACTCCTGCTTCAACCAGCCCTTCAATGGTGGGTTTAATACCTGCCATTGCCTGTGCAGTGAGTGGATATTGTTTTTGATAAGGCAGTCTAACATGTGGTCTTACTGAGACTTTTACTGGTTGTGCTGATGTCACTAATCCCACATCTGTTTTGTGTTTTGACCAGAGACAATCTGGTATCTGTTGCAGCAATTGCTGTCGTTCTTCATCAAGCAATGCTGACATGATAGGTCTATCAACTAAAATCAGACCACCAGCAACACCCTGTTCTCCTGTTTTGTGTGAGATTCTGAGGAACTGTTTGTCTTCTGAGATGTGAATGTTTGGGTTGTCCAGTGGAACCCATTGCTGCGCCTGTAGTGCTCTTTTGACCATGGGGCCCAAGTCTTGTGACTCATATCCTTCTTCGACCATCAGTGTTATGTGTGGCGTTGAGTTTTCCACTTGAAACCACTCAGTGAGATATTGTGGAAGCGTTACTGCAGCCGCAGCTCCTTCTGCTCCAATATAGATATCTCCTGCGGTCAGCAATACATGTCTTCGGCTAAGCCGCTCCTTCCAACACTCCTCATAGTCTTCATCCAATCCATGAGTATCAAACTTCATAGTGCAGTGTAATGGCAGCGATGGTTGTGATGGGTGTTTAAACTGCGCTTGAACCCATGGTTTCCACTGCTCCCACTGTTGCTTCAACATTGAGTGTTGAAGATTCAGTTTTATCCAGTAAACCACTGGTTGTAGGTAACCAGACATATCTGCACATCCACTTTGTAGACAGTCATGAAGCATTGGCATCATTAATCCCTGGGTTGAGGTTGTTAATTCAGGTTGGTCATCTGATTGTCCAGGAAATGCAAGATGAACACCATCTGCAGTGCACATGATTTTAGCTCCCAAGGTGCACAGTATGTCTTGTCCCATTAGGTTAATGGGGGTGTCTGCGGAAAACAATAGTGGCGCAATTATTCTTTTGCCATTAATTAACATAGGTACAGGCTCTGTTAGGGGTATTACTTGTCTTTTCCCAGAGAAGCCAATAGTCCTAATTGAGGACTGTGAAAGGGGGAGATTAGAGCCTTCCCTTCCTATACAGGAATAGGTTGCACCTGTGTCTACCATGAATGTATGTTTTTTCTCATCGATAATTACTGGAATAATTGGTTCATCATTTGGATGCTGAGAAATTACTGGCAGCATCCCATTCCCCCTGGGCTCCTCTGGGCATCCCTATTGTTGATAATTGGCTGGACCAGTCCAGGGACTGATTGGACAATCCCTGTGTCTGTGTCCCATCTGATTACATCCAAAACATTTCAGTTGTTCTGGTGGCACCCAAGGTAGTCCAGTGTATGTGACTCGTGCTCTGCCTCTTCCTCCCCTCATAGGGCTTTGACCTCCTCTTGTTGTTTGTTCTCCACGCCCTAGTGGTTGCTGTTGTTGTCCGCTATAACCACTTTGGGGTACCGGATAAGTTGCTCCAGGATGATTGAAATACACATTTATGGGTGGCAATTGTGTTGCTGGGCCAGCTTTCTGTGGACTGAAAGTTTGAGGTCGACCATCATAGCTGGGTGTAGTTACTTGTGGTGTAGTTGTCTGCAATGGCATCGTATTGTTATAAGCTGGTTCTGCAGCATGTGGAAACGTTGCTGCTGCAATTATTGGAGCTTGGATCTTGCTTTTGTTCTTTTTCTTGTCAGTCAGTTCTCCTAATTGCAGCTGTGCTAACTTCTGAGACACTTGTTTGCTCTGTTCTTCTTGCTGCTTGTTCTCTTTTCTGTACTGCTCCACATGATGTACGATGTACTCAGAGTACAGCTCCCAATCCATTTTCATCAGACCCACTACAGAGTCCAAACGTTTTTGCACCTCCTGAGGCAAAGCCTTTTTTACCATTATTTTAAAAAAGTTCTTAGTTGTGGTGTTTGCATCCCATGCACTTCCTGTTTCATCTCTCCATTTTCGTTGGAAGTTGCACAGAAACTTGGCTGGACATTCATTATCATTCAGTTTTTCCCCTTCCAGTCTTGAAGCATCCATCTTTTCTGGGAATTGCTTCCTAACTTCTCTCCACACATCACTCCTCCAGTGTCCAAAGGGTAGACTATCTCCTGTGTTGCCGTTAGCCACTGCTTGCAGTTTTGCTGCTCTGAAAATGTCTTCAGTGACATGCTTTCCCACTACTTGCATTAACAGAGCCTTGATATCCCCCAGGGCTAACTTATGCCCTGCTGTGCTCTCTTCTAGTGCCAAAATCCATTTATTAGCACCATCAGTGAGTTCTGGCAGTCTTTCTGCTAGCCCCACCATATCCATAAATGTCCATGGCACATAGTGATCAATGCCATGCCTCACGATCAGGGGCATCTGTCATGCACTAGACGTTCCTTCACCTTCAGAATGTTCATCCAAATCATATAGACCCTGTCGTCTGGCAGGCTGATCAATGTCCTGATCATCTTCCATTTCTTTTAATCTCTGTTGTTTTGTTCTTTCACCTGAAGTCTGACTTCTTGTTCTTCCTGCATACACACTGCAACCTTCTGGCATTGAGTCTTCATGTTTTTGCAGTTCTTGCAGTCGTTTGTGTGCTTCATGTCTCTCTTTTTCCATTTTGTTAATCTCCTTCTGCAGTGCTGCCCTTCGTTGTCGTGTATTCAAGGTTATTTCTTTTATTTCAGCAGCTTTCTTTCCTTCTCTGTCCATCTCTCCAGACTTTCTTGACTCCTTAAATCCACCTTCAAATTGCTCTTCAAACTCTTTCTTCCCTTCTCTGTCCCTCTCTCCAGACTTTCTTGATTCCTTAAATCCACTTTCAAATTGCTCTTCTTTCTTTCGTTCTCTGTTTTCTCGTCTTCTTTGTTTTGCTCTTTTTCTGGATTCTATCTTCATCATGCCAGCCACCAGCCTCTCTTCAAAGTCAGTATTTACTTCTTCTGAATCTTCAGTGTTATCAGCACCAGTGTCACAGCTTATCTCACTGTCTGTGCTGTCACTATCCTCCGATTGGGTGAGGTGCTTCTCTTTTTTATCCTTCTTCTTTTTTCCATTCACTTTGGGGATAAGTGTGTGTGTTGTTTCCATATTGTCTGTTTTCTTCTCTGTCATGCTTTGTTCCTGTTCTCTGGAATCACACCATCCTCTTGTAGCTTGACTTTCCACTTCCCTTGCTTCGTTGAGCAATGTTGCATAGGATGTTTGAGAAGTTTGTGACTTTGGTTGCGATGCTATTGGCGACCCCTGCTGGCTACCTGTGGGGGGTTCCTCACTGTTAGTCATTGTTATCTTTATCTTTCCGACTAGCTCCCCATGGATGTCTAGTAATCCCTCTACACTATCTGCTACTTCTCCCACTACAAACTGTCCTACGTTATCAGTATATGGGGGAGGATCATTAATTGATGGGCCTGCTTGCATCACACCTGTCTCTTCGTTATTTTTAGCTTTGTTAATCCCCTCAGTTTTTATTATATCCCTTAATTTTTTTACTGACTGTCTGTATGCCTTTCCCTCTTGAATAAACCATCCCAAAACCTCTCTCTCCTTCTGTCTTTTCCCCACTCTTGTGTTACTGGTGTCATATGCTTTATGGTGTTTAATATAGGCCTCAACCTCATCACAGCAGGCAATGTCAAATGTACCCACAACTGGCCATTGCTGGCCTGCGATTGTTCTTTTATTCCACTTTTTCATACATTTTAGTATTAGCTTTTTCTGCTCTGGATGTCTTTTAATCATCAGTTGAGCAGGTGTGATTTTCAGCCTTTTTTATTCCCATTCTGCTCACACCCGACTCCATTTCACTTTATCTTGTTCTAATTCAGTTTTCAGTTCAGTTTTTTTTTTTTTTTTTTTTTTTTTCTAACTCCTCGTTTAATGATTTTATTCCTATTAGAATATTATTTAAGTATTTATCTCATTTACTTATGTATTTATTTATTTTCTTTGTCAACAATCATAATAACTTCCTCAGAAAACTCCAACAAACAAACTGTAGTCTCAGTCTACAGCAAGAGCAGCTCTCCTGGAATGCCAAGGCCAAACAACAGTCTTTGCCAACAGTGATAAAAAAACTTGGCAATCGGAGGCAAGCAGCTGTCTTTTCAGTAGCTTTACAAGCACAGTTGCCGTTCTCTCTGGGTCATAGCAGAATTACCCTAATCATCAATTTTAGCGTTCTTAAACTAATCACAATCATGCATAAACTGTTCTAAGGTGAAAAATCAACCTTAGCCTCATTTTTTTTTTTTTTAAGCCTCTTCTTGATTTATCATAATCTTAAGTTTATTTTATTATTATTATTAGATTTTATCACCTTAGCAACACTCCACTCCTCTATTATTTATATGTATTCTTTTTTCAAGGAGAAAAGGTATGTTAAAATGCTCCTGTATCAATGTGTTATGTGCCTACACTCTCATGTGTTGCGCTCACACAGCTGCGATGGGAAAGAAAAAAGGAACAGAGTGTTTGCAGCTGTACTCCCGTGCTGTGTCTCAATTTTTGGCACACCTACAGCTCAACCACTTCATTAGGATCTCTGTTCTTCTCTTTTTAACTACTTCACACCAAAGAAGACTAATGCAGCCTTGTCACATAACTTATGCTGTATACTTAATCATCTCAAGAATAGACACCTTGAACCGGAGCGCTCTTGCAACGCAAACGATCAATATTATCAAACAAATAGACAGGCCTTTGAAAACTTGAATCTTATGTATTATGTACAAAAAATGATCATTATTATTCACAACAGAGCTCAGTAGGATATTTACAAAATTACACAACAGTGCACTGTATTTTTAGCATCATTCACTCTTTGTTAAAGAAGCATTTGTCTAGATTCAGCCCTGATAACAGCGGTATTGCGGACTCACAGCTGAATTCTGCCCTGTTTCAGCGTTATCTTAGACACCTGGGTGCTGCCCTAAAATAGCGTTATCTCGGTATTTGTTAATTTATTTACCGGATCCTGCCCTATGATAGCGGAACCTCAGAATTGTACACTTTAATTGCTTTTTTTTGGCAACTTTCCTAAAATTTGTCTTTTTTCCTCTAAACAGGGTGCAACTCAAGCCAAACAGTGTTGCAATTTATCTGTGCCCAAACGGTCTGCAACTCTGGCCAAACGGTGTTGCAGTTATCTTTATTCAAACAGAATTTGCAAATTTATCATCAGAACTGGCTGCAACTAAGGCCAAACGGTGTTGCAGTAACAACCTAAGAGTGTACTCTGCACATAGTTAGTATGACGTAATCCAACCAGACTCACTTCTAATAATAACTTCAAAAGAGATAATAACCTATAGCACTCTATTAGTATCTTATTTACAGCATAGTCTCATATTCTGCCTAAACCAAAGTGTTAGTGAAGCCCCACTCATACTTAAAGCACTTTTTTTTTTCACATTTGAACTCTTTTTTCCAATTGTGTGAGAATTACACAACGCTTCGATTATTTAATTCAATCGATTTGGGCCAAAATAAAACACAGTGTCAGTCACACTGTCTTACTGTCAAACAGTCAGTTAAATGCCACGATATTTCGATCTACCAGATTCAATTTAATGAATGGTCCAGGATGAATCTACTGTGGGATTTTGACCTTTGACCTATGACCTTTGGATCATTAGTTTGCTGGGTCCTCCGCCTACCAGATTCAATTGAATGAATGTTCCAGAGCGGCTAAACCTCAGCACGTTAAGATCCAACTGTCTCTCTTTTCTTTTTTTTTTTTTTTTTTTTTTTTTTCTAAATTTATTAATTTGATGTTGTGATTTCTCTTTTTTTTTTTTTTTTTTTTTTATGACTAGGTTTTTTTGAGGAGAGTGTTAGTAACCCGCAGCCCGAGCAGACACAATCTAATGTCAGAAGCAACGTTTTTAGCAGATTTGATAAAAGGCTCTGCTTACCTTTAAATTGTGGCCACAGTTGGTTCTGAACAGTAGATGTTCTGTCCGGACACAGAGTCCCTGACTCCTCTCCTGGCTGCGCTTGCCAATTGTCGTGGTAAATCTTCAGCTGGGCCTTGAACTTCAACTCTCCCATAACTCAAAGACTTATTTCATTACTAATTGAGAAATAGACTCGAAAGAATACACTGAAGCTAAAAGAGTTTAAATGTGAATAGATTTACTGTGTATCAAAGTGCAAATACAGAGTAAACCGAGGCTTTGACCACGGGCAAAAACCTGCAGATTCTCACAAACAATGCATTTTATACCCCCTCATGTGGTGTCTCATATTACACCACACCTTCTGTGATGATCATATTTTTGATATTAACCCAAAAGTAATCCAAACATAGACAACCTTAGTGTCATATTGCTCGCAGTTTTTTTCCAGTCTGATTTGAACTCTTTAACTTTCCCACACTCTAACGGCCTTGAGTTTTTAGCTGAGTCACTCTTTTAGTTTTACCTAGACTTCTGTTAAACCATTCCTTCAGTGTTTACTTCTAAAAATGCTTATTGTAAATACAAATGTTTCACCTTCATTTTTATTATTATAATCCTAATTTTCCACCACAAAGTCTCTGTAAGAGCCACGATATCTCTCACTGATCTATCTTTCTTTCACTGCCTCATGTTCTTATTGCCTCCTTCAGTTTGTTTGATTTATTATTTAAAAATATAATGGTAACACTTGACTTTAACACCGTCTCCATATTTATCATTTACAAGTTGTATATAGATATTTAATAAATGGTTATAACTCCTGTTGGCACATAAAAGTGTGTACAGCAGCAACAGATAATGAATGACAATATAGTAAAACTCAGTCTTCATGGGAGAAGTTATAAAAAGAAAAATACTAAGAATTAATAAAATGTCTTTATACCCTATAACTATATATTAAATGTTTATATGTTGCTCATAAATGTGGTAAAGTGATTATTCTTATCTTCAGTCAGCAGCTTCATCATGAAACCACTGATCTACACACATTAATATTACACTGGTTGTGTTCATATAGGTTTGACTGTGTGCATATATTTATTTAATATTTATTGTTGGATATCTCCTGGGATATTATACAGTATGTAAAGATTTGTATGAGGTCGATATATTGTGCAGTGAGATGCTGGTGTGTTTACATACTGGAATGTTTGTTGGTGTTTAATGTGTCTGACTAATTTCATAGAGGTCATATAGTGGGGTCAGAAATTAAAATTATTCATTCAGTGATGTACCCTTAACCACCATCATGTTGCAAAAACAGGAGAGAGAGAGATAGAGAGAGAGAGAGGAAGTAATGTTATCTTAAAGCATCTTCAGCTTCCTGGTTGATCAGACAGACATATCGAGGCAGTTCTCTGACAGTTTGATGATTTTCTGCATCAGGATCAAACTCAGAATGAATATCCACCATGTTCTGTTCTTCTGCTTCTTATCAGGTGAGGACTGATTACCTGACTGTGTCTGTAAAGCTGCAGCATAAACTGCTTCTGGACATTCATTGTGTTCATTTTAACAAATATCAGATTTGTATCACACAAATTTTCATGTTGATGTCATGTTAATTAGTTTTCCTGTCGTTCTATTCTGTTACTAATTACAACATCTCTATAATCTAATCTTGTAATTTAACTGAACTAAATGTAATTTAACTAAACATATGAACCATCCAATATAAATATACAAATATTTGTTGCTCATTAATGTGTTTGATATTCGAAAGTATGAAAGAAAAACATTGACAAACAGACGTTACACAGAGACACTGTGACTACAACTGCAGCTACAAGTAGAACAACAGCAACTGCTGTACAGTCAGTGAAAACTTTGCTAATGGCTGCCTCTGTATCATCTCTGCTTCTCTGTGAACTGATGGATTAGCCCTCATTAATCTGCAGTCTGTTTACAGTAAGTCTACAATACACAAAGTATTGATCATCAGTATTCACTGTTCATCTTTCCAACAGCACTGCAGGACGGAAACACTGGACTCGTCAATGCAATAGACATTTATGTTGGAGCTGAAGGAGGACGTGGTTCAGTAGGATACTACTTGTATTCATCTGGAAGCACCATGTTCTTCTGTAAAGGAGAATGTAAAGAAGAAGACATTCTCATTAAAACAGATAATGTCACAGCTCAGAGTGGCAGATACAGAATCGAATATGAAGACGGATCTTCTGGAAGAAGATTTGTGGATGTGACCATCACACAGCTGAACAAGTCAGACTCAGGACGGTACAGAATAGGTTTGGGTGGATCTTCAGGCCCAGATGATTACTATGAGTTTGACCTCATAGTTACAGATGGTGAGTTTCTACTGAAAGTCATAAAACCTGATATATTTACTATGTTCATCCCATTTAATGATTCTGAAGCTTAAGAATAAATGAAGTCAGATAGAATCTAATTAAATTGATGAAGAATGTGAGACGTTTATGATATATTGACTCAGTGTATCAATGTTGGATGAAATCATTACTCCAGCAGTCAGACTGGTTGAACTGGGCAGCTCCCAGTGTGACTCTGTGGATCTGTGTAAATGTGAAGCAGGAAATATTGTGATCAGACTGCAGCATCTTACAGGAAGTACAGACAGTAACTGTTGATTGTTCATCTTTTCAGCTGCAACACTGGGTGACAACACCAGTTTCACCGATGCAGGAACTGTGGGGGGAAGTGTCACATATCCATGCATCAATTCTGTCAATGTAACCAGGAAGTTCTTCTGTAAGGATGAATGTGAAAAAGAAGAAGACATCCTTGTTGAAACAGAAGAGAACTTTGCTCAGAATGACAGATACATTATTGAATATGAAGAAGGACTTGGACTGGATGTAACCATCACACAGCTGAAGAAGTCAGACACAGGATGGTACATGTGTGGTTACGGCAACGCTTCGTCTCCAGATTCATCTGAGAGGTTCGAGATCTTTGTTGTAGATGGTGAGTTTTATATTTTATTTTCTGTTCACATTCTGTTCAATGAATATCAAGTTTTACATGGTTAAAATCATGAATAGTTGTCTTGTTTTAATTTAAAATGAAAAAAGAATGAATTTTGGGGTTGATCGATAGCTGAATGTTAATCATATGGTCACTAACACCCTGAGCAGCGAGTCCTCAATTTGATCCTCAGCTGGCCGGACTGTCTGCTGAATTTCATTCCTCTACTCTATTTCCCCTCATATCCTGTCTTACTTTACTATCACCATCAAATAAAGGCATAAAACCCCAAAAAATATCTTAAAAAATAAACTTTGAATACAAAATGTACAGAGTGGATGGAGGTTGAGTGCTGAGGTTGCCAGAGTCATACTAGTACCAGGTACTACCTGGAACCTTTTCTATATTTCTATTAACATTAGGTCACATAGAGAAGAACGGTTCATTTCTCTGCATTATTGATTCAGTATCTGATGGTTTCAATGTGTTTTCATTGTTCACAGCTCCAACCACTTCAAAACCAAACCCGACTCTCCCACCTTTTCCAACATCAGTCCCATCAGCCTCCACACCAGCAACAACACAGAGTTTCATCTCCAGTTCAGGAAGCTTCACACCTTCATCATCTTTCCGTGAAACCACAGAGCAGTTTACAGGTACAGGACAGTTCATGTCTGTCCATCTGTCCATCACTGTCTCTCTGCAACAAAACATCCTCTTAAAACATTAAAATTCAGCATAACAACATTGTCTAATAAGAATAACAAGATGGTCCAACATGTGTTTCAGCACATAAGACAGTTCAGCACTTAGAAGAAAACATTTCACATTCAATTTTACAATAAATTTCCTTTTTATCTTCACACCTAATATTTAAACACACGTTTCTAATGATGTAAGATAATTATTAACATGTGATGTCAGCACATGACAAGTCAAGGAAAATCCAGACTAAAGTCTTTGGGATTGTTTTTCAACGGGAAGATCTCATTTTTGATAAAGGTTCTTTGTGTAGTTTTCTTGTAAAGAAGGTTATATTTATATTCAGTGTTACTCACCAAAACATGCTGAGTGTTTCCTTTAGGTCGAACATTAGTGTTGAATATGTTTCTTCAATCATAAAATATTTGTACAGCTGATAAAGTATTTTAAATCTTGTATTATATCATGTATCTTCTTCCCTCCTGCTTTTTTTTGGTGCATTGTTGTGTTTCTGGGCAGGTTCCTGCATCCTGTAGATCAGTGTGATGATGTGAAACCACTGGCAGGAATGTGTATCACATCAATCACATGTGCACAATGTAGATCCACATGTAAAAACAAGATACTTGTGGTCAGAAACTCCACAGGGAACCTTTAAGCTTCTACCACTAGATCGAAGGACACCAGGCTTTTATACTTCTACATGTAACTCTCTCTCTTCTTTCCCAGATGACTCTGATGTCTCTCACCCAGGTTACTCCTGGCCTCTGGTCATATGTGTGGCTATGATTGATGTGCTGTTGGCTGTTCTGCTGCTCCTCTACAAACTGAAGATGAGGAGGAACTCTGGTTTGAACACCAGAGGAACCTCAGACAGCAGAAACATGGAGGTGACTTCCTTTAACTCTGTATGTCTCATGTTAACTCTTACTGTTGGCAGACATTTTATTTTTGCAGTTAGGAATAAACAATCTCATGTCTGCAACTACTTCACTAGTATGAACAGAACTATGATTAAATAAAATCATAATTACTGTTACTGGACCTCTGGCCTGTCCAGTTGTTATCACTAAAATATCAACAAACAATTGAAGAACACAATATCTGGTCTGTTACCATGGTTACTGTTATATTAGGTTTGATGTCATTCCTGTTTTATTTTCAGTTATCTGTCAGCTATAAGAACCATCCTCCAGTCTCCAGATATGAAGACTCCGTCTATGAGAACCTGGATCCAGACAGCAGGGTCTAGACCAAACCAACTCTGCAACCAAAGCAAACAAATGATGATGTTTGGATTTGGATCTGGATTCTGTACTGTGCAGGTTAACATGTGCTGCAAAGTTCCAGTTTGTTCTGCTTTCTTCTACTTTTTGTTTAATCAGCAGATATTAAATATAAACATGCTATTTTCACCTCTATGCTGATGATACACAACTGATCATATTTCTGCGTACTTATTCTGTAATATTCATTTTGTTTTCAAAAATGTAGATGTTGTTTGATATTGTTCTTCTACCCTTTGAGTCAACTCTGTCTATGTTGTTAATTCATGTTTTAAAGTTGCAAAAATGTTGATACTGAACATGTGAGTGAAATGTTCAGAGACAAACTCTCTGATGTTGCAGTAAAATCTCTGCTGGTAGAAACTCCAGCAGCATGAAAGTGTTTGTGTTCAGACTCTGGCAGCACTTGGTTCAGGTCAGAGAGAGATCCTGATCTCTGTTTAATACAGAAAAAAGTCTGTAGTGTTTGTAATGTAATGTTTATGAACCTTGAAGCCACAGCAGCATCTTTCACTAACCTGAACCAAACCTGAACACACACAAGACTCAGGATGTGAACCCAGGTCTCTGCTGTCAGAGTCCTGCCCAACCTCCTCCCTCCCACTGCAGAGACAGACAGAAATCTTCATTCATTACTGTGAACATCATCCAGGTAGAGATTATGTTTACAACAACAGTTTAGTATATATGAAGGTCATTTCAAGGAGACAGAGTTGTTTTGAGCAACACATAAAGAAGTCAGAGCAGCTCAGTTTTTACCAGTTACTTACTGTGTCAGACCAAGTCACATTTTCTAATGAAAGCCAAAATTATCCTGACAAGAGAATCCTGAGAATCTTTCTGTTTATTTCGCATGCAGTTGATCTAAAAGACATTCCTGATGGCATCAGTTTAAAGTAATTGTAGAGGACATCATGTGTGTGGTTGCTGATAATCTTTGCTTTGTTGAGGACTTGTTCAGTGTTAAGCTGTAACAGAGATCTTTGTGTTTTGCTAATAATTTTAGAGCTAATATTCTTGTCCTTTTGACAAATGTAAACCAGCAGTTAAAATGCTTTCAATAAAAGAGAAATAAAATGTTTTCAATATTCTCTGATTGACTCTAATGGAGTTTATTTTACAGCACAGACGCTGCTGAGCCTTTTTCACAATAACATCTTTACTGTCACTAAAACTCAATCTGTCATCAAACACAGTTCCTAAGTATTTGTAGGTCTGGAGGAGTTAAACACTTACTGAAGCCAAGAATGATTGTTGGAACTGTCTGTGTGTTGTGGTGAGATTTCCATTTCTTTAGTTTTGGACACATTTAAATCTAAAAAAGATCAAAATTTTTAGACAGGATGTGACTGCTGCTCCAGTAGCAATAGGAAGGTCTGTGTCTACTATAGTGAGTCATTTTACATCCAGTATGTTCTTACCGTATTTCCTATAATAGTGGCTGATTGTCAATGAAAAGCCGGGTGGATAAACTCCTGGTGCCTGTTATATAATGTGCATGCCAGTTAAGCATAAATAATAGTAACCTGGATGTAACTCTGGTTCTATGAGAACATGCATAACACTCTAGCCAACCAGCACAGAGAGGGGAGGAAGATGGTGGAGATGTGATATTGTCTAATAAAGGGATAACAGCTCATATTTAAATAATAATGATGGCAGCAACACTGCACCAGGATGGGTTACCAAGGTAACCACAGTAACATGGCTGAACTGGTGAGCATAAATCTATGAGCATGCTAAAGCTAAGGGTCAGGTACCCTCAGTAGTTGAAGTTAATAACTGTTAAATAACTATTAGAGGAAATACAGTAATTTAAATGTGTGTGACTCTGGTGCCTCCTAGTGGTCGTATTGAAAAAAACATTTACACACAGAGAGCTTCGACACTTTGATTCAAATTATTTGGATGCTGAAGCTTCTTAATCTGAGCTGCTCATCTTTGTACCTTTTTCCTGTTTGACATCACAAGTGGAATAGTACATTTTCTGGCCTGTAATCATCAAGTGTCATTTTGAAATTATAAGAAACTTTTAATGAGCTTTATCAGTCATTATGAAAATCTTCCTAAATTCATTTAAAGGACTCAGTTTCTTTGGCTGACAATGTGGAGCTTCAGGAACCCAGTCTCTTTATTCAGAAAACCTCTTCTGATAAACTGAAATCATAGAATTAATATGAGGTTTCACGTCTTCATTTTAATGGTTGACATGCTGATCGTCCACATTTGGCCAGTTTGTACTGTAAGAAACCAGTTTAGACAACAGGAAGCAAAACCCTCATGGAGACACTCAGACAAGCTGATTGAGTGAAAGACAGTTTTACCTTTAAATTCAATAAACAGACTTGTAGAAGTATGGCAGTGTCTTTGTTAGATAATAGCAAGATGGCGCCACCTGATGGTCGGCATCTTGCACTCACCCAGTTCTGTGTTTTGAGTCTGATAGCAGAAAAAGAAAGACAAGCAACACTTTGTCTGACAATATCTGACCATCAGATGTGTAAAAAGATGTTGGTGCATATATGTGTGTGTGTTGTGTTAGTTGCAAAGAAGGAAGAAAGAGGAGGGAAGGCAATAGTGAGGTGGAGAGAAGCATTCCTTTGTCCACAGAGAACATGTATATAGACAGCAGTTTGTAACGCACGTTGTCTGGTTTCAGATCGTCAAATCAACTTACTTTCTCACTCACGATGGCACAACCACAACAGTAGTCCTGAGCGGGACAAACACAAAAACAGTCTTGCATGGTAAACACTAAACAGGCAGCAAACTTCAAATACTCCTCAGAGTAAAGCAGAACAAATAGAAAAATAGGGGGAACAAATTTAGGGAAAATTCAAAACAGTGTCTCATCTAAGACGGCACGTTTTGTGTTGAGCATTTCTGGCCTTGTGTTTTGCACTTGCTCTTTTGCTGCTTTTAGGCAGCTGCTTTTAGGCGGCTCTTTAGGGTTGCTAGATGTTGCTTGCTGGTTCTTCTTGCCTTCCGTCATGCCGTTGGAAAGCTTGCAGTTTGCTGGTCTGAAGATGTGACTCAGAGCATCTCTTGAATCTGGAATCATGAGTTGAGGGTCAAGCCTAGGAGATCATGAGAGCATGAACCAGGAGCTCTCTCCCAATGGCAACTTTACGGACTGGCCAACTCATTCATCACCACCAGATCCAGACTCCAGCTCCTCACCCCAGCACAATGGATTCCATCCTCAACAAGAAGCTACCCCAGGGAACTTGCTTAAACCCTGGTGCTTCCATGACTGGTAATTTCAATTGGCAGTTTGGAACTAAGCTGCGGTACCGTTGATTTGACTTGCTGCTTCTCAGGTAACAGTCATCTCATCTGTTTATCAGGTTTCTCCTTCCAACTAGATAACACTGCATCATACATAATTCTAATGGTTCAGTTTAGTTTAGTTTAAGTTTATTTTGAGTGCAAAATCACACCAAAGTAATAGGCCTCTCATGTGTCCAACAAGGAGATCTATTCCCTATTGTTACACACACTCACTTAACCTTAAAAGACCTATGACTTACATCACTGGACATATAATTTCATGTTGGAGTTGTGCACAATAATAATTCATAATTCCTCATAACATCACAAAGATATTTGAGTGCACAAATTCCTGTATTGTGTTGGTGGAGAATGTGGGCATTTATTTGCAAGTCAGTATGCAGACGTGTATTTGCAAATCAGGAATAGGCCTGGATAGGATCCCATAAAAGGGGAATGTCCTAAAGGATTTGTAGAGGACAAATAACTGCAGTTGTTTTGTTTCACAGAAAATAAGGTTGTCTGTCAGTTATGGTGTATATGAGGACAGCTTCTAGTGAGATTCCCCGTATATAAAGTCCCGGCCCCTTCTTTGTTAGCCAGCTTGAATTGAGTCTCTAGTTCATTTCATGACTGTGCTATATGCTCACTTTGACCATTAACTTTACTATTTAATGGTTACTCACTGTACTAGCTCAGGAATAGAAAAGGCTAGACAGGAAATCATAGAGCACATGCAGAAGCTGTGTAATGCTGTGTGGCTAGGATTTAGCCTTATTTGGGAGTTTGAGAGCCTCTGATCCGCCGCAATCAGAAGTGACATTTTTCTTATCGCATGCATTGGTGAATGAGTGTGGACTCATTTTGTTAATTAAGCAATTTTGAGAGTGGCCATTTCTTAACTGTAGTTAAGTGTAAACAGAAGCCCAGAGTTTTTACTCCTCTATTCCAAATCTCTTCCAGGTTTTGTGCTTGGCATATGCGCAGGGCAACACAGCATTGAACGCCATCTTATTTTATATTACAGGTCAATAAAGCTAAGCAGTCTAGAGAGACAGGCCAGCAGTGACCTTTATGTTAGTCTCCTCTCATGACAGAGTCAGAGAGTGATTATTGATTCACAGTTTCACCATAATTGTTGAAAGTGAGACCTCACTTTGAAGTGATGACAATTTTCCTTTAGTCACAGATTAAAGAAGAGCATTGGCCTAATTTTGAGGAATTGTTGAATTCCAGTCAGAATAAAGCAATTTTGCATGACATTTACCTTGCCTTTATGCTAATTCTGTTTCGTAGTGGTTCAAAGAATTTAACTTTTCAGTGCTCAGGAATTTGTATGCTGTAACCCATAGCCTAGCACTAATACATGCATTCAGTGCTAGTGCCTCGAAACAACCTTAAAAGAAGGTAAAACAGATCACATCTTGTAGCAAGGAAAGTAGACTTTCCTATGTCTAATTTTAATTTTTATTGCTCTGTTTCACAGCCCATAGCAATTAATAAGTAATAAAGCATAGTTAATTTAACTTTAAGAGAAGAATTTAATTAAACTAGATTGACAAAAGCCAAATAATTAGACAATAGCAAGATTGACTATTGTCCCTTGCCAAGAAAACAATCTTAAATATCATCTACATTTTGGTGGAGAATGCGGGCACATTTCAAACCGATTTACAATTACAACAAGCTCTCTTATCAGGTTCATATGTTACATGCTGTTTATTACCGAGCTGCTGCTTAAAGTATGTTACCATGCTGCTGCATAAAATGAGAGTTATCTCAGAAACAGGCCTGGACATCAGACATCAATATTGTACAAACAATTTTTTGGAACTTTTGAATGCTGGATACTGTGAAACTGAAAACTATGTTAAAATTTGGCAATGTCCAACAATACAAACAATCAAGAGTAGATTGAAAAAAATGAAATGTTTGAGCATAATTCTCATAATACTGTGTGATGTATGAGGCAGTCTCTGTGTCACTTTTGGTCTGATTGCAGGCTCTGTGTCATCAAGTCCCGTCTCACCGCTTCCGTAAACTGTAAAACTCTCGACAAAACCCTGAGTCAAACACAGCCAAGTGTACTGATTTCCTTTGAATGTGAATGCAAACAGATACTGGCTATCTGGATGCAAGGGTATTGAGGAAAGAACCTTCTATAACTGTGTAGTGCAAGCGACTTCAAGCACCCAAGTCTCAAAGATGAAAGTATCTTTCTTTTTTTATTTTTACATAAGACTAATATAAAATACATCTTGACATTACAATGCTATCAGTCTTCTATACCTACACATTCTAGTGTAAAATATGTGATCGTATAGTGACAATATTATGTATGATTTTCTATTGCACCTAAGCCATAAGAGCTATTTTCTTCTAAATTGACAATAAAAACTCTGTAACAACCTAAATGAACATTTTATCCATAGACAACAAAATATATGTAGTGCAACATGTTGTTTTACAAAACAAATATTTTATCAGTTGCATTATCATTCCACCAGGTGGCTCCAAGTCTATGTACGTACAATATCTATGGTTAAGAAATTCATACTAGGGTTTATTTTTTACCCTGCAAAACAAATCTTGTACAAAACAGCATTCATCCTGGCAATTTGCTGTTTTGAATGGGCATGTGTTTGTGGTTTGAACCAACAGAATCCAATAAAGATTGAATGACACCTTCAATACCAGCAATTGACTGGTAAGGCAAATTGTACTGTCTGATAGTTGGTAGCTTAGTATCAGACTTGAGTGTGACTTTAGCGTGTGATGTTTGAGAAGAATGTATAGCAAGGGCCACCATGCTTCCAAGCTGTTGTTGCTCACAGCCAGGATCAACTGCTACAGTGATGTGTGGAAATTGAATCTTTATCATTAATCAATTTATATTGTAAGTCAGATAGCCAGATTGGTATTGTACATCCCTGTGGACCAACAAACAAACATTGTTCACACTCCAACCCCTCTTGTGTATTCAAAAACACATTAGCCAATTATTTTATACTGCTCTGAAGGGTTGAATTCTGCTGTACAATGACAATGCAGGAGATGCCTCATAGCAGACATCAATGTTGCATATACAAGTTTTTAGCAACTTTTGAATGCTGAATACTGTGAAACTGGAAACTATGTTAAAATTTGGCAAGGTCCAACAATACAAATAATCAACAGTGAATTGCTTGAGCAGCCTTCTCATAATACTGTGTGAAGTATGAGGCTGTCTCTGTCCCTCTTGTGTCTTGTGTTAAGTGTTAAGTATTTGTAGCTGAAGTATTAGTAATAAATGTGTGTTTAACTAAGGTGAACTTGTTTGTGTTTTCTTGTGCTTGCATCTCAGTCACTTAACCTTGAAAGACCTATACCCTTGCAAAATCATAAATACAATTAATAAAATTCATAAAAAATAGACCTCTCTTGTGTGCCCAACAAGGAGGGCTATTTCCCTATTATCACACCTACTCTAATATGAGTTATGTCACTGGACAAATAATTTCATGTTGGAGTTGTGCACAATGATAATTCATAATTCCCCAAAACATAATAAAGATAATTGAGTGCACAAATTCCTATGTTACTTTGGTGGAGAATGTGGGCACAGTTTCAACTTATTTGCTGCTGCATAAAATAAGAGTTATCTCAGTGTCAAGTCAGAAACAGGCCTGGACATCAGACATCAATGTTGTACAAACACTTTTTTGGCAACTTTTGAATGCTGGATACTGTGAAATTGGAAACTATGTTAAAATTTGGCAATGCCCAACAATGCAAACAATCAAGAGTGGATTGCAAAGAAGATAAAAATTTTGAGCAGCCTTCTCCTAATACTGTGTGAAGTATGAGGTCGTCTCTGTGTCATTTTTGGTCTGACTGCAGGCTCTGTGTCATCACTAGGGTCTGTGTCAAACTCCTCCTCCTTGTGTCTGGCTCATTGTATCTCAGTTTCAACCTCACTATCCTCTGTGCTCTCCTGTATGTCTGTCTCTCTCTCTTCAGCTATGACAGCTAACTGCCTTTCCTTCCTCTCTTTTCTTTTCTCTCTGTGACTAATAGGAGAAACTCTTTGTCTGTCTTTGTCTGTGGTGAACTAGTTTGATCAGTCATATTAGCGGTTGAAAAGGCTTTTTTAGTTGACAGTTGTGGGTAAGTTGAAATCACTTTTTCTTTTCTTTCTTTCTTGTGGTTCTTGCAAAGGCACCCCGGCTCCTGTTAAAATGGTCAGCAAAGCGTGTGGAGAGGAAGTTTTCGTTTGGCATTTTGCCCAACCATACATAATAGCTTTTGAAATGGCTTCTATTAAATGTTTATATGTTGCTCATAAATGTGGTAAAGTGATTATTCTTATCTTTAATCAGCAGCTTTATCATGAAACCACTGATCTACACACATTAATATTACACTTGTGTTCATATAGGTTAGACTGTGTGTATATATTTGTTTAATATTCATTGTTGGATATCTCCTGGGATATTATACAGTATGTAAAGATTTGTATGAGGTCAATATATTGTGCTGTGAGATGCTGGTGTGTTTACATACTGGAATGTTTGTTGGTGTCTGAGGTCATATGGTTCAAATAATGGGGTCAAAAATGAAAATTATTCAGTCAATATTTTACCCTTAACCACCACAATAATCATGTTGCAAACAGAGAGAGAGAGAGAGAGAGAGAGAGAGAGAGAGGAAGTAATGATAGTAGTAGTGGGTCAAATAATGGGGTCACAAATGGAAATTATTCATTCAATGGTTTACACTTAACCACCATCATGTTGCAAACAAACAGAGAGAAAGAGCGAGGTAGGAAGAGGAAGTAATGTTATTTTAAAGCATCTTCAGCTTCCTTATTGTTCAGACAGACAGAGGCAGTTCTCTGACAGTTTGATGATTTTCTGCATCAGGATCAAACTCAGAATGAATATCCACCATGTTCTGTTCTTCTGCTTCTTATCAGGTGAGGACTGATTACCTGACTGTGTCTGTAAAGCTGCAGCACAAAATGCTTCTGGACATTTGTTGTGTTCATTTTAACAAATGTCAGATTTGTATCACACAAGTTTTCATGTTGCTGTCATGTTAATTAGTTTTCCTATTGTTCTCTAAATTATTGTGTTACTAATTACAACATCTCTATAATCTAATCTTGTAATTTAAATAAATTGAATGTAATTTAACAAAACATGAAATATCCATCATGAATAGTTGTTGCTCATTCATGTGTTTAATATTAGAAAGTATGGAAGAAAAACATTGAAAAACAGACGTTCCACAGAGACACTGTGACTACAACTGCAGCTACAAGTAGAACAACAGCAACTGCTGTACAGTCAGTGAAAACTTTGCTAATGGCTGCCTCTGTATCATCTCTGCTTCTCTGTGAACTGATGGATTAGCCCTCATTAATCTGCAGTCTGTTTACAGGAAGTCTACAATACACAAAATTTTGATCATCAATATTCACTGTTCATCTTTCCAACAGCACTGCAGGATGGAAACACTGGACTGGTCAGTGCAGTAAGTGTTGCTGGAGCTGAAGGAGGAAGTGGTACACTTTCTTGCTACTTGGAGTCATCTGGAAGCACCATGCTCTTCTGTAAAGAAGAATGTAAAGAGGAAGACATTCTCATTAAAACAGATGGTGTCACAGCTCAGAGTGGCAGATACAGCATTAGATATAGAGGCGGATCTTCTGGAAGAAGAATTGTGTCTGTGACCATTACACAGCTGACCAAGTCAGACTCAGGATGGTACATAATTGGTTTGGGTGGATCTTCAGGCCCAGATGATTACTTTGGGTTTGACCTCATAGTTACAGATGGTGAGTTTCTACTGAAAGTCATAAAACCTGATATACCGCATTGGCCCGAATATAAGACAGTGTTTTTTGCATTGAAATAAGAGTGGGGGTCGTCTTACATTCGGGGTCTAGGCATTATACCCATTCACAACGCTAGATGGCGACAGATATCTTTAAAGGCCAAAGCGAACCCCTGTCACGAAGAAGAAAAATAAAAATAGAGGTAGCACGAAGAAGAAAAATAAAAAATAGCGGTAAGAAAGACAAGAGAAGAAAATAAGAGAAGAGATAACAGAAAATGGAGAAACGTAGCAACAATCTGGAGAAAAGTGGGTCGGAGATCGGCCAGGTTAACCGGCAGCTGAGGAGACACTATGATCCAAACTTCAAGATGATGGTGATAAATGAGGCAGAGTCTTCAAACAATTTCAAAGCGGCTGTGAAATATGGTGTCAGATGGAGAGCTCAAAAAGATCGCCTAAAAAATGTAAATAACATGCTTTTTCTCTCAAATATATTTTTATAATCATTTGTTTCAGATGTACTGTAATTATTTTCTGTATAAAAATTAAATTTGGTGTTCAAAAAGTCTTTTTTCAAACTTGAGTCTTGAAAAAGAGGGGGTCGTCTTATAATCAGGGTCATCTTATATTCGGGCCAATACGGTATTTGCTATGTTCATCCCATTTGATGATTTTGAAGCTTAAGAATAAATGAAGTCAGATAGAATCTAATAAAATTGTGTGAAGAATGTGAGACGTTTATGATATATTGACACAGTGTATCAATGTTAGATGAAATCATTACTCCAGCAGTCAGACTGGTTGAACTGGGCAGCTCCCAGTGTGACTCTGTGGATCTGTGTAAATGTGAAGCAGGAAATATTGTGATCAGATTGCAGCATCTTACAGGAAGTACAGACAGTAACCGTTGATTGTTCATCTTTTCAGCTGCAACGTTGGGTGACAACACTCGTTTCATCCCTGCAGGAACTGTGGGAAGAAGTATCACAGAACCATGCTTCGATTCTGTCAATGTAACCAGGAAGTTCTTCTGTAAGGATGAATGTGAAAAAGAAGAAGACATCCTGATTGAAACAGAAGAGAACAGAGCTCAGAATGGCAGATACAGCATTGAATATTTTGAGGGAACTGCAGTGGGACTGTATTTGACCATCAGACAGCTGAAGAAGTCAGACACAGGATGGTACATGTGTGGTTACGGCAACGCTTTGTCTCCAGATTCATCTCACATGTTCCGGATTTTTGTTGTAGATGGTGAGTCTTATATTTTATTTTCTGTCTACATTGTGCTCAGTTAATGATTAAAATTATGAATAGTTGTCATTTTTTCATTTGAAATAAAAAAGAATGAACATTAGGGTTGACTCAATCGCTGAATGGTTATCACATGGGCACTAACACCCTGAGCAACAAGTCCTCAGTTTGATTCCCATTTGGCAAGACTATCTTCTGCCTGTCATTTCCCCACATGTCCTGTCTCTCTCCACTATCACTATCAAATAAAGGCATAAAATGCCAAAAAAATATTTGAAAAAATAAACTGAATACAAAATTTACAGAGTGGATGGAAATGACATGACAGAAACAAATATCTTTCCCTTTGGGTTACAGTCAGAAGTTGATTTGTGACAACAAGAGGAGTGCTGAGGTTGGCAGAATCATACTAGTTGTCCAACCTGGAACCTTTTCTATATTTCTATTAACATTAGGTCACATAGAGAAGAACGGTTCCTTAGGTTCCTTAAAGTTCAAGACATCATACTCTTAAACGTTTCTAAAGATGGAACTCATTTGTAAAGTCACAAAGTAATCTGATGTAAAATGTGTTGCCTTTATAATGTTAGTTTTTAAATTTACAACAATCAGTTTGTATGATTTTTAAAAACCTTTTCTTTTATGTTTAATGTCAAAAAACTAAATGTGGATGTTATTTTCTTACTTTTCTGTAGTCAAAAATCAAATAAAGAAATGCTTTTTTGGAGATTAATGGAACAAATCTTAATCATTTACTTCATTAACATATTTATTGCTGCGTATTTCTTGTGTATGTGATCGATGCTGTCAATATGATCTTTCTGTGTAGAGCAGCATCTCATTTCTCTGCATTATTGATTCAGTATCTGATTGTTTCAATGTGTTTCCTTTGTTCACAGCTCCAACCACATCAGTCCCATCAGCCTCCACACCAGCAACAACGCAGAGTTTCATCTTCAGTTCAGGTAGCTTCACACCTTCATCATCTTTCCCTGAAACCACAGAGCAGTTTAAAGGTACAGGACAGTTCATGTCTGTCCATCTGTCCATCACTGTCTCTCTGCAACAAAATGTCCTCTTAAAACAGTAAAATTTAGCATAACAACATTGTCTAATAAGAATAACAAGATGGTCCAACATGTGTTTCAGCACATAAGACAGTTCAGCACTTAGAAGAAAACATTTCACATTCAATTTTACGATACATTTCCTTTTTAACTTCATGTCTAATGTTTAAACACATCCTACGTTTCTAATCATGTAAGATTAATTAATTATTTTATAATCAATTATTAACATGTGATGTCAGCACATGACAAGTTAAGACACATCCAAACCTAAGTCTTTGGGATTGTTTTTCAACAGAAAGATCTAATTTTTGATAAAGGTTCTCTGTGTAGTTTTCTTGAAAACAAGGTTATATTTATATTCAGTGTTACTCACCAAAACATGCTGAGTGTATCCTTTAGGTCCAATATTAGTGTTGAATATGTTTCCTCAATCATAAAATATTTGCAAAGATTATTCTACGAAGTATTTTAAATCTTGCATTGCTTGCGGTCTTCTTCTCTCCTGCTTTTGTTGGTGCATTGCTGTGTTTCTGGGCAGGTTCCTGCATCCTGTAGATCAATGGGATGATGTGAAACCACTGGCAGGAATGTGTATCACATCAACCACATGTGCACAATGTAGATCCACATGTAAAAACAAGATACTTGAGGTCAAAAAGTCCACAGGGAACCTTTAAGCTTCTAATACAAGACAAAAGATCCCAGTCTTTCAAACTACTGCATGTCTCTCTCTCTTCCTTCCCAGGTGACTCCGATGTCCCTCATCCAGGTCACTTCTGGCCTCTGGTTGTATGTGTGGCTGTGGTTGTTGTGCTGTTTGCTGTTGTTCTACTGCTCCTCTACAAACTGAAGATGAGGAGGAACTCTGGTTTGAACACCAGAGGAACCTCAGACAGCAGAAACATGGAGGTGACTTCCTTTAACTCTGTATGTCTCATGTTAACTCTTACTGTTGGCAGACATTTTATTTTTGCAGTTAGGAATAAACAATCTCATGTCTGCAACTACTTCACTAGTATGAACAAAACTATAATTAAATAGAATCATAATTGCTGTTACTAGACCTCTGGCCTGTCCAGTTGTTAACACTGAAATATCAACAAACAATTGAAGAACACAATATCTGGTCTGTTACCCTGGTTACTGCTATAATTTAGGTTTGATGTCATTCCTGTTTTATTTTCAGTTATCTGTCAGCTATGAGAACTGTCCTCCAGTCTCCACTTTTGAAGACTCCGTCTACCAGAGCCTGGATCCAAACAGCAGGGATCCAGACCAAAGCTACTCTACACTCACAGCAAACGAATGATGATGTTTGGATTTGGATCTGGATTCTGTGCTGTGCAGGTTAACATGTGCTGCAAAGTTCCATTTTGTTCTATTTTCTTCTACTTTTTGTTTAATCAGCAGATATTAACTATAAACATGCTATTTTTCACCTCTATGCTGATTAAACACAACTGATCATGTGTCTTCTTACTTGCTTATTCTGTAATATTCATTCTGTTTTTAAAAATTTAGATGTTGTTTGATATTGTTCTACACTTTCAGCCAACTCTGTCTATGTTGTTAATTAATATTTTAAAGTTGCAAAAATGTTGATACTGAACATGTGAGTGAAATGTTCAGAAACAACATATCTGATGTTGCAATAAAATCTCTGCTGGTAGAAACTCCAGCAGTATGAAAGTGTTTGTGTTTGTGTTCAGACTCTGGCAGCACTTGGTTCAGGTCAGAGAAAGATCCTGGTCTCTGTTTAATGCAGAAAAAAGTCTGCAATGATTGAAGCTCAACATGTTTATGAACATTGAAGCCACAGCAGCATCTTTCACTAACCTGAACCAAACCTGAACACAGAGATTGTTTATAACAACAGCTTAGTCGTATATGAAGGTAATTTCTAGGAGACAGAGTTGTTTGAGCAACACATGAAGACGTCAGAGCAGCTCAGTTTTTACCAGTTACTTAATGTATCAGACCAAGTCACATTTTCTAATGAAAGCCAAGAGAATCCTGATTTCTATTCAATTCAATTCAAAATACTTTATTCGTCCTTCAAGGGTCAATTTGAGGCAAGGGAGTTTGCAAATAAGTACACATATACAATTAATTTACACAAATTTAATTTGTGTGTGGTTGCTGATAATCTTCTTTGCTTTGTTGAGGACTTGTTCAGTATTAAGCTGTAACAGGGATCTTTGTGTTTTGCTAAATATTTTAGAGCTAATATTCTTGTCCTTTTGACAAATGTAAACCAGCAATTAAAATGCTTTCAATAAAAGAGAAATAAAATATTTTCAATATTCTCTGATTGACTCTAATGGAGTTTATTTTACAGCACAGACGCTGCTGAGCCTTTTTCACAATAACATCTTTACTGTCACTAAATCTCAATCTGTCATCAAACACAGTTCCCAAGTATTTGTAGGTCTGGAGGAGTTCAACACTTACTGAAGCCAAGAATGATTGTTGGATCTGTCTGTGTGTAGTGATGAGATTTCCATTTCTTTAGTTTTGGACACATTTAAATCACAAAAAGATTTTTGAGATGATGTGACTGCTGCTGTCCAGTAGCAATAGGAAGGTCTGTGTCCACCATAGTGAGTCTCTTTACAACCAGTATGTGCTTACCGTATTTACTCTAATAGTGACTGATTGTCAATGAAAAGCCGGGTGGATAAACTCCTGGTGCCTGTTATATAATGTGCATGCCAGTTAAGCATAAATAATAGTTAGCTGGATGTAACTCTGGTTCTATGAGTACATGCATAACCCTCTTGCCAACCAGCACAGAGAGGGGAGGAGGACGGTGGAGATGTGATATTGTCTAATAAAGGGATAACAGCTCATATTTCAATAATAATCATGGCAGTGACACTGCACCAGGATGGGTTACCAAGGTAACCAGAGCAACTTGGCAAAACTGGTGAGCATAAATCTATGAGCATGCTAAAGCTAAGGACCAGGTACCCTCAGTAGTTGAAGTTAATAACTGTTAAATAACTATTAGAGGAAATACGGTAATTTAAAAGTGTCTGACTCTGGTGCCTCCTTGAAAAAGACATTTACACACAGAGAGCTTCAACATTTGATTCAAATTGTTTGGATGCTGAAGCTTCTTAATCTGAGCTGCTCATCTTTTTACCTTTTTCCTGTTTGACATCACAAGTTGAATAATACATTTTCTGGCCTGTGATCATCAAGTATCACTTTATAATGTGATATTTATGAGAGGCTTTTAATTTACTTTTTCAAAATTTTACTGACTCATTTTGAAAATCTTCCTAAATTCACTTCCAGGATTCGGTTTCTTTGGCTGACAGTGTGGAGCTTCAGGAACCCAGTCTCTTTATTCAGAAAACCTCTTCTGATACTCTTAAATGATACAATTAATATGAGGTTTTGTATCTCTATTTTCATGGTTGATGTGCTGATTGTCCACATTTGGCCAGTTTGTACTGTAACAAACCAGTTAAGACAACAGGAAGCAGAACCCTCATGGAGACACTCAGACAGACTGACTGAGTGAAAGACAGTTTTACTTTAAATTCAATAAACAGACTTGTAGAAATATGGCGATGTCGTGGTTAGATAATCGCAAGATGGCGCCGCCTGTTGGTCATCATCGTGTCTGATGGCAGAAAAGGAAAGACAAGCAATGCTTTGTCTGATATTAACTGACTATCAGATGTGTAAAAAGTTGTTAGTGCATATGTGTGTGTGTGTGTGTGTGTGTTGTGTTAATCGCAAAGAGGGAAGAAAGAGGAGGGAAGGCAATAGTGAGGTGGAGAGAAGCATTCCTTTGTCCACAGAGAACGTGTGTATAGACCACAGTCTGTAACGCATGTTGTCTGGTTTCGGATCGCCAAATCAACTTACTTTCTCACTCACGATAGCAAAACCACAGCAGTAGTCCTGAGCGGGAAAAACACAAAAACATCCTAACATGGCAAACACAACTAAACAGGCAGCAAACTTCAAATACTCCTCAGAGTAAAGCAGAACAAATAGACAAATAGGGGCAGACAAGTTCCATGTCCTCCTGAAGGAAATCTTTTCCTTCCTTCTGAATGGAAAATGAGAGCGCTGGTTGCAGCAGCAGTCTCTCGGATCCAGCAAGGGGCATCTTCTGATCGGTGTAGGGAACGTGCGCAGTGTTGCTGCTGTTCCCCCTAGTTCAGCTCAACTTGGAGAGTGATTTTTTACTGGGTATGTTTTCTGGGTGAAACTTTCTCATCAACATTTCATGTGGAGTTGCAAAATTAGGAATCATGCCATTGTTAAATTGTAAAATCTGTCTAACGGAGTATCCTTATTCAGGAACTGTACCCGTCTGTCCTTGGATAGGGTGTAACTGGTCAACATAACATTTCTTGAGTCTGGAGTCATGAGTTGAGGGTCAAGCCTAAGAGAGCATGAGAGCATAAACCAGGAGCTCTCTCCCAACGGGAACTTTTCAAGTACAGACCAGCCGAATCATTCATCACCACCAGATCCAGACTCCAGCTCCTCACCCCAGCACAACAGACTCCATTCTCAACAAGAAGCTACCCCAGGGAACAAGCAAGTATTTGTACAAAACCTCTGTCAACTTGCTTAAACCTTGGTGCCTTCATGACTGGTGATTTCAACTGGCAATTTGGAACTAAGCTGTGGTACCACTGATTTGACTTGCTGCTTCTCAGGTAAGAACAGGTTTATCTTTCCAAGTACACAATAGATAATGCTGCATCATGCATGTTGAACTTTCAGTAGCCATAGCCTTGTGTACCAGTTTCTCTTTCCCTCTTGTGTCTTGTTGGTAGAATGTTGTAGTGTTAAGTACTTGTAGCTGAAGTATTAGTAATAAATGTGTGTTTAACTAAGGTGTGTTTGTGTTTTCTTGTGCTTGCATCTCAGTCATTTAACCTTAAGACCTATACCCTTGCAAAATCATAAATACGATCAATAACAATCATCTCTCTTGTGTGCCCAACAGGGAGGGCTATTTCTCTATTATTAAAAATACTCTAATATGAGTTACATCACTGGATATAAAATTTGATGTTGGAGGTGTGCACAAATGAGACAAATTCCTTTTTTAATTTGGTGGAGAATGCAGGCGTGTGTTTGCAAGTCAAACAGGCCTGGATAGGATCCCATACAAGGGATAAGCAGACCCTTGCCTAACAGCCAATGTCCAAAAGGAAATGCAGAGGATAAGTAACTGCATTTGTTATGTTTCACAGACAATATGGTTGTCCGTCAGTTAATTCGTATATACAGATTCAGGCGAGATTTTCTGTATATTATGTCCAGGGCCATTCTTTGTTAGCCAGCTTGAATGTATACTACGAGTCTCTGGTTCATTGTAAGACTGTGCTATATGCTCCCTTTGACCATTAGCTTTGCTATTTAATGGTTATTCTCTCTAGCTCAGGAAGAGAAGAGACTAGACAGGAAAGCATAGAACACATGCAGAAGCTGTCTAATGCTGTGTGGCTAGGATTTATCCCTATTTGGGAGTTTGAGATCCTCTGATCTTCCGTAATCAGGAGTGACATTTTGTTCATTGCATGCATTGGTGAATGACTGTAGACTCATGTCTTTAATGAAGCAATTTTGAGAGTGGTGTGGCCATTTCTTAACTGCAGTTTAGTGTAAAAAGAATCCCAGAGTTTTTACTCCTCCATCCCAAATCTCTTCCAGGTTCTCTGCTTGGCATGTGCGCAGGGCAACACGGCATTGAACGCCATCTTGTTTCAAATTAGAGGTCAATAAAGCTAAGCAGTCTAGACAGACAGGCCAGCAGGGACCAGTATGTGTTAGTGCCCTCTTATGACAGAGTCAGAGAGTGATTATTCATTCACAGTTTCATAATAACTGTTAAAAGTGACACCTCATTTCGAAGTGATGACATTTAAAGCTATTTTTTTTAGTCACAGATTAAAGAAGAGCATTGGCCTAATTTTGAGGAATTCTGTTTTGTAGTGGTTCCAAGAATTGCTAACTTTTCAGTGCTCAGGAATTCGTATGCTGTAACCCATAGCCTAGCACTACTACAAGCATTCAGTGCTAGTGCCTCAAAACAAGCTTAAAAGAAGGTAAAACAGATCACATCTTGTAGCAAGGAAAGTAGACTTTCTTATGTCTGATTTTTATTTTTATTGCTCTGTTTCACAGCCCATAGTAATGAAGTCATGTATAGTTAATTGAACCTTAAGTGAAGAATTTAATTAAACTAGATTGACAAAGGCAAATAATTTGACTATAGCAAGTTTGACTATTTTCCCTTGCCAAGCAAACAATCCTAAATATCATAAAGATATTTGAATGCACAAATTCCTATATTATTTTTCATGCTGTTTATTACTGAGCTGCTGCTTAAAGTATGTTACCATGCTGCTGCATAAAATGAGTTATCTCAGAGTCAAGTCAGAAATAGGCCGGGACATCAGACATCAATGTTGTACAAACAAGTTTTTTAGCAACTTTTGAATGCTGGATACGGTGAAACTGGACTCTATGTTAAAATTTGGCAATTTCCAACAATGCAAACAATCAAGAGTGGTGGTCTGTTATCAAGAAAAAGAAATTCTTGAGCAGCCTTCTCATAATACTGTGTGATGTATGAGGCTGTCTCTGTGTCATTTTTGGTCTGACTGCAACTGCAACTGCAAGCACCCAAGTCTCAGATATGAAAGTACATTTCTTTTTTTTATTTTTACACAAGACTAATATAAAATACATCTTAACATTACAATGCTATCAGTCTTCTATTCCTACACATTCTAGTGTAAAATATGCGACAATATTATGTATGATTTTCTATTGCACCTAAGCAGTAAGGGCTATTTTCTTCTAAATTGACAATAAAAATTCTGTAACAACCTAAATCAAACCTATCCACAGACAACAAAATATATGTAGTGCAACATGTTGTTTTACAAAACAAACATTTTTTCAACAATATGTAAAACCCACACTTAACAAAAGCCTACCTGGTACAAAAATCAGCAACACATCACTGTCAACAATGTGTCATGCAACTGCAAGCACCCAGGCCTGCATAACAAAAAGTGGAGCGAGACCATCTCAAATAATTACATGAGAACATTACACCACAGAGCAAGCCAGCATGTAAGAGGCTATCTAGCTAGCATTAGCTAGCTAGCTAATCAAAACACCACTCATGGATAAAGTCACTATTCCTGCCCATAAATGTCCGTAACTTTCTGACTACATCCTACTAGTGTTTATACTCAGAGTTCATGCTACTGACTGTTGCAGAAACAATTTTAAAGCATTCAACATAGACACATTGTTTGCACCTCGCTCATATGTACCCACCTCCAGCATGAAAGTATCTTTCTCAGCTGAGGTACCTATGGAGTTCAGAGAGGAACACTGTTTATGCAGTTGCATTATCATTCCAACAGGTGGCTCCAAGACTATGTACATACAATATCTATATTGAGGAATTTCACACTAGGGTTTATTTGTTACCCTGTTACACAAATCTTGTAAGAAAAAAACAAAAAACGCCATTCATCCTGGAGATTTGCTGTTTTGAATGGGCAAAATAGGTGTGTTGCATGAGTGTGTGGTTTGAACCAACAGAATCCAATAGAGATTGAAAGACACCATCAATACCAGCAATTGACTTGGGAGGCAAATTATACTCTCTGATTATTGGTAGCTTAGCATGAGACTTGAGTGTGACTTTAGTGTGTGATGTTTGAGATGCATGTGTAGCTCCTCTAAATGCCTGGTGCTGGGCCACCATGCTTCCAAGTTGTTATTGCTCACAGCCAGGATCAACTGCTACAGTGATATGTGGAAATTGAATCTTTATCATTAATCAATTTCTGTTGATAGCCAGATTGATATTGTACATCCCTGTGGACCAACAAACATTGCACACACTCCAACCCCTCTTGTGTATTCAAAAACACATTAGCCATTTATTTTATACTGCTCTGAAGGGTTAAATGCTGCTGTACAATGACAATGCAGGACATCAATGTTGCAAATGCAAGTTTTAAGCAACTTTTGAATGCTGGATACTGTGAAACTGGAAACTATGTTAAAATTTGGAAATGTCCAATAATAATGCAAACAATCAACATTGAATTGCTTGAGCAGCCTTCTCATAATACTGTGTGAAGTACGAGGCCATCTCTGTGCCCTTTCCCTCTTGTGTCTTGTGTTAAGTGTTAAGTATTTGTAGCTGAAGTATTAGTAAAAAATGTGTGTTTAACTAAGGTGAACTTGTTTGTATTTTCTTGTGCTTGCATCTCAATCACTTAACCTTGAAAGATCTATACCCTTGCAAAATCATAAATATGATCAATAACAATCATAATTCTAATAGACCTCTCTCGTGTGCCCAACAAGGAGGGCTATTCCCTATTATTTCACATACTCTAATATGAGTTACATCACTGGACAAATAATTTTATGTTGGAGTTGTGCACAATAATAATTCACAATTCACCAAAACATCATAAAGATATTTGAGTGCACAAATTCCTGCATTTTGGTGGAGAATGCGGGCATAGTTTATGTCATGAGCCCTCCCTCTCTGCCTCTGTCATCTGCTGCTCCAGTCTCTGCTGTCTGATTAACCACACCTGTGTCTACTCTGCACTCATCACCTGCCAGCTGCACTGCATTATCTGCTGATCAACCTGTGTATATTAAGCCCTGTCTTTCAGTGCTTCCCTGTCAGATCGTCTGCAAACCAGCACCAGTTACCGGCCAGTCTTCTTACGCCTCTGACTCCGACCCGTAAACCCGTACCTGCTTGACTTCGCCCCTGATCTCCTGCCCCGGTAAATTAGACCTGCCTTGCGCCTTACGACTAAGAATACTGCCTAGCCCTTGCCTGTACCTTTGCCACGATTCCCTCTGCCCAGTCCTCCCCTCTCTCCGCTGCGAGTGTGTATTCCCCCAGGAACTCCGGACCTTCACTGAGTGGGCCCTGGATCCAACCCCGCCATCTCACGCCCCTCAGCTCTGGACACACATCCACACACTCCCTTTCCCTAAACCCTTCAATAAACTGTTAAACGTGACGCTTGTGTGGTCCTCTTCTGTTTGGTATCTGACAGTTTAAACTGATTTGTAATCACAACAAGAACTTGCATCAGGTTCATATGTTCATCCTGTTTATTCCTGAGCTTAAAGTATGTTACCCTGCATAAAATGAGAGTTATCTCAGAGTCAAGTCAGAAATATCAGACATCAATATTGTACAAACAAATTTTTAGCAACTTTTGAATGCTGGATACTGTGAAACTGGAAACTACGTTAAAATTTGGCAATGTTGTATCTCAGTTTCAACCTCACTTTTATCTGTGCTCTCCTGTATGTCAGTCTCTCTCTTCAGCTATGGCAGACAACTGCCTTTCCTTCCTCTCTTTTCTTTTCTCTCTGTGACTAATAGGAGAAACTCTTTGTCTGTCTTTGTCTGTGGTGAACTAGTTTGATCAGTCATATTAGCAATTGAAAAGGGTTTTTTTAGTTGACAGTTGTGGATAAGTTGAAATCACTTTTTTTTCCTTCTTTTTTGTGGTTCTTGCAAAGACACCCCAGCTTCTGTTAAAATGGTCAGCAAAGCTTGTGGAGAGGAAGCTTTCATTTAGCATTTTGCCCAACCATACATAACAGCTTTTGAAATGGCTTCTATATTGTCACCATGTTAACTTTCATCATTTCTACAACTCTAGTTTGCAACTTTGTTTCGAACATCGGCATATGATATATTTAACACAATCCTCCACTGCTGTTCTGAACTCATCGGAAATACAGTCTATGCTTTTTTATCCAATCTCACTCTAAATTGACAACAAGCTTTAAGATTGAATTCAGTGATCTGGAGTTTATCTCTATCAAATGCTCCTTCATACAGACACTTATCCACTCATTCATAAGGGAAGAAAATGGAACGCAAAAGTCCAACGTTTCAGTCTACTAACATTTTCAATCGGCGATTGTGGGAAAAACATTGCTTTATATTGTTCATCTGTGAGTGTATGTGCGTTTGCTTCAGCATGCTTATCAATGACAGATTGACCTTTCAGTTCTAAATAGCTACATTTATTTCCTACTGAAACACAGGTAGTCTTCCTCTTATTTTTTTGGTAAGTTGATTAATTTGGTTGTTGATTCTATTCTTCTCACTGCTTTGGACGCCTTGTTGCCCATTTCACACTCACACATTAAGACATTACACACAAACAGATTCCAACATCTTCAGCAGCATCAAAATTCTTTTCACACTTTTCTCCTCGGTACAGCAGCAGAGGTCTGAAGCCAAATGGACAAAGCAACTCTTTGCCTTGTGTTCACACTATAAAGAATTACCAGCGCCTAGCCTCAACATTTCTCAGAGGACACAGAGTGAGTGATCCCAAATCTTGGCTTAAACGAAGCAGGCCTATATCCTACCCCAAAAACGTCTTTTCTATAGTTTAAACGTCAGTTTGGTCCCTCTGTGTCGAATGTAGCCTGGAGCTAACTCAGAAATCAACAGCCACTTTGTGGCACTGCAGGGGTTAAGAACACTAAGCCTCAGCCTTTTTTCCTCTTCACAACCACTCTGCTCTGAACCCGCTTATCTCAGCATAACTTTATCAGTTTCAACATTTTTCATGTGTTTAGATTATTTTTCAACCATCAGCTTCTTTAACTTCTTTTTGTTCAATTTCAAACCAATTGTTAAAGTTCAATCGATACACAGTTGATGATTTTGTCAAACACAGACATGGTCAGGCACAATAATAGATATTTTGCACTTACCATGTCTTTGTTGTGTTGAAATCCTGTTCATTTACGTCAAATTGTTGTGGATATTTTGAGTGATGGCCAGCATCTTCAGTGGAGAAAAGGCCATGCAAAATTTTGATGCCTTAAAACTGAAAATGTTAATTGAAAGCACTTGGCCAAGTGGAGAACCAAAACAGAAAACACTGGAGTGTTCTGCTCTGATGCTGTCTCTTTCTCTTCTGGGCACTGACAGTCGTCGGCAGAGACTAGTCCTTAACCCAAGCCAAGATATTAATTTAATTGGTTCATCAGTTTCACATCATAAATCTGTGACCTCTAGTTATGTTGTTCTATCTCAGGTCTCTGTCTTGTTTTATTTGGCAATGGCCTGCATTCTGGCCTTGGTTTGTCAGTACAGCTCCTGCTTATCAAACATACATGGTTCTATCTGATTGAGAAGACAGAAAGTACAGTTTGACCTCTCTAACTTTGTCACCCTTTTCTTTTGGAAATATTCATAACACACCACACTTGCAAGAACAAAGCAAGATGATCTGATCCTGATGGGCCAAAATGCGAGGTCCCGACCAACGCTGCTTGCAGCTTTAATTCAATTATAGTTATGATGTCAGTATTACACTTCTCATTTTTAAAATATCATCTCATTCATTCTGCTTACCTTTCTTTTTTTGTCAGAATCTGAATTATGTTATTTCCAGCACATTCACACACATCTATGTGTTACTCAAGCATGTTTCCCATGACTGTAAAAGGAGAAGTGAGATAAAAGGATGCAACATTCTGGCAGTTTGAAAACTGAAAGGAAAGATTTGCACTTATTAATATTATACAAATCAAAGATACAGTAAGTCTTCACTTAATGGAAAATGATATGGTGAAAAAATCTTTAAAAAATACAGTAATAATGTTTAGAAAGATTACTGTTTCGCTAGATTTTTTTTTCATTTATTCTATGTGTCTGAGTCTCTCAGAGTTTTGTAGAGCATGTTGTCAAGTGTGACTTCCTGTCCAACTAAACCACAGATGAAATAAGAGCTTGTTTTATAAGAACTGCTCTTGTGCAGATTACTGGTATATACGTGACAGTACATGCATGTTACAAATATAAATACAGTCACATATTCAGAATGAGCCAGCACAGCTTTTCTCCACCAACCACAAAACAAATATACAGTTCTGAAAATTCATGTCTAAAAAATAACGGAGTGGTAACTTGTGTTGTATATGTCTTCTATCATTTTGGTCTGTTTTGTCTTGTTTTTTGAAGTTCTTTATTGTAAGAAGTTCATATTGAAAAAGCTACAAATGTGGAGGGTACCCACTTGATTTAGTCAAACTCAGACTATTAAACCTTCATTTTAATTTGAGTTGAATTTAATAATATGTCATGTGATGTCATATAATATGTGATGTCATATTCTTAGTCATTTACTTCATTAAGATATTTAATGCTGCATCTCATTTCTCTGCATTATTGATTCAAAGGCTCTGAGATTTTTTTTCAACAGGACACTTTGGTTCTGAAGGTTGTCTGATGTATTTTAGAAATAAGGAAGTTTTCAGTCAGCAGTTATGATGTTAATTTTAGAGGAACACACTCCTTTTTCTCACCAAGTCTCTGTAAGAGCCACGATATCTCTCACTGATCTATCTTTATTTTTCTGAACAAACGCTTTACTGAATTTTTTTTTTGCTTCCTTCAATTTGTTTGATTTATTATTTAAAAATATAATGGTAACACTGGACTTTAGCACTGTCCCATATTTAGCATTTAAAAATTGTATATAGATGTTTAATAAATGGTTATAACTCCTGTTGGCACCCAAAAGTGTTTGCTGCTGTATAAACAGATAATGAATGGCAACATAGTAAAACTCAGTCTTCATGGGAGAAGTTATAAAAAGAAAAATACTGAGAATTAATAAAATATCTTTATACCTTATAACTATATATTAAATGTTTATATGTTGCTCATAAATGGGGTAAAGTCTTTTCTTATCTTTAATCAGCAGCTTCATCATGAAACCACTGATCTACACACATTAATATTATACTTGTTGTGTTCATATAGGTTAGACTGTGTGTATATATTTATTTAATCTTTATTGTTGGATATCTCCTGGGATATTATACAGTATGTAAAGATTTGTATGAGGTCAATATATTGTGCTGTGAGATGCTGGTGTGTTTACATACTGGAATGTTTGTTGGTGTTTAATGTGTGTGAATAATTTCATAGAGGTCATATAATGGGGTCAGAAATTAAATTATTCATTCAAAGATGTACCCTTAACCACCATCATGTTGCAAAGACAGGAGAGAGAGAGAGAGAGAGAGGAAGTACTGTTATCTTAAAGCGTCTTCAGCTTCCTGGTTGATCAGACAGACATATCGAGGCAGTTCTCTGACAGTTTGATGATTTTCTGCATCAGGATCAAACTCAGAATGAATATCCACCATGTTCTGTTCTTCTGCTTCTTATCAGGTGAGGACTGATTACCTGACTGTGTCTGTAAAGCTGCACCACAAACTGCCTCTGGACATTCATTGTGTTCATTTTAACAAATGTCAGATTTGTGTCATTTAAGTTTTCATGTTGCTGTCATGTTAATTCGTTTTCCTGTTGTTCTCTAAACTATTCTGTTACTAATTACAGCATCTCTATAATCTAGTAATTTAACAAAACATATGAACCATCCATCATGAATATGTGTTGTTCATTAATGTGTTTGATATTAGAAAGTATGAAAGAAAAACATTGATAATACATAATGCAGTGTGAAGTATGAGGCCGGCTCTGTGTCATTTTTGGTCTGACTGCAGGCTCTGTGTCGTCACAAAGCTCTGTGTCAAACTCCTCCTCCTTGTGTCTGGCTCGTTGTATCTCAGTTTCAACCTCACTTTTCTCTGTGCTCTCCTGTATGTCTGTCTCTCTCTCTTCAGCTATGACAGCTAACTGCCTTTCGTTCCTCTCTTTTCTTTTCTCACTGTGACTAATAGGAGAAACTCTTTGTCTGTCTTTGTCTGTGGTGAACTAGTTTGATCAGTCATATTAGTGGTTGAAAAGGTTTTTTTTATTTGACAGTTGTGGATAAGTTGAAATCACTTTTGGCTTCTGTTAAAATGGTCAGCAAAGCTTGTGGAGAGGAAGCTTTCGTTTGGCATTTTGCCCAACCATACATAATAGCTTTTGAAATGGCTGCTATATTATCACCATGTTAACTTTCATCATTTCTACAGCTCTTGTTTGCAACTTTGTCTCCAACATCAGCATATGACATATTTAACACTGTTCTCCACTGCTGTTCTGAACTCATCAGAATTACACTCTATGCTTTTTGTATTCAATCTCACTCTAAATTGCTGACAAGCAACAGTCAACCACACTCACCATTCATCCATTCACTCATAAGGGAAGAAAATGGAATCAACCATCAAGTGTTGAATTTCAACTGATAGACAGTTTCTTTATGATTTTGTCAAACGCAGACATGAAAAGGCACAATAACAGATATTTTGCACTTACCATGTCTTGGTTGTGTTGAAATCCTGTTCACAGACACCAAATTGTTGTGGATATTTTGACTGATGGACAGCATCTTCAGTGGAGAAAAGCGCATGTGAGATTTTGACCTCTTAAAGCTGAAAATGTTTATTGAAAGCACTTGACCAAGTGGAGAACCAAAACAGAAAACACTAGAGTGTTCATTCCGAGCACTGAAAGTCCAAGACTAGTCCTTAACCCAAGGAGAGATATGAGTCTAATTGGTCAATCAGTTTCAAATCATAAATCTGTGACCTCTAGTTATGTTGTATCTCAGGTCTATGTCTTGTTTCGTCTGGCATATCTCCTGGGATATTATACAGTTTGTAAAGATTTGTATGAGGTCAATATATTGTGCAGTGAGATGCTGGTGTGTTTACATACTGGAATGTTTGTTGGTGTTTAATGTGTCTGAATAATTCTATCGAGGTCATATAATGGGGTCAGAAATTAAAATTATTCATTCAGTGATGTACCCTTAACCACCATCATGTTGCAAAGACAGGGGAGAGAGAGAGAGAGAGGAAGTAATGTTATCTTAAAGCGTCTTCAGCTTCCTGGTTGATCAGACAGACATATAGAGGCAGTTCTCTGACAGTTTGATGATTTTCTGCATCAGGAATATGTATATACATACTCATGTACCACTTATTCAGGAGATGTTTTAAAATTACACAAGTTAAAGCTACTGGACATTATACTATTCAGTTAGTCAATAACAGGCAAACACATAAAATTGATCTGTACTAACTAATGCAGACTGTAGGAAGACAACCGCTTGTTCTTTAATACTCCTACAAGGCTAATCTGGCCATAGTTAAACTGGCAACTTTAACTACACTGAATGTAATTTAACAAAACATATGAAATAATGAATATTTGTTGCTCATTCATGTGTTTGATATTAGAAAGTATGAAAGAAAAACATTGAAAAACAGACGTTACACAGAGACACTGTGACTACAACTGCAGCTACAAGTAGAACAACAGCAACTGCTGTACAGTCAGTGAAAACTTTGCTAATGGCTGCCTCTGTATCATCTCTGCTTCTCTGTGAACTGATGGATTAGCCCTCATTAATCTGCAGTCTGTTTACAGGAAGTCTACAATACACAAAGTATTGATCATCAGTATTCACTGTTCATCTTTCCAACAGCACTGCAGGATGGAAACACTGGACTCGTCAGTGCAGTAAACCTTTATGCTGGAGCTGAAGGAGGAAGTGGTTCACTTTCTTGCACCGTGACTTCATCTGGAAACACCAAGTTCTTCTGTAAAGGAGAATGTAAAGAAGAAGACATTCTCATTAAAACAGAAGATGTCACAGTTCAGAGTGGCAGATACAGCATCGAATATGAAGACGAATCTTCTGGAAAAAGAATTGTGTCTGTGACCATCACACAGCTGACCAAGTCAGACTCAGGACGGTACAGATGGGGTTTGGGTGGATCTTCAGGCCCAGATGATTACTGTGACTTTGACGTCATAGTTATAGATGGTGAGTATCTACTGAAAGTCATAAAACCTGATATATTTACTATGTTCGTCCCATTTAATGATTCTGAAGCTTAAGAATAAATTCATTAACTTGACCACACCAAGAATGTTAGATTTAAACGGTATTATTGAAGTAACGAAGGAGCTGGCGTGTTTATAGATGGATTGAGAAACTGACAGCGCGATTAGGAATGGAGGGATGAAGTGGTGGTGGTGGTGGTGGTGGGGGGTTAGGGTTAGGGTTAGGGGGCAAGGTGTGAGAGCGTTGAAGAACGTAGAATGGAGGGTTGAAGGTTCGATGGCGGACGTGAGGTATGTCGGCAGGACAAGGAATACCACGGTGGGAAGGTAGGAGGGAACAGGGGGGAAGAAGGTTGAGACTCTGGGTGGGAGCGCTGTCTCTCTGGTCCTTCGCCGGGATGTAGCCCCAAAATGACTCCAAGAGACGTTCGAGAGCGTGGTTGGGCTATGGTTCTCTCTATTGGTCCCTGTGTTTAGGTGCCACGTGGGGACGAAATAGCTGACAGCCTGGTACGTTAAACTGCTTTGGTCTCTAAAACTGTGCTAACCTTAGTGACCGTTATGCAGAAAATGAACGTTTTAAAGTCATCTGATTGAATTGTATTGAGCCGTAAGGTTATGCATAAAGAACATGTGGCTGCTTATTTCGGTTGTTTGCCCCGTCTCGTTGCCCGATCCGATTAGCTGGGAATTGGGTGGCGTCAAGCACCACGGTGTTGGCAACGACTTGCTTGACCTTTGAAAACTGCTCCTCGGATGTGTGACGATGCAATGACTACTGAATTGGAGAGGGAAGATCCGTGGCCTACTGACTCACGGTTGTGAGGAAGCATGGTCTAGTCGGTTGGCGGCGTTGAAGGCGAGGGTGCACCCTCCGTGTTGTCGTGGAATTCAATTAAATGAAGGGTGGGTTAAAGAACGGATGTTCGGATGAATTGAGTGAGCCGTGTTGGCTGGCTGGAAAGCGAAGGATGAAGAAGATACCGTTTCATGGATGGAAGCCAAGGTGGTGTAAGATGAGAGGAAAGAACGTGTGTTGGGAGACATAGCGTGTGAGGGGAGGAGTTGGAGGGATGAGGGTGGGACATGCGGTATGATTCTATTATATAGCGCTGTGTGACGAAGGCGTTGCGGCGCCTCTATGGATATTGGGTTTGGACTATGTCTCTTAATTTTACTGGGACCCAACAATTCCCCCGTGAGCAAGCACTTGGCGACGGCGGTGAGGAAAATCTCCCCTTTAACGGGAAGAAACCTCAAGCAGAACCTGGCTCTAGGTGGGCGGCCATCTGCCTTGACCGGTTGGGTTAGAAAAACGAAAACAGAAGTAAGGATGAAGGATGGGAGGGGTGGGGAGGATAGGAGAAGGGTGGAGAAGGGAGAGAATAGGGAAAAATAGGGGTCGGGGAGATGGGTGTCTGGGATGAAGGGATGAGGATCGAGGGGTGAAGGGATGAGCGTTTAAGAGATACTTACCATCTTCGTGGGTTGAGTGTGTGAGTGTGGGAGGAAGAGTGCAGGTAGGAAGGAAGGGCAGGGAGAGTCGATAGCGTGACAGGTTTGGGGAGGAGATGTCGACGATAAGTTGCACTGGGGTTACAGGTATGTTTATTGGGAGTGGTGGGAAAAACGGGGTGGAAAGGAGGAAAGTTAGAGTTAGAGGGATGTTGGGAGAGGGAAGATGGATGGGGGAAGGGGGGGGTCGGGGATGTGAGGATGCGGGGGTGAGGGTCGAGTCATGGGATGAGGGGGTTAGGTTCGAGGGGAAGAAGGGGGAGGGATGGGGAGAAAGAAGATCGGGAGGGAAGGAGAGGAAGGAGGGAGAGGGCAGGGGGGTGAAAGATATGGGGAGGAGTCGGACAACGGGGAACAAAAAGGGGCCGAGGGATGTTACCTGGGGGGTGATGGAAAGCGGGGTGGAAGTAGGAAGGATAGAGTCAGAGGGATGGTTGGAGAGGGAAGGATGGATGGGGGAAGGGGGGGGGGGGGGGTTGGGGATGTGAGGATGCGCTGGTGAGGGTCGAGTCGTGGGATGCGGGATGAGGGGGTTAAGTTCGAGGGGAGAAAAGAGCAGGCAGGAAAGAAGGGAGTCGATAGGAGAGTGATAGAAAGCGAGCTGCGATGCGTCGTCAAAGAGGAGGGATGAGGGTCGGGGGATGGAGGGATGGGATGAAGGAAATACTTACCGTACCTGTGGGGAGAGAAGGGCGAGGAAAGATGAGGGACGGGGTGAGAGATGAAAGCAGTGATGTTCGAGGGGATGAGGGTCGAGGGATGGGTAGAAAGAAGAGCGGGTGAGGAAGAGGGGAAGAAGGGCGTTATTAGGACAGTGATAGATGGTGAGTGGTGAGTCGTACCTGTGGGGAGAGAAGAGGAAGGAAAGAAGAGGGACGGGATGAGGGATGAAGCAGTGATATTCGGGGGGGGAAGAGGGTCAAGGGGTGGGGAGAAAGAGCGGGTGAGGAAGGGGGGAAGAACAGGAGAAAGATAGGAGAGAGATTGATGGCGAGCGATGAGTCGTAGATGAGGAGGTGGGATGAGGGTCAAGGAATGGAGGGATGGGGATGAAGGAAAAAATACCTACCGTACCTGTTGGGAGGGAAAAGGGGGGGGGGAGAAGAGGAAAAGGTGAGATGGGAGTGGTGAAGTAGAAAGATGTAAGGTCGGGGGAAGAAGATGCGGGCATGCATGAATGGCTGCGGGCCTGAGGCTGCTTGGCCTAGCCCTTGAGAAATGTTGAAGGAGTCTATTGCCCCCCTGTAGTGGAGGGTGCGGTGATGTGGGTGTCCCGCATGTGGGAGACGGCGGGCGGGGGTGGTTGAGCCGGAGGCCGTGCACAAATTGCAGGCTGCAAGCTGTGGGGGGGGGGGGGGGGGGGGGGGGTATAAAAGTCTCTGAAAAGGAGAAGCGTTAATGAGAAACGAGAAGGGTAATGTATTGGCATAATGGTAAAGAACGTAAATTCATTAATTATCAAACAGGCACTTTTAAAAAGCGGGGAGTGCGATGAAACGTTTAAATTTTGAAAACTAAAAAGAAAGAAGTATGGAGTGTGCCCGGGTCCTGCCGGAGCTGGAGAGACAGACTCCGTTGTGACTGGCGGCGCAGTGACGTCATCTTTGTGTGTCGGGGCAGCGTTGTAACCATGGTTGCAGCCGGCAGCGATGTGACGTCATCGATGTACGGCGTGCATTGGGATAGCGTGAGGAGGTGAACCTGGAAGAGCGGGACAATTTGAGCTGCTCACCGGAGAGATGAATGAAGTATTGTAGAGTTGGAAAAGTTTGGCAACGCTATTGTTTAACTGGAACAGTATTTCCGTGTGTTTGAGAGCCCTGATGAAGGCGGTATCTCGTTGGTAACGCTGGGTCGCATCGTGGATGGTGTTGCTGGGAACCGTGGTCTGGGGAGCGGAAGGTAAGCCTTTGTGACGCGGCCCTGTCGTGGGTCACTTGCGACTGAGATGAGGGGAGATGAAACGGATGAGGTGTGCTTAAGTACTCTGTTGAGCGGAAGTTGGTAGGGTTCTTGGCGCGGTCTCAGTTATAAATTCTTATAAACATCAGTCAGATAGAATCTAATTAAATTGTGGGAAGACTTTGAGATGTTTATGATATATTGACTCAGTGTATCAATGTTGGATGAAATCATTACTCCAGCAGTCAGACTGGTTGAACTGGGCAGCTCCCAGTGTGATTCTGTGGATCTGTGTAAATGTGAAGCAGGAAATATTGTGATCAGACTGCAGCATCTTACAGGAAGTACAGACAGTAACTGTTGATTGTTCATCTTTTCAGCTGCAACATTGCGTGAAAACACTGGTTTCACCCGTGCAGGAACTGTGGGAGGAAGTGTCAGATATCCATGCTTCGATAATGTCAATATAACCAGGAAGTTCTTCTGTAAAGATGAATGTAAAAAAGAAGACATCCTGGTTGAAACAGAAGAGAACAAAGCTCAGAATGGCAGATACAGCATTGAATATATAAAAGGATCTGTATATGGACTCCATGTGACCATCACACAGCTGAAGAAGTCAGACACAGGATGGTACATGTGTGGTTACGGCAGAGCTTTGTCTCCAGATTCATCTGAGACGTTCCGGATCTTTGTTGTAGATGGTGAGTTTTATATTTAATTTTCTGTTCAATGAATATCAAGTTTTAAATGGATAGAATTATGACAAGTTCTTCTGTTTTCATTTAAAATAAAAGAAGATTGAATTTTGGGGTTGATTGATAGCTGAATGGTAATCACATGGGCATTAACCCCCTGAGCAGAGAGTCCTAAGTTTGATTCCCATTTGGCCAGACTGTCTTCTGCATGTCATTGCTCTGCTCTATTTCCCCAACATTTAAAGAGTGGATGGAAATGACATGACAGAAACAAATATTTCTTTTTTCAAGTTACAGCCAGAAGTTGATTTGTGACGTTGTGTACAGGACAGTTCATGTCTGTCCATCTGTCCATCACTGTCTCTCTGCAACAAAATGTCCTCTTAAAACAGTAAAATTCAGCATAACAACATTGTCTTATAAGAATAACAAGATGGTCCAACATGTGTTTCAGCACATAAGACAGTTCAGCACCTAGAAGAAAACAATTCACATTCAATTTTACAATAAATTTCCTTTTTATCTTCATACCTAATGTTTAAACACATCCTACACTTTTAATGATGTAAGATAGTTATGAACATGTAATGTCAGCACATGACAAGTCAAGAAACATCCAGACCAAAGTCTTTGGGATTGTTTTTCAACAGGAAGATCTCATTTTTGATAAAGGTTCTCTGTGTAGTTTTCTTGTAAACAAGGTTATATTTATATTCAGTGTTACTCACCAAAACATGCTGAGTGTATCCTTTAGGTCCAACGTTAGTGTTGAATATGTTTCCTCAATCATAAAATATTTGTAAAGCTGATTATATAAAGTATTTTAAATCTTGCATTGCTTGCAGTCTTCTTCTCTCCTGCTTTTGTTGGTGTATTGCTGTGTTTCTGGGCAGGTTCCTGCATCCTGTAGATCAGTGTGATGATGTGAAACCACTGGCAGGAATGTGTATCACATCAACCACATGTGAACAATGTAGATCCACATGTAGAAACAAGATACTTGTGGTCAGAAACTCCACAGGGAACCTTTAAGCTTCTACCACTAGGTCAAAGGATACCAGTCTTTTATACATCTCCATGTCTCTCTCTTCCTTCCCAGATGACTCCGATGTCCCTCGCCCAGGTTACTTCTGGCCTCTGGTTGTATCTGTGCCTGTGATTGTTGTGCTGTTTGCTGTTGTTCTGCTGCTCCTCTACAAACTGAAGAAGACGAGGAACTCTGGTTTGAACACCAGAGGAACCTCAGACAGCAGAAACATGGAGGTGACTTCCTTTAACTCTGTATGTCTCATGTTAACTCTTACTGTTGGCAGACATTTTATTTTTGCAGTTAGGAATAAACAATCTCATGTCTGCAACTACTTCACTAGTATGAACAAAACTGATTAAATAAAATCATAATTACTGTTACTAGATCTCTGGTCTGTCCAGTGGTTGTCACTAAAATATCAACAAACGATTGAAGAACACAATATCTGATCTGTTACCATGGTTACAGCTATATTTTAGGTTTGATGTCATTCCTGTTTTATTTTCAGTTATCTGTCAGCTATAAGAACCGTCCTCCAGTCTCCAGATATGAAGACTCCATCTATGAGAACCTGGATCCAGACAGCAGAATCTAGACCAAACCAACTCTGCACTCAAAGCAAACAAATGACAATGTTTGGATTCGGATCAAACCTACTCTACAATCACAGTAAACAAATGATGTTTGGATTTGGATCTGGATTCTGTACTGTGCAGGTTAACATGTGCCGCAAGGTGTCAGTTTATTCTACATAATTAATTTACACACATAAAACAATCTAAAAAATACAAATATGACAGTGTTAGAAAGAGTTTAATGGCAGAGGCTGGTCTGTATCTGGTCAACAATATCCAACACCACAAAGGCTCATATTATGTCAGAAGAGTCGATCATACATGAGGTAAACTGACCATTTCTTGTATCATTCAGAATGTGATGGCTTCTGGAATAAAACCAAATTTCCTTCTGTTTGTTTCACATGCAATTGAACTAAAACACATTCCTGGTGGCATCAGGTTAAAGTAGTTGTAGAGGAGTCGTGTGTGGTTGCTGATAATCTTCTTTGCTTTGTTGAAGACTTGTTCAGTATTAAGCTGTAACAGGGATCTTTGTGTTTTGCTAATAATTTTAGAGCTAATATTATTGTCCTTTTGACAAATGTAAACCACCAGTTAAAATGCTTTCAATAAAAGAGAAATAAAATGTTTTCAATATTCTCTGATCGACTCTAATGGAGTTTATTTTACAGCACAGACCCTGCAGAGCCTTTTTCACAATAACATCTGTACTGTCACTAAATCTCAATCTGTCATTAAACACAATTAAAAGTATTTGTAGGTCTGGAGGAGTTCAACACTTACTGAAGCCAAGAATGATTGTTGGAACTGTCTGTGTGTTGTGGTGAGATTTCCATTTCTTTAGTTTGGGACACATTTAAATCACAAAAAGATCAAAATCTTCAGACAGGACGTGACTGCTACTCCAGCAGCAATAGGAAGGTCTGTGTCCACCATAGTGAGTCATTTTACAGCCAGTATGTACTTACCGTATTTCCTCTAATAGTGGCTGATGGTCAGTGAAAAGCTGGGTATAATGTGCATGCCATTTAAACATAAATAATGGTTACCTGGATGTAACTCCAGTTATAGAACATACATAATCCTCTAGCCAACCAGCACAGAGAGGGGAGGAGGATGGTGGAGATGTGATATTGTCCAATAAGGGGATAACAGCTCATATTTCAATAATAATGATGGCAGAAACACTGCACCAGGTAAACAAGGTAACCAGAGTAACTTGGCTAAATTGGTGAGAAGAAAAATCTATGAGCATGCTAAAGCTAAAAGCCAGGTTCCCTCAGTAGCTGAAGTTAATGACTGTTAAATAACTATTAGAGGAAATACAGTGCCTTCTAGTGGTCATATTGAACAAAACACTTACTCAGAGAGCCTCAACATTTGAATCAAATTATTTGGGTGCTAAAGCTTTTTATTCTGTGCTGTTAATCTTCGTATCTTTTCCTGTTTGATATCACAAGTCGAATCAAGTCATACATTTTTTGGTCTATATTTATGAGAAGCTTTTAAAACTTTACTGAGTCAGTTTCAGTTTTGAAAATCTTCCTAAATTCATACAATTAATTCTTACAATAAATGAATCATACAATTGACTCTGCCCAACAAGGAGGGCTATTTCCCTATTATTACACACACTCTAATATGAGTTATGTCACTGGACAACTAATTTCATATTGGGGTTGTGCATAATAAAAATTCCAGTGTTTTGGTGGAGAATGTGGGCGTATATTTGCAAATGAGGAATAGGCCTGAATAGGATCCCATACAAAGGGTAAGCAGACCCTTGCCTAACAACCAATGTCCAAAAGGACATGCAGAGGATAAGTAACTGCAGTCGTTATGTTTCACAGACAGTAAGGTTGTCTGTCAATGTTAATTTGTATATACAGATTCAACGAGATTTTCTGTATATTATGTCCAGGGCCATTCTTTGTTAGCCAGCTTGAATGTATACTATGAGTCTCTAGTTCATTGCATGACTATATGCTCCCTTTGACAATTAGCTTTGCTATTTAATGGATACCCTCTGTACTAGCTCAGGAAAAGAGACTAGACAGGAAAGCATAGAACACATGCAGAAGCTGTGTAATGCTGTGTGGCTAGGATTTAGCCTTATTTGGGAGTTTGAGCAACACAGCATTGAACGCCATCTTGTTTTAAATTAGAGGTCAATAAAGCTAAGCAGTCTAGACAGACAGGCCAGCAGGGACCATCATGTGTTAGTCCCCTTTTATGACAGAGTCAGAGAGTGATTATTCATTCACAGTTTCAAAATAACTGTTAAAAGTGACACCTCACTTTGAAGTGATGACAATTAGAGCTATTTTCCTTTAGTCACAGATTAAAGAAGAGCACAGACTAATTTTGAGGAATTGTTGAATTCCAGTTAGAATAAAGGAATTTTGCATGACATTTACCTTGCCTTTATGATAATTCTGTTTTATCATATCATATCATGTCATTATATGACACAATATATTTTGTCTTACTTCCATGATATGATATAACAATATGTAACCTATCACAGCATAACATGACACAACATACTTTGTCTTACTTACATGATATAACATATAGCACAACACGACACAATATACTTTTTCTTACTTACATGATATGAAATAATACATAAGATATTATGGCATAACATGACACAATATACTTTGTCTTACTTACATAATATGATATCATACGTAACATATACCATAACATGACATAACATACGTTGTCTTACATGATATGACATATAGCACAACATGACACAATATACTTTGTCTTACTTACATATGACATAATACATAACATATCATGGCATAATACAACACAATATACTTTGTCTTACTTACATGATATTAATAATAGATAACATATCATAGCACAACATGACACAATATACTTTGTCTTACATGATATAACAATTCATATGATATCATATCATGTCATAATGTGACACAATATATTTTGTCTTACTTACAGGATATAACATAACATTATATAACCGATCATAGCATAACATGACACAACATACTTTGTCTTACTTACATGATATAACATATCATAGCACAACACGACACAATATACTTTTTCTTACTTACATGATATGAAATAATACATAAGATATTATGGCATAACATGACACAATATACTTTGTCTTACTTACATATGACATAATACATAACATATCATGGCATAATACAACACAATATACTTTGTCTTACTTACATGATATTAATAATAGATAACATATCATAGCACAACATGACACAATATACTTTGTCTTACATGATATAACAATTCATATGATATCATATCATGTCATAATGTGACACAATATATTTTGTCTTACTTACAGGATATAACATAACATTATATAACCGATCATAGCATAACATGACACAACATACTTTGTCTTACTTACATGATATAACATATCATAGCACAACACGACACAATATACTTTTTCTTACTTACATGATATGAAATAATACATAAGATATTATGGCATAACATGACACAATATACTTTGTCTTACTTACATATGACATAATACATAACATATCATGGCATAATACAACACAATATACTTTGTCTTACTTACATGATATTAATAATAGATAACATATCATAGCACAACATGACACAATATACTTTGTCTTACATGATATAACAATTCATATGATATCATATCATGTCATAATGTGACACAATATATTTTGTCTTACTTACAGGATATAACATAACATTATATAACCGATCATAGCATAACATGAAACAACATACTTTGTCTTACTTACATGATATAACATATCATAGCACAACATGAAACAATATACTTTGTCTTACTGAAATGATATGACATAATACATATCATGGGATAACATGACACAATACACTTTGTCTTACTTACATGATATCACAATACTTATTACATCATATCATATCATAATATGACACAATATATTTTGTCTTACTTACATGATATGACATAACAATATATAACCTATCATAACATAACATGACGTATTTACATTATATAACATATCATAGCACAACATAATAGATAATGTTGTGGAGGAAAGAGGAACGAATCAGGCAAGATGCAGACACAGGTGTCAGATGGGGAAGATCTCTTTTATCTCTACACACACAGTTTCAGCAACGTAGACACAGAGAATTCCAACTTCATAGAATGTGACATGCCTTTTTATACTCAAACCAGGCTATCGCGTGTCAGCAAAGTTTCCTGTTGTTCCAAATTCTTGGCACACACCTATTCTAAGGAAAGGTGGGACATCACCCAATATTCCACTATTTTGGACTTTAACCAAAGTAGATAGGCGCTCATGCACCATGCGTGTGCACATGCCACACACACACATTCCCTTCAGTTCCTGTTATTCTGGTGAGCTGACGCATTTCTGCACATGATATGTTCCCAATCTTGTACCCAAATCAGCCATGACCATCATGACCTGGTACTTAGCCAGATCACAACAGACACAATATACTCTGTCTTACTTACATGATAGAACAATACATTTCATATCATGTCATAATATGACACATTACATTTTGTCTTACTTACATGATATGACAACAATATATGACTGATCATAGCATAACATGACACAACATACTTTTTCTTACTTACATGATATGATATAATACATATCATATCATGTCATAATATGACACAATATACTTTGTCTTACTTGCATGATATAACAACACATAACATTTCATAACATAACATGACACAATATATTTTGTCTTACTTACATGATATGACATAACAATATATAACTGATCATAGCATAACATGATACAACATACTTTTTCTTACTTAATAACAATATGTAACCTATCATAGCGCAACATGACACAATATACTTTGACTTACTTACATGATGTAACAATACCTATCATGTTATAGCATGTCATAATATGACACAATATATTTTGTCTTACTTAAATGATATGACATAAAAATATATAACCGATCATAGCATAACATGACACAACATACTTTGTCTTACTTACATGATATGACATATCTTAGCACTACAAGACACAATATACTGTCTTACTTCCATGATATTACATAATAAATAACATATCATGTCACAATGTGACAAAATATACTTTGCTTACTTGCATATTACAATACATAACATTTCATAACATAACATGACACAACATACTTTGTCTTACTTACATGATATAATATATCTTAGCACAACAAGACATTATATACTTTGTCTTACTTACATGATATGATATGATACATAACATCATAGCATAACATGACACAATATACTTTGTCTTACTTACATGATATTACATAATACATAACATAACATGTCACAACGTGACACAATATACTTTGTCTTACTTGCATGATATTACAATACATAACATTTCATGACATAACATGACACAATATACTTTGTTTTACTTACATGATATAATAATACATATCATATCGTATCTTATCATGTCATAATATGACACAATATATTTTGTCTTACTTACATGATATAACAATATATAACTGATCATAGAATAACATGAAACAACATACTTTGTCTTACATGATATAACAAATCATAGCACAACATGACACGATATACTTTGTCTTACTTACATGATATTACATAATAGATAACATATGTCACAACGTGACACAATATACTTTCTCTTACTTACATGATATAACAATACATATCATATCTTAACATGTTATAATATGACACAACCTATTATGTCTTACTTACTTGATATAACATATCATAGAAAAACATGACACAATATACTTTGTCTTACTTGCATGATATAACAATACATAACATTTCATAACATAACATGACACAATATATTTTCTTACTTCCATGATATGACATAATACGTAACAAATCATAGCATAACACGACACAACATATGTTGTCTTATTTACATGATATGACATAATACGTAACAAATCATAGCATAACACAACACAACATATGTTGTCTTATTTACATGATATGACAATATATAACTGATCATAGCATAACATAAAACAACATACTTTGTCTTACATGATATAACAAATCATAGCACAACATGACACGATATACTTTGTCTTACTTACATGATATTACATAATAGATAACATATGTCACAACGTGACACAATATACTTTCTCTTACTTGCATGATATTACAATACATAACATTTCATAACATAACATGACACTATATACTTTGTTTTACTTACATGATATAACAATACATATCATATCATATCTTAACATGTTATAATATGACACAACATATTTTGTCTTACTTACTTGATATAACATATCATAGAAAAACATGACACAATATACTTTGTCTTACTTGCATGATATAACAATACATAACATTTCATAACATAACATGACACAATATATTTTGTCTTACTTCCATGATATGACATAATACATAACAAATCATAGCATAACACGACACAACATATGTTGTCTTATTTACATGATATGACATAATACGTAACAAATCATAGCATAACACAACACAACATATGTTGTCTTATTTACATGATATGACATAAAGCACAACATGACACAATATACTTTGTAGTACTTACATATGACATAATACATAACATATCATGGCATAACATGACACAATATACTTTGTCTTACTTACATGATATGACATAACAATATGTAACTTATCATAGTACAACGTGACACAATATACTTTGTCTTACTTACATGATATAAGAACACATAACATTTCATAACATAAAATGACAATATATTTTGTTTTATTTACATTATATGACGTTACAAAATGTAACCTATCATAGAGCAACATGACACAATATAATTTGTCTTACTTACATGATATGACAATGCATATGATGTCATAATGTGACACAATATATTTTGTCTTACTTACAAGATATAACAACAATATATAACCGATCATAACATAACATGACCCAACATACTTTGTCTCACTTACATGATATAACATATCATAGCACAACATGTCACAATATACTATGTCTTACTTACATGATATAACATATCATGGCACAACATGACACAGTATACTTTGTCTTACTTAAATGATATGACATAATACATATCATGGGATATCATGACACAATACACTTTGTCTTACTTACATGATATGACAATACATATATCATATCATGTCATAATATGACACAATATATTTTGTCTTATTTACATGATATGACATAACAATATATAACTGATCATAACATAACATAACACAACAGACTTTGTCTTACTCACATGATATAACAATACATTTCATAATGTAGCAGTATAGAGGGCGCTGTGGGTAATTCGGCACACCTGGTGGTGGTCATTGGTTGTGCTTAAAAGGTGGCAGTGTTCTCTTGCCTCTTCCTGCGCCTCTCCGTTGATTACTTCCGGTTCGGTTGTGTTGGTAGCCGTCAAGCAACACTGCGTACTTCGGGGGTTTTGCCTGGTCGTGAGTGTCCTGACTGATTGCAGGTAGCTCGGCGGGTCCCTCTCTCTCTCCTAACTCTCCGTGCCTGTGTCTGATGCGCTTCAGGGAACCCTTGCCAACTGGCCGAGTCCGCCGCGGGTGAAGCTTGATGTCACCGCCGGCCGATCGGGTCTGCTGCTGCTTTGTCTCCTGCGTGGCCTGCTGCTTTGTCTCCTGCTTGGCCGGCTGCTCTGTCTCCTGTTTTAGCTCCAGCTTTGTCTGCTACTTTGCTTCCTACTTTGGCTGCTGCTTTGTCCCCCATGTGTCTCCTGCTTATTTCCGGCTGCTCTTCGCTGCTGGTGGACTGTCGCTCGGCTGCTCACTGTGCTACCGCCGCAGTCTGCTGTATCGCTGGGGCTTCCACGGCGGTGTAGATAGGGTGGTGGTATACCACTCCGCCAGTGACTTTACGCCGGGACTGTGTAGGATTAGCGCTCGTTTTAATCATTGTGTGACTGTCTAGAGTTACTCTTTTGTTTGGTTTGAATTATGTTAGTTTAAGTTAATTTTGTTTGAGTTATTCTTTTTGTTTAGTTTTTTTGAGTTATTCTTTTGTTTAGTTTTTGAGTTATTCGTTTGTTTAGTTTTTGAATCATTCTTTTGTTTAGTTTTTGAGTCATTCTTTTGTTTAGTTTTTGAGTCATTTTTTCGTTTAATTTTTGAGTCATTCGTTTGTTTAGTTTTTGAGTCATTCTTTTGTTTAGTTTTTGAGTCATTCTTTTGTTTAGTTTTTGAGTCATTCTTTTGTTTAGTTTTTGGAGTCATTCTTCTTTTGGTTTATCTTGGTTAATTTGGTTAGTCCTCTGGTTTCTTTTTGTTTTGTATTTTTCTGTTTTTTTGGTTTAATCTTATTGGTTTGGGGTTAAGGGAGTTTGTATTATTTGCTTTAGTTTATTTAGTTTGAGTCCATTTATTGTGAATTTCTTTGTCTCTTGTATTATTTTATGGTAACTCTGGTTTTCCCTTGTTTCAGTGACTGCAGGCCGGTGGTGGTGTTGGTGACCCGGGTGGCGGTGACCCTTTTCGTGTGCTGTGGCTTTCTGGGATCGTGGGTGATTTCACAAGGGTGTGTGTGACTTTCACGTGTGTCTGGGTGTTTAATATTAGTTATTATTTTTTTGGTTTGTTTAGTTGATCCCATCCCTCACAACACTTGTCCACCTGTAGGCCTCAGTCCCTGATTTTAGTTTCTTTCTTATGGTGTAAAATGTCATTTTAAAACTTATTTTGTGTAATAAAATATACTATATTTTTACAAGTACTCAGAACCACATCGTCTCTTGCTTTGAGTGAACGAACCTGTGTCCTATGTGTGATAGCAAATAATTCTTTGGGTGAAATTCCCAAGGTGGCGTTGTCGGGCAGTTTTACTGAATTTGGGTGATTATACACTTGTATGACGGCTGCGACGACAATAACATAACATAACACAATGTATTTTGTCTTACTTACATGATATGACATAACAATATGTAACTTAACATAGCACAACATGACACAATATACTTTGTCTTACTTACATGATATAACAATACATATCATATCATGTCATAATATGACATATATTTTGTCTTACTTACATATGACATAACATATATATAACTGATCATAGCATAACATGACACAACATACTTTTTCTTACTTACATGATATGACATAATACATATCATATCATATCATCTCATAATATGACACAATATATCTTGTCTTACGTACATGATATGACATAACAATATTTAACCTATCATAGCACAACATGACACAATATACTTTGTCTTACTTAAATGATATGACATAATACATAACATATCATGGCATAACATTACACAACATACTTTGTCTTACTTACATGATATATCATAGCATAACATGTCACACTAGAAATTCATTTCCTGCGGAAAATGTGTGTGAATGCTGAAAACTGAATGAATTGCAAAGCATTGCTGAAAATACTAAACACATCCCCATCTGTACAAATAGATGCTTGCAGCATTCACACTAACATACAAGACAAACTATTTGTACCCAGGTTCACTGTAAACTCTGACTCAATGTTACTGTTAAGAAACAGAAAAATAACTAAAAAATAACTAAAAAAATACAAATAAATCAAGCTGAATACTTTCTAACTATGTAACATCAGTTAGTCAGAAAACAAACCATAAACCTTCTCTAGACTGTCCGGATCTGAGTGAAGTCCTACTGGGATCAACAGATATTTATTTCGTTGGCTGCTTGCTGTGCCTGCATACTGCTGCCAGTCAGCAGCTAACAAGTAGAGCTAACTGCTAACATTAACATTATTGGTGCCATGATTCAGTAGTAGTATGGAAGTTTCATTCCATTAAAGACAACAGAATTGCTGAAATATCATGTTATAAGGTGACTTTAGCGCCCCCTTTGGGCAGAATTTTGTGAAATTTTACATACTTCTGTAAGGTCACGTTGTGTACAACATCCTTAAATTTGGTCGCAATCTGATTCATTATTTAGGAGTTATAAGCCATTAAATGCATTAGGCCACGCCTCCAAAAGTTTGTTAGCCAATAACAGATAAACGGTGAGTGATATCTGAAAACAAATGAATAAGTCTTGTTTGGGGTCCTCTAAATACGGTATGTACAAAGTTTGGTGAAGATAGGATGAAATATGTGCCAACAGAAGTCAAAACAAAAAACAAAATTGCGGAAAAAATTTATAGACGCAAATTGGCGTGGCCTATATCATTCTAATCAGGATCATCCAAGGAACATCCTGACCAAAAAGCTTTTTGATAGGACTAACCGTTCATGAGTTATAAGCCAAAACGTAAAACATTTAATAACTGACCACATGGTGGCGCTATTGATTCAATGTTTTAATTTGTTAAGCATGTCAAGGTGGACACCTGTACACTTAATATGAACATTCTAGCTCTTTCAGTTTTTGAGATATTAGCTTTCAAAGAAATCCTCCCATAGACTGCCATTATAAACGTTAATATTTTTTAAAAATCATATAAAATCAATGGAATATGATAGAAAGCTGAAAACTAATAGCGCACTTCTCCCCAAAGAGCTGAACTTTTCTATATATGAATGGTAGCTCAAAGTATAGAGGAGTTGAAAGCAGCCAAAAAACATACGGAAGAATAATAAATAACGATTTGGATAACTATAGTGTGAATGCTTTCAGCAAGCTTTCAGCAATAAAGATTTGGATTGACACTAATGAAATGCTTGAGCAGTACTCTCATAATACTGTGTGAAGTATGAGGCCGAATCTGTGTCATCTTTGGTCTGACTGCAGTTTCTGTGTCGTCACTAAGGTCTGTGTCAAACTCCTCCTCCTTGTGTCTGGCTGGTTGTATCTCAGTTTCAACCTCACTATCCTCTGTGCTCTCCTGTGTGTCTGTGTCTGTCTCTCTCTCTTCAGCTATGACAGCTAACTGCCTTTCCTTCCTCTCTTTTCTTTTCTCTCTGTGACTAATAGGAGAAATTCTTTGTCTTTCTTTATCTGTGGTGAACTAGTTTGATCAGTCATATTGGCGATTGAAAAGGGCTTTTTTTAGTTGACAGTTGTGGGTAAGTTGAAATAACTTTTTCTTTTCTTTCTTTCTTGTGGCTCTTGCAAAGGCATCCCGGCTTCTGTTAAAATGGTCAGCAAAGCTTGTGGAGAGGAAGCTTTCGTTTGGCATTTTGCCCAACCATACATAATAGCTTTTGAAATGGCTTCTATATTATCACCATGTTAACTTTCATCATTTCTACAGCTCTTGTTTGCAACTTTGTCTCCAATGACATATTTAACACAGTTCTCCACTGCTGTTCTGAACTCATCAGAAATACAGCCTATGCTTTTTTATTCAATCTTACTCTAAATTGCTGACAACAACCTTTAAGATTCAATTCAGTGATCTGGAGTTTATCTCGATCAAATGCTCCCTCATACAGACTTTCATTCAGTCATTCATAAGGGAAGAAAATGGAAACACAAAAGTCCATCCTTTCAGTCTACTAACAATTTCAATCGGTGATTGTGAGAAAAACATTGCTTTATATTGTTCATCTGTGAGTGTATGTGCGTTTGCTTCAGCATCCTTATCAATGACAGATTGACCTTTCAGTTCTAAATAGCTACATTTATTTTCTACTAAAACACAGGTAGTCTTCCTCTTATTTTTTTGGTGAGTTGATTAATTCAGTTGTTGATTCTATTCTATTCACTGTTTTGGATGCCTTGTTGCCCATTTCACACTCACACATTAAGACATTACACACAGATTTCAACAACATCCTCAGCAGCATCAAAGTTCTTTTCACACTTTTCTCCTTGGTAAAGCAGCAGAGGTCTGAAGCCAAATGGACAAAGCAACTCTTTGCTTTGTGTTCAAAAAAAAATTATCAGTTCCTAGACTCCAGGATTTTGAATCCTGAGCCTCAACATTCAGAGGACACAGAGTGGATGATCCCAAATCTTGGCTTAAACGAAGCAGGCCTATATCCTACCCCAAAAAAATCTTTTCTATAATTAGCTTAGTCCCTCTGTGTTGAGCGTAGCCTGGAGCTAGCTCAGAAATCAACAGCCACTTTGTGCCACTGCAGGGGTTAAGAACACTAACCCTAAGCCTTATTTCCTCTTCACAACCACACTGCTGTGCACCCGCTTATCTCAGCATAACTTAATCAGTTTCAACATTTTTCATGTGTTTAGATTCTTTTTCAACCCTCAGCTCCTTTAAGTTCTTTTTGTTCAATATCAAACCAATTGTTAAAGTTCAACATGGAAAGGCACAATAATAGATATTTTGCACTTACCATATCTTTGTTGTGTTGAAATCCTTCGTAGACACCAAATTGTTGTGGATATAAAATATATAAATGTTTATCACTCGTGCATGCGCAAAGTTGTGCAAAGTGCAAAGTTTCAAAAACTAAATTAATTTGGACAAAAAAAATAATTCCTTGCATTTTGATCTGTAATTGCTTTGGAAATCAAAAAACTACCGGCATTACCCTTTAAAATGTAAATTTCAATTGAATTCATATTGGAAACCTCAATTACTGTTGTCCAGTGCAGCCTCAAAGAGATGATTAATTGTAGGCTCTAACGCAGCCTTCCATGTTGAATTAATTCATATGAATCTTTTTTTATAATTTAATGTTAGTTTTGATATCAGTTTTACATTTTTCTTTTTTTGATCTCATTCATTCTGCTTAAATACAAAGGATTTTTTTTCTTTTTTTCATCAGAATCTGAATTATGTTTACATGTATTTTCAGCACGTTCACACACATTCAAGCGTGTTTCTCATGACGGTAATACGAGAAGTGAGATCAATGGATGCAACATCCTGGCAGTCTTTATAAAGATTAATGTTTATCTAGATTTATTTTTTTTATTTTTGTATCTGAGTCTCTCAGATCTTTGCAGGGCGTATTTTGTGACTTCCTGCCTGAATAAACCACAAAGAAAACAAGAGCTTGTTTTAGAAGAACTAGTCTTTCACAGTTATGTTAGAATTATAATGTGCATTCATTGTCACATATTCAGAATGAGCCAGCACAGCTTTTCTCCACCAACCACAAAACAAATATACAGTTCTGAAAGTTCATGTCTAAGAAATAACGGAGGGGTAACTTGTGTTGTATATATCTTCTATCATTTTGGTCTGTTTTGTCTTGTTTTGTGAAGTTCTTTATTTTAGGAATTTCATATTGAAAAAGTTGCAAATGTGGAGGGTACCCACTTGATTTAGTCTAACTCAGACTATTAAACCTTCATTTTAGTTGAATTTAATAATATGTCATGTGCTGTCATAATATGTGATGTCATATTCTTAATGATTTACTTAATTAAGATATTTAATGCTGCATCTCTTTTCTCTGCATTACTGATTTTTCAGTCAGCAGTCATGATATTAATTTTAGAGGAACACACTTTTTCTCACCAAGTCTCTGTAAGAGCCACGATATCTCTCATAGATCTATCTTTCTTTCACTGCTTCAGTTTGTTTGATTTATTATTTAGTAATATGATGGTAACATTTGACTTTAACACCGTTCCCATATTTATCATTTACAAGTTGTATATAGATATTTAATAAATGGTTATAACTCCTGTTGGCACCTAAAAGTGTGTATAGCAGCAACAGATAATGAATGACAATATAGAAAAAAAACTCAGTCTTCATGGGAGAAGTTATAAAAAGAAAAATATTGAGAATTTATAAAATGTCTTTATACCCTATAACTATATATTAAATGTTTATATGTTGCTCATAAATGGGGTAAAGTGATTATTCTTATCTTCAGTCAGCAGCTTCATCATGAAACCACTGATCTACATACATTAATATTACACTTGTTGTGTTCATATAGGTTAGACTGTGTGTATATATTTGTTTAATATTTATTGTTGGATATCTCCTGGGATATTATACAGTATGTAAAGATTTGTATCAGGTCAATATATTGTGCAGTGAGATGCTGGTGTGTTTACATACTGGAATGTTTGTTGGTGTTTAATGTGCCTGAATAATTTCATAGAGGTCATATAATAAAGTCAGAAATGAAAATTATTCATTCAAAGATGTATCCTTAACCACCATCATGTTGCAAAGACAGAGGAGAGAGAGAGAGAGAGAGAGAGGAAGTAATGTTATCTTAAAGCATCTTCAGCTTCCTGGTTGATCAGACAGACATATAGAGGCAGTTCTCTGACAGTTTGATGATTTTCTGCATCAGGATCAAACTCAGAATGAATATCCACCATGTTCTGTTCTTCTGCTTCTTATCAGGTGAGGACTGATTACCTGACTGTCTGTAAAGCTGCAGCACAAACTGCTTCTGGACATTCATTGTGTTCATTTTAACAAATGTCAGATTTGTATCACACAAGTTTTTATGTTGCTGTCATGTTAATTAGTTTTCCTCTTGTTCTCTAAAATATTCTGTTACTAATTACAACATCTCTATAATGAATGTAATTTATGTAGGAATTTGTGCACTCAGATATATTGTGATTTTATAGGGGAATTATAAATTAGTATTGTGCACAACTCCAACATGAAATTATTTGTCCAGTGACATAACTCATATTAGAGTATGTATAATAACAGGGAAATAGTTGTTGGGTCAGGACTTTTTGTGTTGCCGAGTTCACTATTGCGTTCCTTTTTGCTGAGAAAGTACCAAACTGTTGATTTGGCCACTACCAATGTTCTTGTTATCTGACGCTATTACTATGGTTCATATATTGACCTTTAGATGTGCTCAGGTTTGGAATCCTATCAAGCATGATCAAATTAGGGTTTTTTGGACAATGTAAAGTGGAGTTACAACAACTTCCTGTGTAATGCCCAAAATATGTTTTTGGCAAGATTGACTGGCATGCTACACCAAGGGTGTTCAATGAAAACTAAAAAGCTTTGCAATTTAGCATCGCAAAGGTCTTTAGATGTAAGCTACCAAATTTGAAGACATTTGGGCTAAATCTCTAGGAGGAGTTCATTAAAGTACGACACCTATCAATGGCTTCACCTTGCAAAAGAAATGCAAAGTTGACTCAAAACGTCTGACTTCCTGTTGGGCTTAGGGTTTGGCTCCAAGAGGCTCTTTGTAAGTCTGGACATGATAGATATGCTACCGAATTTGGTACACCTAGGTGAAATGTAAATGTGGGGGATTCTATGGAGATTATTCCCTATCTATATTCAAGAGCGTAGTATATAAATTTGAGAGCAAACATAATTGATTTTACGTTCAAATTTTGTAATTTGTCCCTTACAACCCTCCCCTCACACTCAAACAGCCTCTGCTTGCTCTTTGCTCCGCTTGTGCTCAAACTGTGTGCTCGCACTCGGATACAATGTTGCTCACGCACATTTCCTGCGCTCAAACTTAAACTTTTCTCCTCGCACTCAGGTTTCTTCTGTGCGCTCACTAAATTTTTGCTCATGGATTTCTCCACTGCACTCAGATTTTTTTGTGTCGCAACAAGCATAGCAACCACCCTGTCAGAATCATCCAATCAATAGAAGGCCTGGTTTTGGGTTGACCAATGAAATGGAGCCTGCCTCCTTGCATTAGTAAAAGTCAAGGATCTCAAGTAAGTTTTTTTTTTGTTTTGTTTTTTAAATCATTTTTTTATGCTGCTATGACTTCCTTCAGATACATCCATGATAATATGATTAGCTTTAGCTAGTGTTTAGCTGTGAGTGCTGCTGCTATTTAAAAAACGCAACTGGTGTAACGTGTGTGTATGTTGAAATTGTTTTTATTAGGTAAACAAATGGTGTTTACCCTTGCTGTCAAACTCTGCCCTATTAGAAGGATTTCACATAATGTTAATATCTTAAGCACGTCCCTATTTGCATACCTGCATATTTACAATTAAATCAGTTGAACTTACTATATTATAGCAAGGGTAAACACCATTTGGATGTATCTGAAGGAAGTAATAGCAGAATAAAAAAAGTTGACTCTGTGGATCTGTGTAAATGTGAAGCAGGAAATATTGTGATCAGACTGCAGCATCTTACAGGAAGTACAGACAGTAACTGTTGATTGTTCATCTTTTCAGCTGCAACATTGGGTGACAACACTCGTTTCACCCCTACAAGAACTGTGGGAGGAAGTGTCAGAAGAGGATGCATCAATAATGTCAATGTCACCAGGAAGTTCTTCTGTAAGGATAAATGTAATAAAGAAGAAGACATCCTGGTTGAAACAGAAGTGAACAGAGCTGAGAATGGCAGATACAGCATTGAATATAGAGAAGGATCTTCATCTGGACTGTATGTGACCATTACACAGATGAAGAAGTCAGACACAGCATGGTACAGGTGTGGTTACGGCAAATTCATTCTACACGTTCTCGATCTTTGTTGTAGATGGTGAGTTTTATATTTAATTTTCTGTCCACATTCTGTTCAATGAATATCAAGTTTTAAATGGTTAAAATCGTGAAAAGTTGTCTTGTTTTCATTTCAAATAAAAAAGAATGAATTTTGGGGTTGAATGGTTATCACATGGGCATTAATGCCCTGAGTAGCAAGTCCTCAGTTTGATCCTCAGCTGGCCGGACTGTCTGCTGCATGTCATTCCTCTGAGGAGTATTTGAGGTTTGCTCCCTGTTTAGTTGTGTTTGCCATGCTAGACTGTTTTTGTGTTTGTCCTGTTCAGGACTACTGTTGTGGTTGTGCCATCGTGAGTGAGAAAGTAAGTTGCTTTGACGCTCTGAAACCAGACAACGTGCACTACAGACTGTAGTCTATACCCATGTTCTCTGTGGACAAAGTAACGCTTCTCTCCACCTCACAATCGCTTTACCTCCTCTTTCTTCCCTCTTTGCGACTAACACAACAAACACACACACACACACACACACACACACACACACACACACACGCACATATGCACCAACATCTTTTTACACATCTGATCGTCACATAATGTCAGACAAAGTGTTGCTTGTCTTTGCTTTTCTGCCATCAGACACCTTACACGGAACTGGGTGAGTGCAACCAGGTGGCGCCATCTTGCTATTTTCTAACTAAGACACCACCAAACTTCTACAAGTCTGTTTATTGAATTTAAAGGTAAAACTGTCTTTCACTCAATCAGCTTGTCTGAGTGTCTCCATGAGGGTTTTGCTTCCTGTTGTCTAAACTGGTTTGTTACAGTACAAACTGGTCAAATGTGGACAATCAGCATGTCAACCATGAAAATAGAGATGTGAAACCTCATATTAATTGTATGATTTTACAGTATCAGAAGAGGTTTACTGAATAAAGAGACTGGGTTCCTGAAGCTCCACACTGTCAGCCAAAGAAACTGGGTCCTTTAAGTGAATTTAGGAAGATTTTCAAAATGACTCAGCAAAATTTTGATAAAGCTCATTAAAAGCTTCTTATAAATTTCATATTATAAAATGACACTTGATGTTTACAGGCCAGAAAATGTATGATTTGAAAATGTATGATTTGACTTGTGATGTCAAACAGGAAAAAGGTACAAAGACGAGCAGCTCAGATTAAGAAGCTTCAGCATCCAAATAATTTGAATCAAAGTGTTGAAGCTCTCTGTGTGTAAATGTTTTTTTCAATACGACCACTAGGATGCACCAGAGTCACACTCATTTAAATTACCGTATTTCCACTAATAGTTATTTAACAGTTATTAACCTCAACTACTGAGGGTACCTGACCCTTAGCTTTAGCATGCTCATAGATTTATGCTCACCAGTTTAGCCAAGTTACTCTGGTTTCGTTGGTAACCCATCCTGGTGCAGTGTTGTTGCCATCATTATTATTGAAATATGGGCTGTTATCCGCTTATTAGACAATATCACATCTCAACCATCCTCCTCCCCTCTCTGTGCTGGTTGGCTAGAGTGTTATGCATGTACTCATAGAACCAGGGTTACATCCAGGTAACTATTATTTAGGCTTAACTGGCATGCACATTATATAACAGGCACCAGGAGTTTATCCACCCAGCTTTTCATTGACAATCAGCCACTATTAGAGGAAATATGGTAAGTACATACTGGCTGTAAAATAACTCACTATGGTGGACACAGAGCTTCCTATTGCTACTGGAGCAGCAGTCACATCCTGTCTAAAGATTTTGATCTTTTTGTGATTTAAATGTGTCCAAAACTAAAGAAATGGAAATCTCATCACAACACACAGACAGTTCCAACAATCATTCTTGGCTTCAGTAAGTGTTGAACTCCTCCAGACCTACAAATACTTGGGAACTGTGTTTGATGACAGATTGAGTTTTAGTGACAGTACAGATGTTATTGTGAAAAAGGCTCAGCAGCGTCTGTGCTGTAAAATAAACTCCATTACAGTCAATCTGAGAATATTGAAAACGTTTTATTTCTCTTTTATTGAAAGCATTTTAACTGCTGGATTACATTTGTCAAAAGGACAAGAATATTAGCTCTAAAATTATTAGCAAAACACAAAGATCCCTGTTACAGCTTAATACTGAACAAGTCCTCAACAAAGCAGAGAAGATTATCAGCCACCACACACATGATAACAACAACTACTTTAACCTGATGCCATCAGGAATGTGTTTTAGATCAACTGCATGCAAAATAAACGGAAAGATTCTCAGGATTCTCTTGGCTTTCATTAGAAAATGTGACTTGGTCTGACACAGTAAGTAACTGGTAAAAACTGAGCTGCTCTGACTTCTTTATGTGTTGCTTAAAACAACTCTATCTCCTAGAAATGACCTTCATTTAAGACTAAACTGTTGTCATAAACATAATCTCTACCTGGATGATGTTCATAGTAATGAATGAAGCCACATTTCAATGTGTCTCTGCAGTGGGAGGGAGGAGGTCGGGGTGGATGGGGGGCTACAAGATACAGGACTCTGACAGCAGAGACCTGGGTTCATATCCTGAGTCCTGTGTGTGTTCAGGTTTGGTTCATGTTAGTGAAAGACGCTGCTGTGGCTTCAATGTTCATAAACATGTTGAGCTTCAATCATTGCAGACTTTCTTATGAATTTAACAGAGATCAGGATCTTTCTCTGACCTGAACCAAGTGCTGCCAGAGTCTGAACACAAACACTTTCATACTGCTGGAGTTTCTACCAGCAGAGATTTTACTGCAACATCAGAGAGTTTGTCTCTGAACATTTCAGTCACATGTTCAGTATCAACATTTTTGCAACTTGAAAACATGAATTAACAACATAGACAGAGTTGACTCAAAGGGTAGAAGAACAATATCAAACAAGATCTACATTTTTGAAAACAAAATGAATATTACAGAATAAGTAAGCAGAAATATGATCAGGTGTGTATCATCAGCATAGAGGTGAAAATAGCATGTTTATAGTTAATATCTGCTGATTAAACAAAAACCTAGAAGTAAATAGAACAAACTGGAACTTTGCAGCACATGTTAACCTGCACAGTACAGAATCCAGATCCAAATCCAAACTTCATCATTTGTTTGCTTTGGTTGCAGAGTTGGTTTGGTCTGGATCCCTGTAGGCTGGATCCAGGTTCTCGTAGACGGAGTCTTCATATCTGGAGACTGTAGGATGGTTCTTATAGCTGACAGATAACTGAAAATAAAACAGGAATGACATCAAACCTAAAATATAGCAGTAACCATGGTAACAGACCAGTGATAACAACTGGACAGGCCAGAGGTTTAGTAACAGTAATTATGATTCTATTTCATTATAGTTTTGTTCATACTAGTGAAGTAGTTGCAGACATGAGATTGTTTATTCCTAACTGCAAAAATAAAATGTCTGCCAACAGTAAGAGTTAACTTGAGACATACAGAGTTAAAGGAAGTCACCTCCATGTTTCTGCAGTCTGAGGTTCCTCTGGTGTTCAAACCAGAGTTCCTCCTCATCTTCAGTTTGTAGAGGAGCAGCAGAACAACCAACAGCACATCAATCACAGCCACACATATGACCAGAGGCCAGTAGTAACCTGGGTGAGGGACATCAGAGTCATCTGGGCAGGAAGAGAGAGAGAGACATGTAGAAGTATAAAAGACTGGGATCTTTTGTCTTGTATTAGAAGCTTAAAGGTTCCCTGTGGAGTTTTTGACCACAAGTATCTTGTTTTTACATGTGGATCTACATTATGCACATGTGGTTGATGTGATACACATTCCTGCCAGTGGTTTCACATCATCCCACTGATCTACAGGATGCAGGAACCTGCCCAGAAACACAGCAATGTACCAACAAAAGCAGGAGAGAAGAAGGCTGCAAATGATGCAAGATTTAAAATGCTTTATAGAATGATGTTTGCAAATATTTTATGACTGAGGAAACATATTCAACACTTACGTTGGATCTAAAGGATACACTCAGCATGTTTTGGTGAGTAACACTGAATATAAATATAACCTTGTTTACAAGAAAACTACACAGAGAACCTTTATCAAAAATGAGATCTTCCTGTTGAAAAACAATCCCAAAGACTTTGATCAGGATGTTTCTGAACTTGTCATCTGCTGACATCACATGTTAATAATTATCTTACATCATAAGAAATGTAGGATGTGTTTAAACATCAGGCGTGAAGATAAAAAGGAAATGTGTCGTAAAATTGAATGTGAAATGTTTTCCTCTAGGTGCTAAAGTGAAACTGAAACACATGTTGGACCATCTTGTTATTCTTATTAGACAACGTTGTTATGCTGAATTTGACTGTTTTAAGAGGACGTTTTGTTGCAGAGAGACAGTGATGGACAGATGGACAGACATGAACTGTCCTGTACCTTTAAACTGCTCTGTGGTTTCAGGGAAAGATGAAGGTGGGATCCGGTCTGTTTCTGAAGTGGTTGGAGCTGTGAACAATGAAAACACATTGAAACAATCAGATATTGAATCAATAATGCAGAGAAATGAGATGCTGCTCTAGACAGAAAGATCATATTGACAGCATCGATCACATACACAAGAAATACACAGCATTAAATATGTTAATGAGGTAAATGATGAAGAATATTTGAGGTGGGTTTTTTCTATTAATCACAAGAAATTGTTATTTGGTTGTTGATTACAGAAGAGTAAGAAAATAACATCCACATGTTTTCTGACATTAAACATAAAAGCACAAATGTCTGAAAAGGTTTTTAAAAATCATACAAACTGATTGTTGTAAATATAAAAACTAACATTATAAAGGCAACACATTTTACATCAGATTACTTTGTGACTCTACAAATGAGTTTCATCTTTAGAAACATTTTAGAGTATGATGTCTTGAACATTAAGGAACCTAAGGAACCGTTCTTCTCTATGTGACCTAATGTTAATAGAAATATAGAAAAAGGTTCCAGGTTGGACAACTAGTATGACTCTGCCAACCTCAGCACTCCTCTTGTTGTCACTAATCAACTTCTGACTGTAACCTAAAAAATTAGATATTTGTCTCTGTCATGTCATTTCCATCCACTCTGTAAATTTTTTATTCAAAATTGTTTTAGTGATATTATAGAGATAGTAGAGAGGGTTAAAGAGAGTAAAGGAATGACAAGCAGCAATTGTTTTGGTAAATTAAAACAAGATAAGCATGTAAACCATTTATAAGTTTATATTCTCTCTCTCTCTCTTCTGTTTCAATCAGGATGTCTCCTTCTTTTTTACATTCATCCTTACAGAAGAACTTCTTGGTTACATTGACAGTATCCATGCATAAAACTGTGACATTTCTTCCCACAGTTAATCCATGGATGAAACGAGTGTTGTCACCCAATATTTCAGCTGAAAAGATGAACAATCAACAGTTACTGTCTGTACTTCCTGTAAGATGCTGCAGTCTGATCACAATATTTCCTGCTTCACATTTACACAGATCCACAGAGTCACACTGGGAGCTGCCCAGTTCAACCAGTCTGACTGCTGGAGTAATGATTTCATCCAACATTGATACACTGAGTCAATATATCATAAACGTCTCACATTCTTCCCACAATTTAATTAGATTCTATCAGAATCATTAAATGAGATGAACATAGTAAATGTATCAGGTTTTATGACTTTCAGTAGAAACTCACCATCGTCAAAAGACATTGAACCACTTCCTCCTTCAGCTCCAGCATAATAGTCTATTGCATTGACGAGTCCAGTGTTTCCATCCTGCAGTGCTGTTGGAAAGATGAACAGTGAATACTGATGATCAATACTTTGTGTATTGTAGACTTCCTGTAAACAGACTGCAGATTAATGAGGGCTAATCCATCAGTTCACAGAGAAGCAGAGATGATACAGAGGCAGCCATTAGCAAAGTTTTCACTGACTGTACAGCAGTTGCTGTTGTTCTACTTGTAGCTGCAGTTGTAGTCACAGTGTCTCTGTGTAACGTCTGTTTTACAATGTTTTTCTTTCATACTTTCTAATATCAAACACATGAATGAGCAACAACTAATCATGATGGATGGTTCATATGTTTAGTTAAATTACAAGGTTAGATTATAGAGATGTTGTAATTAGTAACATAATAATTTAGAGAACAACAGGAAAACTAATTAACATGACAGCAACATGAAAACTTGTGTGATACAAATCTGACATTTGTTAAAATGAACTCAACAAATGTCCAGAAGTAGTTTGTGCTGCAGCTTTACAGACACAGTCAGGTAATCAGTCCTCACCTGATAAGAAGCAGAAGAACAGAACATGTTGGATATTCATTCTGAGTTTGATCCTGATGCAGAAAATCATCAAACTGTCAGAGAACTGCCTCTATATGTCTGTCTGATCAACAAGGAAGCTGAAGACGCTTTAAGATAACATTACTTCCTCTCTCTATCTCTCTCCCCTGTTTTTGCAACATGATGGTGGTTAAGGGTACATCTTTGAATGAATAATTTTCATTTTTGACCATATTATTTGAACCATATGACCTCTATGGAATTATTCCGACACATTAATCAAGGTATAAAGACATTTTATTAATTCTCAGTATTTTTCTTTTTATAACTTCTCCCATGAAGACTGAGTTTTACTATATTGTCATTCATTATCAGTTTATATAGCAGCAAAAACGCCTACAGGAGTTATAACCATTTAATAAATATCTATATACAACTTGTAAATGATAAATATGGAGACAGTGTTAAACTCAAGTGTTACCATTATATTTTTAGATAATAAATCAAACAAATTGAAGGAGGCAATAAGAAAAAAATTCTGTGAACCGTTTGTTCAGAAAAATAAGGATAGAACTGTGAAAGACTAGTTCTTCTAAAACAAGCTCTTGTTTTCTTTGTGGTTTATTCAGGCAGGAAGTCACAAAATACGCTCTGCAAAGCTCTTAGAGACACAGACACAAAAATAAATAAATAAATAAATAAATCTAGCTAAACAGTAATCTTTATAAAGACTGACAGGATGTTGTATCCATTGATCTCACTTCTCGTATTACAGTCATGGGAAACATGCTTGAATGCGTGTGAACGTGCTGAAAATCAAAGAACATAATTCAGCTTCTGATGAAAAAAAGAAAAAAATCCTTTGTGTATGAGCAGAATGAGATGAGATTAAATAAAGAATATTGTAATTCTGACATCAAAACTAATTTTAAATTATAAAAAAAATGATTAAAATGAATTAATTCAACATGGAAGGCTGCGTTAGAGTCTACAATTAATCATCTCTGTGAGGCTGCACTGGACAACAGTAATTGAGGTTTCCAGTGAATTCAAATGAAATTCACAACATTTTAAAAGGTTATGTCGGTATTTTTTTGATTTGCAAAGCGATTACAGATCAAAAGTATTTTTTGTGCACTTACCAACTCATTAAAAATGAAAATGCACAGATTTTCCAGTTTACTTTAACTATGGCCCAATTAGCTGCATTAGTTAGTACAGATCAGTTTTATGTGTTTGCCTGATATTGACTGATTGAATAGTATACTGTCCAGTAGCCTTAACTTGTGTAATTTTATTTTATATATTTTATTTTAAAATATCACCTGAATAAGTGGTACATGAGTATACAGTTTCTTCCAGAACAGCTCAACAGAGATTTAACATTTAAAAGTTAAAGGAAATATGTTTTGTAGTGACAAGGTTAAAGGTTTTTTTCAGATAACTGTGACGTTTGAAAAGTTGAAAATCTCAGAGTCCGTCAATCCTCCAATCGGAACAGCATGTCAGAAATATTTATTGTGTCAATGATGAGATATTTGTTAATTTTCATTAAACTTTTTTGGATTCATAGAAGTTCAGGATGACTGATGTACAGTCTTTCAGAGCTTTGCTTTTCCATCACACCGTTATTTATTAATGCCTGAGCTCTGAGTAGTGTGACGACCTCATTGTAATGCAAGGAATTATTGTTTTTTTGTCCAAATTAATCACGGTTTTTGAAAATTTGCACATGCATCAACAGTGAAGAACATTTATATATTTTATGGGTCTTGGACATGAATGTGGCAAAATGGCTGCATAGCGCCGTCCATGAAATTTGAATCCCCACATTTAGATTTCACCTAGGTGTACCAAATTCGGTAGCACATCTATCATGTCCAGACTTACAAAGAGCCTCTTGGAGCCAAACCCTAAGCCCAACAGGAAGTCAGACATTTTTAGTCAACTTTGCATTTCTTTTGCAAGGTGAAGCCATCGACAGGCGTCGTACTTTAATGAACTCCTCCTAGAGATTTAGCCCAAATGTCTTCAAATTTGGTAGCTTACATCTAAAGACCTTTGTGATGCTAAATTGCAAAGCTTTTTAGTTTTCATTGAACACCCTTGGTGTAGCGTGCCAGTCAATCTTGCCCAAAACATATTTGGGGCATTACACAGGAAGTTGTTGTAACTCCACTTTACATCGTCCAATAAACCCTAATTTGATCATGCTTGATAGGATTCCAAACCTGAGCACATCTAAAGGTCAATATATGAGTCATAGTCATAGCGCCAGATTGTAAGAACATTGGTAGTGGCCAAATCAACAGTTTGGTACTTTCTGAGCAAAAAAGAACACAGTTGTGAACTCGGCAACACCTGTTATTGTACATACGCTAATATATATAATTACTGGACAAATAATTTCATGTTGAAGTTGTGCACAATACTAATTCATACTTTCCTTATACGATCATAATATATCTGAGTGCACAAATTCCTACTTAAATTACATTCAGTTTAGTTCAATTACAGGATTAGATGAAAAAGATGTCGTAATCATTAACAGAATAATTCTGAGAACAGCAGGAAAACTAATTAACATGACAGCAACATGAAAACTTGTGTGATACAAATCTGACATTTGTTAAAATGAACACAATGAATGTCCAGAAGCAGTTTGTGCTGCAGCTTTACAGACACAGTCAGGTAATCAGTCCTCACCTGATAAGAAGCAGAAGAACAGAACATGGTGGATATTCATTCTGAGTTTGATCCTGATGCAGAAAATCATCAAACTGTCAGAGAACTGCCTCTATATGTCTGTCTGATCAACCAGGAAGCTGAAGATGCTTTAAGATAACATTACTTCCTCTCTCTCTCTCTCTCCCCTGTCTTTGCAACATGATGGTGGTTAAGGGTACATCTTTGAATGAATAATTTTCATTTATGACCCCATTATATGACCTCTATGAAATTATTCAAACACATTAAAGACCAACAAACATTCCAGTATATAAACACACCAGCATCTCACTGCACAATATATTGACCTCATACAAATCTTTACATACTGTATAATATCCCAGGAGATATCCAACAATAAAGATTAAATACATATATACACACAGTCTAACCTATATGAACACAACAAGTGTAATATTAATGTGTGTAGATCAGTGGTTTCATGATGAAGCTGCTGACTGAAGATAAGAATAATCACTTTACCACATTTATGAGCAACATATAAACATTTAATATATAGTTATAAGGTATAAAGACATTTTTATTAATTCTCAGTATTTTTCTTTGTATAACTTCTCCCATGAAGACTGAGTTTTACTATATTGTCATTCATTATCTGTTGCTGCTGTACACACTTTTAGGTGCCAACAGGAGTGATGACCATTTATTAAATATCTATATACAACTTGTAAATGATAAATATGGAGACGGTGTTAAAGTCAAGTTTTACCATTATATTTTTAAATAATGAATTAAACAAACTGAAGGAAGCAAAGAACATGAGGCAGTGAAAGACAGATAGGCCAGTGAGAGATATTGTGGCTCTTACAGAGACTTGGTGAGAAAAAGGAGTGTGTTCCTCTACAATTAATATCATGACTGCTGACTGAAAACTTCCTTATTTCTAAAATGCATCAGACAACCTTCAGAACCAAAGTGTCCTGTTGAAAATAAAACTCAGAGCCTTTGAATCAATAATGCAGAGAAATGAGATGCAGCATTAAATATCTTGAAGTAAATGATTAAGAATACAACATCACATTATATGACATCACATGACATATTATTAAATTCAACTGAAATTAAAATTAAGGTTTAATAGTCTGAGATAGACTAAATCAACTGGGTACCCTCCAAATTTGTAGCTTTTTCAATATGAAATTCCTAAAATAAAGAACTTCAAAAAACAAGACAAAACAGACCAAAATGATAGAAGACATATACAACACAAGTTACCTCTCCGTTATTTCTTAGACATGAACATTCAGAACTGTATATTCATCTTGTGGTTGATGGAGAAAAGATGTGCTGGCTCATTCTGAATATGTGACAATGTATTTATATTTGTAACATGCACGTATTGTCACGTATATACCAGTAACCTACACAAGACCATTTCTTATAAAACAAGCTCTTGTTTCCTTTGTGGTTTAGTCAGATAAGAAGTCACACAATACGCTCTGCAAAGATCTGAGAGATTCAGATGCAAAGAAAAGAAAAACTAGAGAAACAGTCATCTTTATAAAGACTGACAGGATGTTGCATCCATTGATCTCAGTTATCGTATTACAGTCATGAGAAACACGCTTGAATGTGTGTGAACGTGCTGAAAATCAAAGAACATAATTCAGCTTCTGACGAAAAAAAGAAGAAAAATCCTTTGTATGTAAGCAGAATGAGATGACATTAAAAAATGACAAATGTAATACTGACATCAAGATTAATATTAAATTATAAAAAATGATTAAAAATGAATTAATTCAACATGGAAGGCTGCATTAGAGTCTACAATTAATCATCTCTTTGAGGCTGCACTGGACAACAGTAATTTAGGTTTCCAGTGAATTCAAATGAAATTTACAACATTTTCAAAGGTAATGTCTGTATTTTTTTTATTTCCAAAGCGATTACAGATCAAAAGTATTGTTTGTGTACTTACCAACTCATTAAAATGAAAATACACAGAGTTGCCAGTTTACTTTAACTATGGCCAGATTAGCCTTGTAGGAGTTTTAAAGAACAAGCGGTTCAAATCTTTACATACTGTATAATATCCCAGGAGATATCCAACAATAAAGATTAAATAAATACATACACACAGTCTAACCTATATGAACACAACAAGTGTAATATTAATGTGTGTAGATCAGTGGTTTCATGATGAAGCTGCTGACTGAAGATAAGAATAATCACTTAACATATTTATGAGCATCATATACACATTTAATATATAGTTATAAGGTATAAAGACATTTTATTAATTCTCAGTATTTTTCTTTTTATAACTTCTCCCATGAAGACTGAGTTTTACTATATTGTCATTCATTATCTGTTGCTGCTGTACACACTTTTAGGTGCCAACAGGAGTTATAACCATTCATTAAATATCTATATACAACTTGTAAATGATGAATATGGGAACGGTGTTAAAGTCAAATGTTACCATTATATTGACTGTCACATATTATATGACATCACATGACATATTTTTAAATTCAGCTTAAATTAAAATGAAGTTTTAATTGTCTGAGTTAGACTAAATCAAGTGGGTATCCTCCACATTTGTAGCTTTTTCAATTTGAAATTCCTAAAATAAAGAACTTCAATAAACAAGACAAAACAGACCAAAATGATAGAAGTGTCAAGAGCCCTCCCTCTCTGCCTCTGTCATCTGCTGCTCCAGTCTCTGCTCTGTCTGATTAGCCACACCTGTGTCTACTCTGCACTCATCAACCTGCCAGCTGCACTACATTCTCTGCTGATCACCTCTGTATATAAAGCCCTGTCTTTCAGTGCCTCCTTGTCAGATCATCTGCAAACCAGCACCAGTTACCTGCCTGTCTCCTTACGCCTCTGACTCCAACCCGTGAACCCGGACCTGCTTGACTTCGCCCCTGATCCCCTGCCCCGGTAAATTAGACCAGCCTTCCGCCTTACGACTAAGAATACTGCCTAGCCCTTGCCTGTACTGCTGCCACGATTCCCTCTGCCCAGTCCTCCCCTCTCTCCGCTGCGTGTGTGTATTCCACCAGGAGCTCCGGACCTTTGCTGAGTGGGCCCTGGATCCAACCCCGCCATCTCAGCGAGACGCCCCTCAGCTCTGGACACACACCCACACACTCCCTTTCCCTAAACCCTTCAATAAACTGTTAAACGTGACGCTTGTGTGGTCCTCTTCTGTTTGGTTTCTGACAAGAAGACATATACAACACAAGTTACCGCTCCGTTATTTCTTAGACATGGACTTTCAGAACTGTATTTATTTTGTGGTTGTTGGAGAAAAGCTGTGCTGGCTCACTCTGAATATGTGACAATGTATGCACATTATAATTCTAACATAAATGTGAAAGACTAGTTCTTCTAAAACAAGCTCTTGTTTTCTTTGTGGTTTATTCAGGCAGGAAGTCACACAATACACTCTGCAAAGCTCTGAGAGACTCAGACACAAAAATAAATTAAAAGAAAAAAATCTAGATAAACAGTAATCTTCATAAAGACTGACAGGATGTTGCATCCATTGATCTCACAACTCATATTACAGTCATGGGAAACATGCTTGAATGTGTGTGAACGTGCTGAAAATCAAAGAGCATAATTCAGCTTCTGATGAAAAAAAAATCCTTTGTATGTAAGCAGAATGACTGAGATGAAATTTAAACAAGAAAAATGTAATACTGACGTCCATACTAATATAAAATCATGAAAAATGATTAAAATGAATTAATTCAACATGGAAGGCTGCATTAGAGTCTACAATTAATCATCTCTGTGAGGCTGCACTGGACAACAGTAATTGAGGTTTCCTGTGTGAATTCAAATGAAATTTACAACATTTTCAAAGGTAATGTCTGTATTTTTTGATTTCCAAAGCGATTACAGATCAAAATTATTTTTGTGCACTTACCAACTGATTAAAAATGAAAATACACAGAGTTGCCAGTTTACTTTAACTATGGCCAGATTAGCCTTGTAGGAGTTTTAAAGAACAAGCGGTTCAAATCTTTACATACTGTATAATATCCCAGGAGATATCCAACAATAAAGATTAAATAAATATATCCACACGGTCTAACCTATATGAACACAACAAGTGTAATATTAATGTGTCTAGATCAGTGGTTTCATGATGAAGCTGCTGACTGAAAATAAGAATAATCACTTAACATATTTATGAGCATCATATACACATTTAATATATAGTTATAAGGTATAAAGACATTTTATTAATTCTCAGTATTTTTCTTTTTATAACTTCTCCCATGAAGACTGAGTTTTACTATGTTGTCATTCATTATCTGTTGCTGCTGTACACACTTTTAGGTGCCAACAAGAGTTATAACCATTTATTAAATATCAATATACAACTTGTAAATGATGAATATGGGAACGGTGTTAAAGTCAAATGTTACCATTATATTGACTGTCACATATTATATGACATCACATGACATATTTTTAAATTCAGCTTAAATTAAAATGAAGTTTTAATTGTCTGAGTTAGACTAAATCAAGTGGGTATCCTCCACATTTGTAGCTTTTTCAATTTGAAATTCCTAAAATAAAGAACTTCAATAAACAAGACAAAACAGACCAAAATGATAGAAGTGTCATGAGCCCTCCCTCTCTGTCAAGTCAAGTGTTACCATTATATTTTTAAATAATAAATCAAACAAACTGAAGGAAGCGATAAGAACATGAGGCAGTGAGAGATATCTTGGCTCTTACATAGACTTGGTGAGAAAAAGGAGTGTGTTCCTCTAAAATTAATATCATAACTGCTGACTGAAAACTTCCTTATTTCTAAAATGCATCAGACAACCTTCAGAACCAAAGTGTCCTGTTGAAAAAAAAGAAACTCAGAGCCTTTAATAATGCCAACAATGTAGAGAAAATAGATGCAGCATTAAATATCTTAAAGAAGTAAATGATTAAGAATATGACATCACATATTATATGACAACACATGACATATTATTAAATTCAACTTAAATTGAAATGAAGGCTTAATAGTCTGAGTTAGACTAGATCAAGTGGGTACCCTCCAAATTTGCAGCTTTTTCAATATGAAATTCCTAAAATAAAGAACTTCAAAAAACAAGACAAAACAGAATGATAGAAGACATGTACAACAAAAGTTACCCCTCCGTTATTTCTTAGACTTGGACTTTTAGAACTGTATATTCATTTTGTGGTTGGTGGAGAAAAGCTGTGCTGGCTCATTCTGAATATGTGACAATGTATGCACATTATAATTCTAACATAACTGTGAAAGACTAGTTCTTCTGAAACAAGCTCTTGTTTTCTTTGTGGTTTATTCAGGCAGGAAGTCACACAATACGCTCTGCAAAGCTCTGAGAGACTCAGACACAAAAATAAATTTAAAAAATAAAAAAATCTAGATAAACAGTAATCTTTAAAAAGACTGCCAGGATGTTGCTTCCATTGATCTCACTTCTCATATTACAGTCATGGGAAACATGTTTGAATGTGTGTGAACGTGCTGAAAATCAAAGAACATAATTCAGCTTCTGATGAAAAAAAGAAAAAAATCCTTTGTGTATGAGCAGAATGAATGAGATTATAAAAGAAAAATGTAATACTGACATGAAAACTAATTAAATTCTATTAAATTATAAAAAATGATTAAAATGAATTGATTCAACATGGAAGGCTGCGTTAGAGTCTACAATTAATCATCTGTGTGAGGCTGCACTTCACAACACCAACTGAGGTTTCCAGTGTGAATTTAAATGAAATTTACAATTTTAAAAGGTTATGTCGGCATTTTTTTGATTTCCGAAGCGATTACAGATCAAAATGCAAGGAATTATTGTTTTTTTTGGTCCAAATTAATCATAGTTATTGAAACTTTGCACATGCATCACAAGTGATGAACATTTATATATTTCATATCCACAACAATTTGGTGTCAACAAACAGGATTTCAACACAACAAAGATGTGGTAAGTGCAAAATATCTGTTATTTTTCCAAACACAAGAAAAATGTTGAAACTGATTAAGTTATGCTGAGATTAGCGGGTGCAGAGCAGTGTGGTTGTGAAGAGGAACAAAGGCTGAGGGTTATTGTTCTTAACCCCTGCAGTGCCACAAAGTGGCTGTTGATTTCTGGGTTAGCTCCGGGCTACGCTCGACACAGAGGGACTCACCTGAGGTTTAAACTGTAGAAAAGCCGTTTTTGGGGTAGGATATAGGCCTGCTTCGTTTAAGCCAAGATTGGGGATCATCCACTCTGTGTCCTCTGAGAAATGTTGAGGCTCAGGACGCAAAATCCTGTAGTCTAGTCGTGGATAGTTTTTCAAAGTGTGTACACAGTTGCTTCATCCATTTAGTGTCCAACTTAATTTTGATGCTGCTGAAGATGTTGTTGGAATCTGTTTGTGTGTAATGTTTTAATGTTTCTGTTTGTGTTTAATGTCGTAATGTGTGAGTGTGAAATGGGCAACAAGGCGTCCAAAGCAATGAGAAGAAAAGAATCAACAACCAAATTAATCAACTCACCAAAAAAATAAGAGGAAGACTACCTGTGTTTCAGTAGGAAATAAATATTCAGAACTGAAAGGTCAATATGTCATTCATAAGCATGCTGAAGCAAATGCACATACACTCACAGATGAACAATATAAAGCAATGTTTTTCCCACAGTCACAGATTGAAATTGTTGGTAGACTGAAAGGATGGACTTTTGCATTCCATATTCTTCCCGTGAATGACTGAATGAAAGTCTGTATGAGGGAGCACTTGATAGAGATAAACTCCAGATCACTGAATCCAATGTTAAAGCTTGTTATCAGCAATTTAGAGTAAGATTGGATAAAAAAGCATAGACTGTATTTCTGATGAGTTCAGAACAGCAGTGGAGAACTGTGTTTAATATGTCATATGCTGATGTTGGAGACAAAGCTGCAAACAAGAGCTGTAGAAATTATGAAAGTTAGCATGGTGATAATATAGAAGCCATTTCAAAAGCTATTATGTATGGTTGGGCAGAATGCCAAACGAAAGCTTCCTCTCCACAAGCTTTGCTGACCATTTTAACAGAAGCCGGGATGCCTTTGCAAGAACCACAAAAAAGAGGGAAAAAGAAAGTGATTTCAACTTATTCACAACTGTCAACTAAAAAATCTTTTCAACCACTAATATGACTGATCAAACTACTTCACCACAGATAAAGACAGACAAAGAGTTTCTCCTAATACTCACAAAGAGAAAAAAAAGAGAGGAAGGAAAGGCAGTAAGCTGTCATAGCTGAAGAGAGAGAGACAGACATACAGGAGAGCACAGAGGAAAGTGAGGTTGAAACTGAGATACAACGAGCCAGACACAGGGAGGAGGAGTTTGACACAGACCTTAGTGACGACACAGAGCCTGCGGTCAGACCAAAAATGACACAGAGGCAGCCTCATACTCAACACCCGCATTCAAATGTTGCTTAAAACTTGCATTAGCAAGATTGATGTCCGCATTGTCATTATACAGCAGCATTTAACTCTTCAGAGCAGTATGAAATAATTGGCTAATGTGTTTTTGAATACACAAGAGGGGTTGGAGTGTGTGCAATGTTTGTTGGTCCACAGGGATGTACAATATCTGATTTACAACATGAATTGATTAATGATTAACATTCAATTTCCACATATCACTGTAGCAGTCGATCTTGGCTATGAGCAATAACAACTTGGAAGCATGGTGGCCCAGCGCCAGGCATTGAGAGGAGCTGCACATGCTTCTCAAACATCACACACTAAAGTCACACTCAAGTCTCATGCTAAGCTATCAATGATCAGAGAGTATAATTTGCCTCCCAAGTCAATTGCTGATATTGAAGGTGTCTTTCAATCTCTATTGGATTTTGTTGTTTCAAAGCACAAACCCATGCAACACACCCATTTTGACTATTCCAACAGCAAATCGCCAGGATGAATGGAATACAAGATTTGTGTAACAGGGTAACAAATAAACTCTAGTATGAATTTCTTCAATATAGATACTCTATGTACATAGGCTTGGAGCCACCTGGTGGAAAGATAATGCAATTGCATAAACAGTGTTCCTCTCTGCACACCATAGGTACCTCAGCTGAGAAAGATACTTTCATGCTGGAGGTGGGTACATATGAGCAGTGCTGCAAACAATGTGTCTATGTTGAATGCTTTAAAATTGTTTCTGCAACAGTCAGTAGTATGCACTCCAAGTATAAACACTAGTAGGTACATAAACCTATGGCTAGTGAAAGTTCAACACGCATGATGCAGCGTTGTTGCAGTAGGAGTGCTCCTGCCCTTGACAATTCTGAGTGGTGGGGTTGGGAAAGAGAGAAAGACTGAAAAGGCAGTCAAAATCAAATGTAAAAGATTTGAGCTGTTGATCACAGTTGGTTTTCCTGCTGTTTCAATCAGGATTGTTTGCTTGGCGAGGGACAAGAGACAGTCTTGCTATTGTGAATCATTTGGCCTTTGACAATTTAATTTAATTAAATTCTTCTCTTCAAGTTGAATTAACTATACTTGACTTTATTGCTATGGGCTGTGAAACAGAGCAATAAAAATACCACAAGATGATCCGTTTTACCTTGTTTTAAGCTTGTTTTGAGGCACTAGCACTGAATCCTTGTATTAGTGCTAGGCTACAGGTTAAAGCATACAAATTCCTGAGCACTGAAAAGTTAGCAATTCTTGGAACCACTACAAAACAATTAGAATAAAGGCAAGGTCAGTGCCATGCAATATTGCTTTATTCTGACTGCATTTCAATAATTTCTCAAAATTAGAAATTCAAAGTTCTTCTTTAATCTGTGACTAAAGGAAAATTGGCATCACTTCAATGGAGGGCTATTTCCGTATTATTACACATACTCTAATATGAGTTATGTCACTGGACAGCTAATTTCATGTTGGAGTTGTGCATAATAATAATTCCCATGCCATTTTGGTGGAGAATGCGGACATGAATTTGCAATTCAGAAATAGCCCTAGATCGGATCCCATACAAGGGACAACTGTGAATGAATAATCACACTCTGACTCTCTTGTGAGAGGGCACTAACAATTATCGTTGTATGTTAGTATGTGTGTGTAAATCATAATATACATACTATATATATATATATATATATATATATATATATATATATATATATATATTATGCAACTTTGTTTCCAACATCAGCATATGACGTATTTAACAGAGTTCTCCATTGCTGTTCTGAACTCAGTAATATACTCTATGCTTTTTTATTCAATCTCACTCTAAATTGCTGACAAGCAACAGTCAACCACAGATTCACACAATCCTTCATGCATCCAAATTTCCAAAATTAGCTTTAACATTGAATTCAGAGAATTTTATCTCTATCAAATGCTCCCTCATATAGACACTCATCCACCCATTCGTAAAGGAAGAATATGGAACACAAAAGTCCATCCTTTCAGTCTACCAACAGTTTCAATCGGCGATTTTGGGAAAAACATTGCTTTATATTGTTCATCTGTGAGTGAATGTGCGTTTGCTTCAGCATGCTTATGAATGACAGATTGACCTTTCAGTTCTGAATATTTATAATATTAAATATTTATTTCCTTCTGAAACACAGTAATATCAATTTTTTGGTGAGTTGATTAATTTGGTTGTTGATTCTATTCTACTCACTGCTTTGGACGCCTTGTTGCCCATTTCACACTCACACATTAAGACATTACTCACAAACTGATTTCAGCAACATCTTCAGCAGCATCAAAGTTCTTTTCACACTTTTCTCCTTGGTACAGCAGCAGAGGTCAGAAGCCAAATGAATGAAGCAACTCCCTTAGCTTCAACATTTCTCAGAGGACACAGAGTGGATGATCCCCAATCTTGACTTAAATGAAGCAGACCTATATCCTACCCAAAAAATGCCTTTTCTATAGCCCAGAAATCAAGAGCTACTTTGTGGCACTGAAGGGGTTAAGAACACTAAGCCTCAGCCTTATTTCCTCTTCACAACCACACTGCTCTGCACCCGCTTATCTCACCATAAATTAGTCAATTTCAACATTTTTCATGTGTTTAGATTATTTTTCAACCATCAACTTCTTCAACTTCTTTTTGTTCAATTTCAAACCAGTTGTTAAAGTTCGACACGGAAAGGCACAATAACAGATATTTTGCACTTACCATGTCTTTGTTGTGTTGAAATCCTTCGTAGACACCAAATTGTTGTGGATATAAAATATATAAATGTTTATCACTTGTGATGCATGTGCAAAGTTTCAAAAACTGTGATTAATTTGGACAACAACAATAATTCCTTGCATTTTGATCTGTAATCACTTTGGAGATGAAAAAATTACCTTTTAAAATGTTGTAAATTTCATTTGAATTCACACAGGAAACCTCAATTTGTGTTGTAAAGTGCAGCCTCACAGAGATGATTAATTGTAGACTCTAACGCAGCCTTCCATGTTGAATTAATTCATTTTTAATCATTTTTTATACATTGATATTAGATTTGATGTCAGTATTACATTTTTCTTTTTTTTTTTAATCTCATCTCATTCTTTCTGCTTACATACAAAGGATTTTTTTTCTTTTTTTCATCAGAAGCTGAATTATGTTCTTTGATTTTCAGCACGTTCACACACATTCAAGCATATTTCCCATGACTGTAATACGAGAAGTGAGATCAACAGATGCAACATCCTGGCAGTCTTTATAAAGATTACTGTTTCTATAGATTTTTTTAATTTATTTTTGTGTCTGAGTCTCTCAGATCTTTGCAGAGCGTATTGTGTGACTTCCTGCCTGAATAAACCACAAAGAAAACAAGAGCTTGTTTTAGAAGAACTAGTCTTTCACAGTTATGTTAGAGTTATAATGTGCATACATTGTCACATATTCAGAATGAGCCAGCACAGCTTTTCTCCAACAACCACAAAATAAATATACAGTTCTGAAAGTCCATGTCTAAAAAATAACGGAGGGGTAACTTGTGTTATATATGTCTTCTATCATTTTTGTCTATTTTGTCTTGTTTTTTGAAGTTCTTCATTTTAGGAATTTCATATTGAAAAAGCTACAAATGTGGAGGGTACCCACTTGATTTAGTCTAACTCAGACTATTAAACCTTCATTTTAATTTGAGTTGAATTTAATAATATGTCATGTGATGTCATATAATATGTGATGTTGTATTTTTAATCATTGACTTAATAAGATATTTAATGCTGCATCTCATTTCTCTGCATTATTGATTCAAAGGCTCTGAGATTTTTTTCAACAGGACACTTTGGATCTGAAGGTTGTCTGATGCATTTTAGAAATAAGGAAGTTTTCAGTCAGCAGTTATGATATCACCAAGTCTCTGTCTTGGTGATATCTCTCACTGATCTATCTTTCTTTCACTGCCTCATGTTCTCATTGCTTCCTTCAGTTTGTTTGATTTATTATTTAAAAATATAATGGTAACACTTGACTATAACACCATCTCCATATTTATCATTTACAAGTTGTATATAGATATTTAATAAATGGTTAAAGCTCCTGTTGGCACCTTAAAGTGTGTACAGCAGCAACAGATAATGAATGACAATATAGTAAAACTCAGTCTTCATGGGAGAAGTTATAAAAAGAAAAATACTGAGAATTAATAAAATGTCTTTATACCTTATAACTATATATTAAATGTTTATATGTTGCTCATAAATGTGGTAAAGTGATTATTCTTATCTTCAGTCAGGAGCGTCATCATGAAACCACTGATCTACACACATTAATATTACCCTTGTTATGTTCATATAGGTTAGACTGTGTGTATATATTTATTTAATCTTTATTGTTGGATATCTCCTGGGATATTATACAGTATGTAAAGATTTGAACCACTTGTTCTTTAATACTCCTACAAGGCTAATCTGGCCATAGTTCAAGTAAACAGGCAACTCTGTTTATTTTCATTTTGACTGAGTTGGTAAGTGCACAAAAAATACTTTTGATCTGTAATGGCTTTGGAAATTAAAAAAATACCGACATTACCTTTAAAAATGTTGTAAATTTCAATTGAATTCACTGGAAACCTCAATTACTGTTGTTCAGTGCAGCCTCACAGAGATGATTAATTGTAGACTCTAACGCAGCCTTCCATGTTGAATTAATTCATTTTTAATCATTTTTTATAATTTAATATTAGTTTTGATGTCAGATTTACATTTTTTTAAATCTCATCTCATTCATTCTGCTTACATACAAAGGTGTTTTTTTTCTTTTTTTCATCAGAAGCTGAATTATGTTCTTTGATTTTCAGCACGTTCACACACATTCAAGCATGTTTCCCATGACTGTAATACAAGAAGTGAGATCAGTGGATGCAACATCCTGGCAGTCTTTTAAAGATTACTGTTTCTATAGATTTATATATTTATTTTATTTATTTTTGTGTCTGTGTCTCTCAGAGCTTTGCAGAGCGTATTGTGTGACTTCCTGCCTGAATAAACCACAAAGAAAACAAGAGCTTGTTTCAGAAGAACTAGTCTTTCACAGTTATGTTAGAGTTATAATGTGCATACATTGTCACATATTCAGAATGAGCCAGAACAGCTTTTCTCCACCAACCACAAAACAAATATACAGTTCTGAAAGTCCATGTCTAAGAAATAACGGAGGGGTAACTTGTGTTGTATATATCTTCTATCATTTTGGCTTTGTTTTTTGAAGTTCTTTATTTTAGGAATTTCATAGTGAAAAAGCTACAAATGTGGAGGGTACCCACTTGATTTAGTCTAACTCAGACTATTAAACCTTCATTTTAATTTAAGTTGAATTTAATAATATGTCATGTGATGTCATAATATGTGATGTTGTATTCTTGATCATTTACTTCATTAAGATATTTAATGCTGCATCTCATTTCTCTGCATTATTGATTCAAACACTACAAGTTTTTTTATATAAAAAGTTATAAAAAGAAAAATACTGAGAATTAATAAAAATGTATTATAACTAACGATTAAATGTTTATATGTTGCTTATAAATGTGGTAAAGTGATTATTCTTATCTTCAATCAGGAGCGTCATCATGAAACCACTGATCTACACACATTAATATTACACTTGTTGTGTTCATATAGGTTAGACTGTGTGTATATATTTATTTAACCTTTATTGTTGGATATCGCCTGGGATATTATACAGTATGTAAAGATTTGTATGAGGTCAATATATTGTGCTGTGAGATGCTGGTGTGTTTACATACTGGAATGTTTGTTGGTGTTTAATGTGTCTGAATAATTTCATAGAGGTCATATGGTTCAAATAATAGAGTCAGAAATGAAAATTATTCATTCAGTGATGTACCCTTAACCATCATCATCATCATGTTGCAAAGACAGGGGAGAGATAGAGAGAGAGAGAGGAAGTAATGTTATCTTAAAGTGTCTTCAGCTTCCTGGTTGATCAGACAGACATATAGAGGCAGTTCTCTGACAGTTTGATGATTTTCTGCATCAGGATCAAACTCAGAATGAATATCCACCATGTTCTGTTCTTCTGCTTCTTATCAGGTGAGGACTGATTACCTGACTGTGTCTGTAAAGCTGCAGCACAAACTGCTTCTGGACATTCATTGTGTTCATTTTAACAAATATCAGATTTGTATCACACAAGTTTTCATGTTGCTGTCATGTTAATTAGTTTTCCTGTTGTTCTCTAAACTATTCTGCTACTAATTACAACATTTATGTAATCTAATCTTGTAATTTAAATAAACGGAATGTAATTTATGTAGGAATTCATGCACCCAGATACATTATGATTTTATAGGGGAATTATGAATTAGTATTGTGCACAACTCCAACATGAAATTATTTGTCCAGTGACATAACTCATATAAAGGCCTTTACACACTGGATGCAATTTTTTCGTGCAATTAATTCACACATCAATATATCTTTTCGAACTGTTGTTTGTGTTATTAGTACTTTCACACAGAACACGAATATTATGAGGCGAAAAAGCGACATGATTTTGTTTTTGGACCTGGGTCGATTTTTTCCGAGTTTTCGCACAGCGATTAAAAGCATCAACCAATCACAAAGCGCAATCTGCACAGACAGCTGTTTCTTGCAACAGCCCATGTAGGGTGTTGAGCGTCCCACTGTATGTATTTTGAATTTATATACCGTATATACATTGATTGATCGGCTCCCAGTCTGGCTGTCAGCACTGGAGGCAGACAGGTAGATTCACTCACTACAGGGTGCGGAGATATAAGGCCAATGAATCAATACATGGATATATCATGTATCATCACCATGTATTTATAAATACAAACACTGTGGATTAGTTCCCGTGGAACTGACATGCAAACTGGTTCAGTAACTTCCTGCTATTTGTCAGTTTATTGAAGACAGTTTGTCCTCTCAGCTCTGCAGGAGCTGCAGCTGACAGGTAGCAGAGACCCTGAACGCAGGTCGGAGATCCTCCAGTGATGATGATCTTGTCCTTCTCCTCACTCGACAAAAGAAGAGGAGAGCGCTTTATCTGTTCAATACACAGGGGCTCCGACCTGCATTCAGTGATTTCGCATCGCTGCCGGTGTGAATAGTTTTGATGCGAACTATTCGCAGGCGATTATTTTGCAATTTCACATCGTTTATTGGCGTCGCGCCCAGTGTGTAAAGGCCTTTAGGGTATGTATAATAACTAGGAAATAGTCCTCCTTGTTGGGTCGGGACTTTTTGTGTTGCCGAGTTCACAATTACGTTCTTTTTTCCTCATAAAGTACCAAACTGTTGATTTGGCCACTACCAATGTTCTTGCAATCTGACGCTGTGACTATGATTCATATATTGACCTTTAGATGTGCTCAGGTTTGGAATCCTATCAAGCATGATCAAATTAGGGTTTATTGGACGATGTAAAGTGGAGTTACAACAACTTCCTGTGTAATGCCCCAAATATGTTTTGGGCAAGATTGACTGGCACGCTACACCAAGGGCGTTCAATGAAAACTAAAAAACTTTGCAATTTAGCATCACAAAGGTCTTTAGATGTAACCTACCAAATTTGAAGACATTTGGGCTAAATCTCGAGGAGGAGTTGATTAAAATATGACACCTGTCAGTGACTTCACCTTGCAAAAGAAAGTTGACTCAAAATGTCTGACTTCCTGTTGGGCTTAGGGTTAGGCTCCAAGAGGCTCTTTGTAAGTCTGGACATGATAGATGTGCTACTGAATTTGGTACATCTAGGTGAAATCTAAATGTGGGGATTCAACTTTGAAATTTCATGGGGGGCACTATCCAGTCATTTTGCCACATTCATGTCCAAGAACCATAAAATATATTCATATTCTTCACTTTTGATGCATGTGCAAAGTTTCAAAAACCGTGATTAATTTGGACAAAAAACAATAATTCCTTGAATTACAATGAGGTCGTCGCACTACTCAGAGCTCAGGCATTAATAAATAATGGTGTGATGGAAAAGCAAAGCTCTGAAAGACTGTACATCAGTCATCTTGAACTTCTATGAATCCAAAAAAGTTAAATGAAAATTAACAAATATGTCATCATTGACACAATAAATATTTCTGACATGCTGTTCTGATTGTAAGATTGACAGACTCTGAGATTTTCAACTTTTCAAACGTTACAGTTATCTGAAGAAAACCTTTAACCTTGTCACTACAAAACATATTTCCTTTAACTTTTAAATGTCAAATCTTTGTAAAACTGCTGTATACTCATGTACCACTTATTCAGGTGATATTTTAAAATTACACAAGTTAAAGCTACTGGACAGTATATTATTCAGTTAATCAATAACAGGCAAACACATAAAACTGATCTGTACTAACTAATGCAGACTGTAGGAAGACAACCGCTTGTTCTTAAATACTCCTACAAGGCTAATCTGGCCATAGTTAAAATAAACTGGCAACTCTGTGTATTTTCATTTTTAATGAGTTCATAAATGCAGAAAAAATACTTTTGATCTGTAATCGCTTTGGAAATAAAAAAATATCGACATTACCTTTTAAAATGTTGTAAATTTCAATCAAATTCATACTGGAAACCTCAATAACTGTTGTCCAGTGCAGCCTCACAGAGATGATTAATTGTAGACTCTAACGCAGCCTTCCATTTTGAATCAATTCATTTTTAATACGTTTTTTATCATTTAATATTAGTTTTGATGTCAGATTTACATTTTTTTTTAAATCTCATCTAATTCATTCTACTTACATACAAAGGATTTTTTTTTCTTTTTTTCATCAGAAGCTGAATTATGTTCTTTGATTTTCAGCACGTTCACACACATTCAAGCATGTTTCCCATGACTGTAATACGAGAAGTGAGATCAACAGATGCAACATCCTGGCAGTCTTTATAAAGATTACTGTTTCTATAGATTTTTTTTATTTATTTTTGTGTCTGTGTCTCTCAGAGCTTTGCAGAGCGTATTGTGTGACTTCCTGCCTGAATAAACCACAAAGAAAACATGAGCCTGTTTCAGAAGAACTAGAAAACAAAACAAATATACAGTTCTGAAAGTCCATGTCTAAAAAATAATGGAGGGGTAACTTGTGTTGTATATGTCTTCTATCATTTTGGTCTGTTTTGTCTTGTTTTTTGAAGTTCTTCATTTTAGGAATTTCATAGTGAAAAAGCTGCAAATGTGGAGGGTACCCACTTGATTTAGTCTAACTCAGACTATTAAACCTTCATTTTAATTTAAGTTGAATTTAATAATATGTCATGTGATATCATATAATATGTGATGCTGTATTCTTAATCATTTACTTCATTATATATTTAATGCTGCATCTCATTTCTCTGCATTATTGATTCAAAGGCTCTGCATCTTTTTTCAACAGGACACTTTGGATCTGAAGGTTGTCTGATGCATTTTAATTGTTTTATTGTTGGATATCTCCTGGGATATTATACAGTATGTAAAGATTTGTATGAGGTCAATATATTGTGCAGTGAGATGCTGATGTGTTTACATACTGGAATGTTTGTTGGTGTTTAATGTTTCTGAATAATTTCATAGAGGTCATATCATGGGGTCAGAAATGAAAATTATTCATTCAGTGATGTACCCTTAACCACCATCATGTTGCAAAGACAGGGGAGAGAGAGAGAGAGGAAGTAATGTTATCTTAAAGTGTCTTCAGCTTCCTGGTTGATCAGACAGACATATAGAGGCAGTTCTCTGACAGTTTGATGATTTTCTGCATCAGGATCAAACTCAGAATGAATATCCACCATGTTCTGTTCTTCTGCTTCTTATCAGGTGAGGACTGATTATCTGACTGTTCAATTTTTAATTCAATTCAACTTTATTTATATAGCGCCAAATCACAACATAAAGTCATCTCAGGGCACTTTTACATGGAGCAGGTCCAGACCACGCTCTTTAATTTACAGAAAGAGAAACCCATCAGTTCCCCCCATGAGCAGCACTTGGCGACAGCGGAAAGGAAAAACTCCCCTTTAACGGGAAGAAACCAGAGGCAGACCCCGGCTCTGGGTGGGCGGCCATCTGCCTTGACCGGTTGGGTTGAGAGAGAGAAAGAGAAAGGGGGGGGGGGGGTTGTACACAATAGTCAGCAAGCAGCAACAAGCAGCAGCAATAGCAGGAACAGCTAGCCGAGGGCAGAAGAAGGACGTCAGCACATCAGCATGGTTTATGGTTTATGGAGCTTCCTGTGGATCAGAAAGCACAAAGAACTCCGGGGAAGAAGTGAAGTTAGTAACATGCATTAATAGTAATAGCATACATAGAGATGGAGGAGAGGAGAGAGGAGCTCAGTGCATCAATGGAAGTCCCCCGGCAGTCTAGGCTTATAGCAGCATAACTAAGGGCTGATCCAAGGCGAGTCAGATCAGACCTAACTATAAGCTTTATCAAAAAGGAAAGTTTTAAGCCTACTCTTAAACATAGAGATGGTGTCTGCCCCTCGGACCGAAACAGGGAGGTGGTTCCACAAGAGAGGAGCCTGATAGCTGAAGGCTCTGCCTCCCGTTCTACTTTTAAATACTGTAGGAACCACCAGTAGACCTGCATTCTGGGAGCGCAGCGCTCTAGTGGGATTATATGTTACCAAGAGTTCTTTTAGATAAGATGGTGCCTGATCGTTAAGAGCTTTGTACGTAAGAAGAAGGATTTTGAATTCTATTCTGGATTTTACAGGAAGCCAATGCAGCGAATCTAAGATGGGAGAAATATGATCGCTTTTTCTAGTTTTAGCAGAACCTGAGCAGCTGCATTCTGGACCAGCTGCAGAGTCTTTATAAACCTATTAGGGCAGCCTGATGATATTGAGTTACAGCCTAGAAGTAACAAATGTGTGGATTATTTTTTCTGCATCTTGTTGTGAAAGGATATGTCTGATTTTAGAGATATTACGTAAGTGAAAAAAGGCAGTCCTTGATATTTGTTTTATGTGGGAATTAAAGGACATATCCTGATCAAAGATTACTCCCAGATTCCTTACGGTAGTGTTGGAGGCCAGGGTAATGCCATCTAGATTAGTTAAATCATTAGATAATGTGTTTCTAAGGTGTTTAGGACCAAGCACAATAACTTCAGTTTTTTCCGAGTTTAGCAGCAGAAAATTGTGGGTCATCCAGGTCTTTATATCTTTAAGGCACACTTTGAGTCTAGATAACTGATTGGGTTCATCTGGCTTCATTGATAAATATATTTGGATGTCATCTGCATAACAATGGAAATTTATGGAGTGTTTCTGAATAATATTCCCTAAAGGAAGCAGATATAAAGTGAATAGTAAAGGTCCCAGAACAGAACCTTGAGGAACTCTGTGTCTAACTTTTGCTTTTATGGAGGATTCATCATTAACATGAACAAACTGAAAATGATCTGATAAATAGGATTTAAACCAGCATAATGCAGAACCTTTAATGCCAATGAAATGTTCCAGTCTTTGTAACAGGATTTGATGGTCAACAGTGTCAAATGCAGCACTAAGATCTAACAAGACAAGTACAGAGACAAGGCCTTTGTCTGATGCAGTCAGGAGGTCGTTTGTGACTTTAACCAGCGCTGTCTCTGTGCTATGATGCCTCTAAATCCAGACTGAAAAGTCTCAAATAAGTTATTCTTATCTAGAAAGTCACATAACTGATTAGCGACTGCTTTCTCAAGAATCTTAGACAAAAAAGGAAGGTTAGAGATGGGTCTATAATTGGCTAAGACATCTGAATCGAGAGTAGGCTTCTTAAGGAGGGGTTTAATTACAGCTACTTTAAAGGACTGCGGTACATATCCAGTTATCAAAGACATATTGATTATATTTAGTAAGGAGGTGCTAATTAAGGGTACAGACTGTGTCTGTAAAGCTGCAGCATAAACTGCTTCTGGACATTCGTTGTGTTCATTTTAACAAATGTCAGATTTGTATCACACAAGTTTTCATGTTGCTGTCATGTTAATTAGTTTTCCTGTCGTTCTCTAAAATATTCTGTTACTAATTACAACATCTCTATAATCTAATCTTATAACTTAACAAAACTAAATGTAATTTAACAAAACATATGAACCATCCAATATAAATATACAAATAGTTGTTGTTCATTAATGTGTTTGATATTAGAAAGTATGAAAGAAAAACATTGAAAAAGAGACATTACACAGAGACACTGTGACTACAACTGCAGCTACAAGTAGAACAACAGCAACTGCTGTACAGTCAGTGAAAACTTTCCTAATGGCTGCCTCTGTATCATCTCTGCTTCTCTGTGAACTGATGGATTAGCCCTCATTAATCTGCAGTCTGTTTACAGGAAGTCTACAATACACAAAGTATTGATCATCAGTATTCACTGTTCATCTTTCCAACAGCACTGCAGGATGGAAACACTGGACTCGTCAATGCAATAGACCTTATTGCTGGAGCTGAAGGAGGAAGTGGTTCACTAGATTGCCACTTGACTTCATCTGGAAGCACCAAGTTCTTCTGTAAAAGAGAATGTAAAGAAGAAGACATTCTCATTAAAACAGATAATGTCACAGCTCAGAGTGGCAGATACAGCATCAGATATAAAGACGGATCTTCTGGAAGAAGAATTGTGACTGTGACCATCACACAGCTGACCAAGTCAGACTCAGGACGGTACAGAATAGGTTTGGGTGGATCTTCAGGCCCAGATTCTTACTGGGACTTTGAGCTCATAGTTACAGATGGTGAGTTTCTACTGAAAGTCATAAAACCTGATATATTTACTATGTTCATCCCATTTAATGATTCTGAAGTTTATGTCAGAATAAATGAAGTCAGATAGAATCTAATTAAATTGTGGGAAGAATGTGAGACGTTTATGATATATTGACTCAGTGTATCAATGTTGGATGAAATCACTACTCCAGCAGTCAGACTGGTTGAACTGGGCAGCTCCCAGTGTGACTCTGTGGATCTGTGTAAATGTGAAGCAGGAAATATTGTGCTCAGACTGCAGCATCTTACAGGAAGTACAGACAGTAATTGTTGATTGTTCATCTTTTCAGCTGCACCGTTGGGTGACAACACTCGTTTCATCCATGCAGAAACTGTGGGAGGAAATGTCACATATCCATGCTTCGATCCTGTTTATGGAAGTAGGAAGTTCTTGTGTAAGGATGAATGTAATAAAGAAGAAGACATCCTGATTGAAACAGAAGATATCATTGCTCAGAATGGCAGATACAGCATTGAATATGATGAAGGATCTCCATCTGCACTGTCTGTGACCATCAAACAGCTGAAGAAGTCAGACACAGGATGGTACATGTGTGGTTACGGCAGAGCTTCGTCTCCAGATTCATCCTACACGTTCTCAATCTTTGTTGTAGATGGTGAGTTTTATATTTCATTAAGAGAAGTTCTCTTGTTTTTCATTTAAAATAAAAAAAAGAATGAATTGTAGGGTTGATCAATAACTGAGTGGTTATCACATGGGCACTAATACCCTGGGCAGCGAGTCCTCAGTTTGGTCCCTCTGCTCTCTTTCCCCACATATCCTGTCTCTCTCCACTATCACTATCAAATAAAGGCATCAAATACCAAAAACAGCTGGAAAAAAATAAACTTTGAACACAACATTTAAAGAGTGGATGGAAATGACATGACAGAAACAAATATGTTATTTTGCGGGTTAGAAGTTGATTAGTGACAACAAGAGGAGTGCTGAGGTTGGCAGAGTCATACTAGTTGTCCAACCTGGAACCTTTTCTATATTTCTATTAACATTAGGTCACATAGAGAAGAACGGTTCCTTAGGTTCCTTAATGTTCAAGACATCATACTTCAAAATGTTTCTAAAGATGAAACTCATTTCTAGAGTCACAAAGTAATCTGATGTAAAATGTGTTGCCTTTATAATTACTTCATAGTTACTTTTTACATTTACAACGATCAGTTTGTATGATTTTTAAAAAACCTTTTCAGACATTTGTGCTTTTAGGTTTAATGTCAGAAAACAACATGTGGATGTTATTTTCTTACTCTTCTGTAATCAAAAATCAAATATTTCTTGTGACTAACAGAACAAACCCACTTCAAATATTCTTCATCATTTACTTCATTAACATATTTAATGCTGCGTATTTCTTGTGTATGTGATTGATGCTGTCAATATGATCTTTCTGTCTAGAGCAGCATCTCATTTCTCTGCATTATTGATTCAGCATCTGATTGTTTCAATGTGTTTTCATTGTTCACAGCTCCAACCACTTCAAAACCAAACCAGACTCTCCAACATCAGTCCCATCAGCCTCCACACCAGCAACAACACAGAGTTTCATCTCCAGTTCAGGTAGCTTCACACCTTCATCATCTTTCCCTGAAACCACAGAGCAGCCTACAGGTACAGGACAGTTCATGTCTGTCCATCTGTCCATCACTGTCTCTCTGCAACAAAACATCCTCTTAAAACAGTAAAATTCAGCATAACAACGTTGTCTAATAAGAATAACAAGATGGTCCAACATGTGTTTCAGCACATAAGACAGTTCAGCACCTAGAAGAAAACATTTCACATTCAATTTTACAATAAATTAACATGTGATGTCAGCACATGACATGTCAAGAAACATTCAGACCAAAGTCTGAGATTTTTTTTTCAACAGGAAGATCTCATTTTTGATAAACCACATGTGCACAATGTAGATCCACATCTAAAAACAAGATACTTGAGGTCAAAAACTCCACAGGGAACCTTTAAGCTTCTTATACAAGACAAGATCCCAGTCTTTCAAACCACTGCATATCTCTCGCTCTTCCTTCCCAACCTCTTACACAGGTTACTCCTGGCCTCTGGTCATATGTGTGGCTGTGATTGATCTGCTGTTGGCTGTTGTTCTGCTGCTCCTCTACAAACTGAAGATGAGGAGGAACTCTGGTTTGAACACCAGAAGAACCTCAGACAGCAGAAACATGGAGGTGACTTCCTTTAACTCTGTATGTCTCATGTTAACTCTTACTGTTGGCAGACATTTTATTTTTGCAGTTAGGAATAAACAATCTCATGTCTGCAACTACTTCACTAGTATGAACAAAACTATAGTTAAATAAAATCATAATTACTGTTACTAGACCTCTGGCCTGTCCAGTTGTTATCACTAAAATATCAGCAAACAATTGAAGAACACAATATCTGGTCTGTTACCATGGTTACTGCTATATTTTAGGTTTGATGTCATTCCTATCCATTATTTTCAGTTATCTGTCAGCTATAAGAACCATCCTCCAGTCTCCAGATATGAAGACTCCGTCTATGAGAACCTGGATGCAGACAGCAGGGTCTAGACCAAACCAACTCTGCAACCAAAGCAAACAAATGATGATGTTTGGATTTGGATCTGGATTCTGTACTGTGCAGGTTAACATGTGCTGCAAGGTTCCAGTTTATTCTATTTGCTTCTAGTTTTCTGTTTAATCAGCAGATATTAACTATAAACATGCTATGTTTTATGATACACGACTTCTTACTTGCTTATTCTGAAATATTCATTCTGTCTCAAAAATTTAAATGTTGTTTGATAATGTTCTTCTACACTTTGAGTCGACTCTGTCTCCTAGAAATTACATTCATACTTGACTAAATTGCAACAGCAAATGTTAGTCGCATAAATTCTCTGCTGGTATAAACTCCAGCAGCATGAAAGTGTTTGTGTTTGTGTTCAGACTCTGGCAGCACTTGGGTCAGGTCAGAGAAACATCCTGATCTCTGTGTAATTCATAAGAAAGTCTGCAGTGACTGAAGCTCAACATGTTTGTGAACATTGAAGCCACAGCAGCATCTTTCACTAACCTGAACCAAACCTGAACACACACAGGACTCAGGATATGAACCCAGGTCCCTGCTGTCAGAATCCTGCATCTTGTAGCGCCCCATCCACCCCGACCTCCTCCCTCCCGCTGCAGAGACACACAGAAATGTAGCTTCATTCATTACTGTGAACATCATCCAGGTAGAGATTATGTTTATAACAACAGTTTAGTCGTATATGAAGGTCATTTCTAGGAGACAGTGTTGTTTTGAGCAACACATAAAGAAGTCAGAGCAGCTCAGTTTTTACCATTTACTTATTGTAACAGACCAAGTCACATTTTATAAAGAAAACCAAGAGAATCCTGAGAATCTTTCTGTTTGTTTCGCATGCAGTTGATCTAAAAGACATTCTTGATGGCATCAGTTTAAAGTAGTTGTAGAGGACATCATGTGTGTGGTTGCTGATAATCTTTGCTTTGTTGAGGACTTGTTCAGTATCAAGCTATAAAAGGGATCTTTGTGTTTTGCCAATAATTTTAGAGCTGAGGATAACAACATGTTGCAATTGTTTTTCGTGCTTTTGACAAATGCAAACCAGCAGTTAAAATGCTTTCAATAAAAGAAGAATAAAACATTTTCAATATTCTCAGATTGACTCTAATGGAGTTTATTTTACAGCACAAACGCTGCTGAGCCTTTTTCACAATAACATCTTTACTGTCACTAAATCTCAATGTCATCAAACACAGTTCCCAAGTATTTGTAGGTTTGGAGGAGTTCAACACTTACTGAAGCCAAGAATGATTGTTGGAACTGTCTGTGTGTTGTGGTGAGATTTCCATTCCTTTAGTTTTGGACACATTTAAATTACAAAAAGATCAAAACCTTTAGCCAGGATGTGACTGCTGCTCCAGTAGCAATAGGAAGGTCTGTGTCCACCATAGTGAGTCATTTTACAGCCAGAATGTACATGTACTGTATTTCCTCTAATAGTGGCTGGTTGTCAATGAAAAGCCGGGTGGATAAACTCCTGGTGCCTGTTATATGATGTGCATGCCAGTTAAGCATAAATAATAGTTACCTGGATGTAACTCCGGTTATATGAGTACATGCATAACACTCTAGCCAAACAGCACAGAGAGGGGAGGAGGACGGTGGAGATGTGATATTGTCTAATAAAGGAATAACAGCTCATATTTCAATAATAATGATGGCAGCAACGCTGCACCAGGATGGGTTACCAAGGTAACAAGAGTAACTTGGCTAAACTGGTGAGCATACATCTATGAGCATGCTAAAGCTAAGGGTCAAGTAGCCTCAGTAGTTGGAGGTAACAACTGTTAAATAACTATTAGAGGAAATACAATAATTTAAATGTGTGTCTGACTCTGGTGCCTCCTTGTGGTCATAATGAAAAAGACACTTACACAGAGAGCTTCAATATTTGATTCAAATTATTTGGATGCTGAAGCTTCTTAATCTGAGCTGCTCATCTTTGTACCTTTTCCTGTATATCACAAGTGGAATCATACATTTTTTGGTCTGTATTTATGAGAAGCTTTAATGAGCTTTATCAAAATTTTGCTGAGTCATTTTGAAAATCTTCCTAAATTCACTTAAAGGATTCAGTTTCTTTGGCTGTCAGTGTGGCGCTTCAGGAACCCAGTCTCTTTATTCAGAAAACCTCTTCTGATACTCTTTAATCATACAATTAATATCAGCTTTCACATCTACATTTTCATGGTTGATGTGCTGATCGTCCACATTTGGCCAAGTTGTACTGTAACAAACCAGATAAGACAACAGGAAACAGAACCCTCGTGGAGACACTCAGACAGAAAGATTGTTTAAATTCAGTAATCAGACTTGTAGAATTGTGGCAATGTCTTGGTTAGACAATAGCAAGATGGCGCCACCTGGTGGTCGGCGTCTTGCACTCACCCAGTTCTGTGTAACGTGTCTGATGGCAGAAAAGGAAAGACAAGCAATGCTTTGTCTGATATTATCTGACTATCAGATGTGTAAAAAGTTGTTAGTGCATATATGTGTGTGTGTGTGTGTGTTGTGTTAGTTGCAAAGAGGGAAAAAAGAGGAGGGAAAGCGATTGTGAGGTGGAGAGAAGCGTTCCTTTGTCCACAGAGAATGTGTGTATGGACCACTGTCTGTAGTGCACGTTGTCTGGTTTAAGATCGTCACTCATGATGGCACAACCACAGCAGTAGTCCTGAGCAGGACAAACACAAACAGTCTAGCATGGCAAACACAGCTGAACAGGCAGCAAACTTCAAATACTCCTCAGAATAAAGCAGAACAAAGAAACAAATAGGGGCAGACAAGTTCTGTGTCCTCCTGAAGGAAATCCTCTCTTTCCTTCTGAATGGAAAATGAGAGCGCTTGTTGCAGCAGCACTCTCTCTCGGATCCAGGGACGGCGTTCGGGTTAAAACAGGCAAAGTCTCTTCTTGTCCAGTGTGGGGAGTCTTCTGGTCGGTGTAGGGAACATGCACAGTGTTGTCGGTATTTGTCAACCTGACTCACAGAGGGACAGATGTTCCCCCTAGTTCAGTTCAACTTGGAGAGTGATTTTTTCTGGGTTTATTCACTTTTTAAAGGGCAGTGATGTCAGAGCTGTGTCAGTGTGGCGCTTTTCAATGCAGGAGCAACAAGGAGGGCTAATTCCCTATTATTACACATACTCTAATATGAGTTATGTCACTGGACAAATAATTTCATATTGGAGTTATGCACAGTAATAATTCATGATAACTCCCATTCCCATAACATCATAAAGATATTTGAGTGCACAAATTCCTTAATTATTTTGGTGGAGAATGTGGGCATGTGTTTGCAAGTTAGAAACAGGCCTGGATAGGATCCCATACAAGGGATAAGCAGACCCTTGTCTAACAACCAATGTCCAAAAGGACATGTAGAGGATAAGTAACTGCAGTTGTTATGTTTCACAGACAGTAAGGTTGTCTGTCAGTTAAGGCGTATATGAGGACAGATTCAGGCGAGATTCCCCATGTATCAAGTCCCAGAGCCCTTCTTTATTAGCCAGCTTGAATGTATACTACGAGTCTCTAGTTCATTGCAAGACCATGCTATATGCTCCCTTTGACCATTAGCTTTGGTATTTAATGATGACTCTCTGTACTAGCTCAGGAAGAGAAAAGGCTTGACAAGAAAGCATAGAACACATGCAGAAGCTGTGTAATGCTGTGTGGCTAGGATTTTCTTAGCTCAGAGGTGTCGAGATCAGGAGCCCTCCTACTGCAACAATGATGCATCATGCATTTTGAACTTTCACTAGCCATAATCTTTTGTATCAGTTTCTCTTCCCTCTTGTGTCTTGTTTGTAGAATGTTGTAGTGTTAAGTACCTGTAGCTGCAGTATTAGTAATAAATGTGTGTTTAAGTTGGACTTGCTTGTGTTTTCTTGTGCTTGCATCTCAGTCACTTAACCTTAAAAGACCTATACCGTTGAAAAATCATAAATACGATTAATAAGAATCATAATTCTAATAGACCTCTCTTGTGTGCCCAACAAGGGGGGCTATTCCCTATTATTACACATTCTCTAATATGAGTTATGTCACTGGACAAATAATTTCATGTTGGAGTTGTGCACAATAATAATTCACAATTCACCAAAACATCATGAAGATATTTGAGTGCACAAATTCCTGCATTTTGGTGGAGAATGCGGGCGCAGTTTAAACTGATTTGTAATCACAAGAAGTTTCTTATGTTATATTCTGTTTATTCCTGAGCTTAAAGTATGTCACCATGCTGCTGCATAAAATGAGAGTTATCTCAGAGTCAAGTCAGAAACATCAGACATCAATGTTGTACAAACAAGTTTTTAGCAACTTTTGAATGCTGGATACTGTGAAACTGGAAACTATGTTAAAATTTGGCAATGCCCAAAAATGCAAACAATCAAGAGAGGATAACAAAAAAATGAAATGCTTTAGCAGGCTTGTGTCGTCACTAAGGTCTGTGTCAGATAAAATATTTGGCCAGCCTTCTCATAATACTGTGTGAAGTATGAGGCCGTCTCTGTGTCATTTTTGGTCTGACTGCAGGCTCTGTGTCGTCACAAAGGTCTGTGTCAAACTCCTCCTCCTTGTGTCTGGCTCGTTGTATCTCAGTTTCAACCTCACTTTTCTCTGTGCTCTCCTGTATGTCTGTCTCTCTCTCTTCAGCTATGATAGCTAACTGCCTTTCCTTCCTCTTCTTTTCTCTCTGTGACTAATAGGAGAAACTCTTCGTCTGTCTTTGTCTGTGGTGAACTAGTTTGATCAGTCATATTAGCGGTTGAAAAGTTTTTTTTTAGTTGACAGTTGTGGATAAGTTGAAATCACTTTTTCTTTTCTTTCTTTCTTGTGGTTCTTGCAAAGACACCCCGGCTTCTGTTAAAATGGTCAGCAAAGCTTGTGGAGAGGAAGCTTTCGTTTAGCATTTTGCCCAACCATACATAATAGCTTTTGAAATGGCTTCTATATTATCAACATGTTAACTTTCATCATTTCTACAGCTCTTATTTGTACTTTGTCTCCAACATCAGCATATGACATATTTAACAAAGTTCTCCACTGCTGTTCTGAACTCATCAGAAATACAGTCTATGCTTTTTTATTCAATCTTACTCTAAATTGCTGACAACAAGCTTTAAGATTGAATTGAGTGATCTGGAGTTTATCTCTATCAAATGCTCCCTCATACAGACTTTCATTCAGTCATTCATAAGGGAAGAAAACGGAAACACAAAAGTCCAGTTGCTTCGTCCATTTAGCGTCCAGTTTAAGAACTTTGATGCTGCTGAAGATGTTGTTGAAATCTGTTTGTGTGTAATGTCTTAATGTGTGAGTGTGAAATGGGCAACAAGGCATCCAAAGCAGTGAGTAGAATAGAATCAACAACCAAATTAATCAACTCACCAAAAAAATAAGAGGAAGACTACCTGTGTTTCAGTGGGAAATAAATATTCAGAACTGAAAGGTTAATCTGTCATTCATAAGGATGCTGAAGCAAACGCACATACACTCACAGATGAACAATATAAAGAAATGTTTTTCCCACAGTTGCAGATTGAAATTGTTCATGATCCCCAATCTTGGCTTAAATGAAGCAGGCCTATATCCTACCCCAAAAACATCTTTTCTATAATTAGGTTAGTCCCTCTGTGTTGAGCGTAGCCTGGAGCTAGCCCAGAAATCAACAGCCACTTTGTGGCACTGCAGGGGTTAAGAACACTAACCCTCAGCCTTTTTTCCTCTTCACAACCACACTGCTCTGCACCCGCTTATCTCAGCATAACTTAATCAGTTTCAACATTTTTCATGTGTTGAGATTCTTTTTCAACCATCAGCTCCTTTAACGTCTTTTTGTTCAATATCAAACCAATTGTGAAAGTTCAACATTAAAAGGAAAAATAACTTAAAAAAATTTTTTTTTACACTTACCATGTCTTTGTTGTGTTGAAATCCTTCGTAGACACCAACTTGTTGTGGATATAAAATATATAAATGTTCATCACTTGTGATAAATGTTGCATTTTGATCTGTAATCGCTTCGGAAATCAAACAATTACTGGCATTACCTTTTAAAATGTAAATTTCATTTGAATTCACACAGGAAACCTCAATTGGTGTTGTGAAGTGCAGCCTCACAGAGATGATTAATTGTAGACTCTAACGCAGCCTTCCATGTTGAATGAATTCATTTGAATCATTTTTTATAATTTAATATTAGTTTTGATGTCAGTATTACATTTCTCATGTTTTTAATGTCATCTCATTCATTCTGCTTACATACAAAGGATTTTTTTTTCTTTTTTTCATCAGAAGCTGAATTATGTTCTTTGATTTTCAGCACGTTCACACACATTCAAGCATGTTTCCCATGACTGTAAAACGAGAAGTGACATCAATGGATGCAACATCCTGGCAGTCTTTATAAAGATTACTGTTTATCTAGATTTTTTTATTTATTTTATTTATTTTTGTGTCTGTGTCTCTCAGAGCTTTGCAGAACGTATTGTGTGACTTCCTGCTTGAATAAACCACAAAGAAAACAAGAGCTTGTTTTAGAAGAACTAGTCTTTCAGAGTTTTATCCTTATTTTTCTGAACAAACGGTTCACTGAATATTTTCTTATTGCTCCCTTCAATTTGTTTGATTTATTATTTAAAAATATAATGGTAACACTTGACTAATAATAATAATGTTTATGAAGATTACTGTTTCTCTAGTTTTTTTTTTTTTTTCGCGTCTGAATCTCTCAGATCTTTGCAAGGCATATTGTGTGACTTCTTATCTGACTAAACCACAAAGGAAACAAGAGCTTGTTTTAGAAGAAATGATCTTGTTCAGATTACTGGTAAATACGTGAGAATACGTGCATGTTAGAATTATAATTTGCATACATTGTCACATATTCAGAATGAGCCAGCACAGCTTTTCTCCACCAAACACAAAACAAATATCCAGTTCTGAAAGTCCATGTCTAAAAAATAACGGAGGGGTAACTTGTGTTTTATATGTCTTCTGTCATTTCTGTCTATTTTGTCTTGTTTTTTGAAGTTCTTTATTTTAGGAATTTCATATTGAAAAAGCTACAAATGTGGAGGGTACCCACTTGATTTAGTCTAACTCAGACTATTAAACCTTCATTTTAATTTAAGTTGACTTTAATAACATGTCATGTGAGGTCATATAATATGTGGTGTTGTATTGTTGGTGTTCTATTCTCTGTGTATTTTCATTTTTAATGAGTTGGTAAGTGCACAAAAAATACTTTTGATCTGTAATCGCTTTGGAAATTAAAAAAATACCGACATTACCTTTGAAAATGTTGTGAATTTCATTTGAATTCACTGGAAACCTCAATTACTGTTGTCCAGTGCAGCCTCACAGAGATAATTAATTGTAGACTCTAACACAGCCTTCCATGTTCAATTAATTCATTTTAATCATTTTTATAATTTAATTAGTTTTGATGTCAGTATTACATTTCTCATGTTTTTAATGTCATCTCATTCATTCTGCTTACATACAAAGGATTTTTTTTCTTTTTTTCATCAGAAGCTGAATTATGTTCTTTGATTTTCAGCACGTTCACACACATTCAAGCATGTTTCCCATGACTGTAATACGAGAAGTGAGATCAGTGGATGCAACATCCTGTCAGTCTTTATAACGATTACTGTTTATCTAGATTTCTTTTTTAAATTTATTTTTGTATCTGAGTCTCTCAGAGCTTTGCAGAGCGTATTGTGTGACTTCCTGCCTGAATAAACCACAATGGAAACAAGAGCTTGTTTTAGAAGAACTCGTCTTTCACAGTTATGTTAGAATTATAATGTGCATACATTGACACATATTTAATAATATACACATAATGATAGACACAATTTAAAAACATATCATGTGATGTCATATAATATGTGATGCTGTATTCTTAATCATTTACTTCATTAAGATATTTAATGCTGCATCTCATTTCTCTGCATTATTGATTCAAAGGCTCTGAGTTTTATTTTCAACAGGACACTTTGGTTCTGAAGGTTGTCTGATGCATTTTAGAAATAAGGAAGTTTTCAGTCAGCAGTTATGATATTAATTATAGAGGAACACACTCCTTTTTCTCACCAAGTCTCTCTTAGAGCCATGATATGTTATATGTCTTTTATTATCATGTTATATGTCTTGGTGTTTGTTACCATGTATTGCTTTTATTCGTTGGGCCTTACTGTACAGCGCTTTGGTCAACAATGGTTGTTTTTAAATGTGCTTTATGAATAAATTTGATTTGATTTGATTTGATTTGATTTGATTTGATTTGATATCTCTCACTGATCCATCTTTATTTTTCTGAACAAACATGTCACTGAATATTTTCTTTTTGCTTCCTTAAGTTTGTTTGATTTATTATTTAAAAATATAATGGTAACACTTGACTTTAACACCGTTCCCATATCTATCATTTACAAGTTGTATATAGATATTTATTAAATGGTTATAACTCCTGTTGGTACCTAAAAGTGTGTATAGCAGCAACAGATAATGAATGACAATATAGTAAAACTCAGTCTTCATGGGAGAAGTTATAAAAAGAAAAATACTGAGAATTAATAAAATGTCTTTACACCTTATAACTATATATTAAATGTTTATGTGATTATTCTTATCTTCAGTCAGCAGCTTCATCATGAAACCACTGATCTACACACATTAATATTACACTTGTTGTGTTCATATAGGTTAGACTGTGTGTATATATTTATTGTTGGATATCTCCTGGGATATTATACAGTATGTAAAGATTTGAACCACTTGTTCTTTAATACTCCTACAAGGCTAATCTGGCCATAGTTAAAGTAAACTGGCAACTCTGTGTATTTTCATTTTTAATGAGTTGGTAAGTGCACAAAAAATACTTTTGATCTGTAATCACTTTGGAAATCAAAAAATACCGACATTACCTTTTAAAATGTTGTAAATTTCAATTGAATTCACACAGGAAACCTCAATTTGTGTTGTGAAGTGCAGCCTCACAGAGCTGATTAATTGTAGACTCTAATGCAGCCTTCCATGTAGAGTTAAATCATTTTAATCATTTTTTATAATTTAATATTAGTCTTGATGTTAATATTACTTTATTCTTTATTTAATCTCATCTCATTCATTCTGCTTACATACAAAGGATTTTTTTTCTTTTTTTCATCAGAAGCTGAATTATGTTCTTTGATTTTCAGCACGTTCACACACATTCAAGCATGTTTCCCATGACTGTAATTTAGTAATAATGTTCATAAAGATTACTGTTTCTCTAGATTTGTTTTTATTTTTATTTTTGTGTCTGTGTCTCTCAGAGCTTTGCAGGGTGTATTGTGTGACTTCTTATCTGACTAAACCACAAAGGAAACAAGAGCTTGTTTTAGAAGAAATGATCTTGTTCAGATTACTGGTAAATACGTGACAATATGTGCATGTTAGAATTATAATGTGCATACATTGTCACATATTCAGAATGAGCCAGCACAGCTTTTCTCCACCAACCACAAAACAAATATACAGTTCTGAAAGTTCATGTCTAAGAAATAACGGAGGGGTAACTTGTGTTTTATATGTCTTCTATCATTTTGGTCTGTTTTGTCTTGTTTTTGAAGTTCTTTATTTTAGGAACTTCACATTGAAAAAGCTACAAATGTGGAGGTTACCCACTTGATTTAGTCTAACTCATACTATTAAAACTTAATTTTAATTTAAATTGAATTGAATAATATGTGATGTGATGTTATATTCTTAAATATTTAGTAAGATATTTAATGCTGTAAGTCTCTGTAAGAGTCACGATATCTCTCACTGATCTATCTTTCTTTCACCGCCTCATGTTCTTATTGCCTCCTTCAGTTTGTTTGATGTATTATTTAAAAATATAATGGTAACACTTGACTTTAACATCGTCTCAATATTTATAATTTACAATTGTATATAGATATTTAATAAATGGTTATAACTCCTGTTGGCACCTAAAAGTGTGTACAGCAGCAACAGATAATGAATGACAACATAGCAAAACTCAGTCTTCATGGGAGAAGTTATAAAAAGAAAAATACTGAGAATTAATGAAATGTCTTTATACCTTATAACTATATATTAAATGTTTATATGATGCTCATAAATGTGGTAAGTGATTATTCTTATCTTCAGTCAGAAGCTTCATCATGAAACCACTGATCTACACACATTAATATTACACTTGTGTTCATATAGGTTAGACTGTGTGTATATATTCATTTAATAAAAATGTTGCAAATTTCAATTGAATTCACTGGAAACCTCAATTACTGTTGTCCAGTGCAGCCTCACAGAGATGATTAATTGTAGACTCTAACGCAGCCTTCCATGTAGAGTTAAATCATTTTAATCATTTTTTATAATTTAATATTAGTCTTGATGTCAATATTACATTATTCTTTATTTAATCTCATATCATTTTGCCTAAATACAAATGATTTTTTTCTTTTTTTCATCAGAAGCTGAATTATGTTCTTTGATTTTCAGCACGTTCACACACATTCAAGCATGTTTCCCATGACTGTAATACGAGAAGTGAGATCAATGGATGCAACATCCTGGCAGTCTTTTAAAGATTACTGTTTATCTAGATTTTTTTCTTTTTGTAATTTATTTTTGTATCTGTGTCTCTCAGAGCGTTGCAGGGCGTATTGTGTGACTTCCTGCCTGAATAAACCACAAAGAAAACAAGAGCTTGTTTTAGAAGAACTAGTCTTTCACAGTTATGTTAGAAATATAATGTGCATACATTGTCACATATTCAGAATGAGCCAGCGCAGCTTTTCTCCACCAACCACAAAACAAATATACAGTTCTGAAAGTCCATGTCTAAGAAATAACGGAGGGGTAACTTGTGTTGTATATATCTTCTATCATTTTGGCTTTGTTTTTTGAAGTTCTTTATTTTAGGAATTTCATAGTGAAAAAGCTACAAATGTGGAGGGTACCCACTTGATTTAGTCTAACTCAGACTATTAAACCTTCATTTTAATTTAAGTTGAATTTAATAATATGTCATGTGATGTCATATAATATGTGATGCTGTATTCTTAATCATTTACTTCATTAAGATATTTAATGCTGCATCTCATTTCTCTGCATTATTGATTCAAAGGCTTCGAGATTTTTTTCAACAGGACACTTTGGCTCTGAAGGTTGTCTGATGCATTTTAGAAATAAAGAAGTTTTCAGTCAGCAGTTATGATATTAATTATAGAGGAACACACTCCTTTTTCTCACCAAGTCTCTGTAAGAGCCACGATATCTCTCACTGATCTATCTTTATTTTTCAGAATAAATGCTTCACTGAATATTTTCTTATTGCTTCCTTCAGTTTCTTTGATTTATTATTTAAAAATATAATGGTAACACTTGACTTTAACACCATTTCCATATTTATCATTTACAAGTTGTATATAGATATTTAATAAGTGGTTATAACTCCTGTTGGCACCTAAAAGTGTGTACAGCAGCAACAGATAATGAATGACAATATAGTAAAACTCAGTCTTCATGGGAGAAGATATAAAAAGAAAAATAATGAGAATTAATAAAATGTCTTTATACCTTATAACTATATATTAAATGTTTATATGTTGCTCGTAAATGTGGTAAAGTGATTATTCTTATCTTCACTCAGCAGCTTCATCATGAAATCACTGATCTACACACATTAATATTACACTTGTTGTGTTCATATAGGTTAGACTGTGTGTATATATTTATTTAATCCTCATTGTTGGATATCTCTTGGGATATTATACAGTATGTAAAGATCTGTATCAGGTCAATATATTGTGCAGTGAGATGCTGGTGTGTTTACATACTGGAATGTTTGTTGGTGTTTAATGTGTCTGAATAATTTCATAGAGGTCATATAATGGGGTCAGAAATGAAAATTATTCATTCAATGATGTACCCTTAACCACCATCATGTTGCAAAGACAGGGGAGAGAGAGAGAGAGAGGAAGTAATGTTCTCTTAAAGCGTCTTCAGCTTCCTGGTTGATCAGACAGACATATAGAGGCAGTTCTCTGACAGTTTGATGATTTTCTGCATCAAGATCAAACTCAGAATGAATATCCACCATGTTCTGTTCTTCTGCTTCTTATCAGGTGAGGACTGATTACCTGACTGTGTCTGTAAAGCTGCAGCACAAACTGCTTCTGGACATTCATTGTGTTCATTTTAACAAATGTCAGATTTGTATCACACAAGTTTTCATGTTGCTGTCATGTTAATTAGTTTTCCTGTTGTTCTCTAAACGATTCTGTTACTAATTACAACATCTCTATAATCTAATCTTGTAATTTAACTAAACTGAATGTAATTTATGTAGGAATTTGTGCACTCAGATATATTATGATTTTATAGGGCAATTATGAATTAGTATTGTGCACAACTACAACATGAAATTATTTGTCCAGTGACATAAATCATATTAGAGTATGTATAATAACAGGGAAATAATCCTCCTTGTTGGGTCAGGACTTTTTGTGTTGCCGAGTTCACAATTGCGTTCTTTTTTCCTCATAAAGTACCAAACTGTTGATTTGGCCACTACCAATGTTCTTGCTATCTGGCGCTATGACTATGATTCATATATTGACCTTTAGATGTGCTCAGGTTTGGAATCCTATCAAGCATGATCAAATTAGGGTTTATTGGACAATGTAAAGTGGAGTTACAACAACTTCCTGTGTAATGCCCCAAATATGTTTTGGCCAAGATTGACTGGCACGCTACACCAAGGGCATTTAATGAAAACCAAAAAACTTTGTAATTTAGCATCACAAAGGTCTTTAGATGTAACCTGCCAAATTTGAAGACATTTGGGCTAAATCTATAGGAGGAGTTCATTAAAGTACAATGCCTGTCGATGGCTTCACCTTGCAAAAGAAATGCAAAGTTGACTCAAAATGTCTGACTTCCTGTTGGGCTTAGGGTTTGGCTCCAAGAGGCTCTTTGTAAGTCTGGACATGATACATGTGCTACCGAATTTGGTACATCTAAGCGAAACCTATTCAACTTTGAAATTTCATGGGGGGCGCAATCCAGCTATTTTGCCACATTCATGTCCAAGAACCATAAAATATATAAATGTTCTTCACTTTTGATGCGTGTGCAAAGTTTCAAAAACCGTGATTAATTTGGACAAAAAAACAATAATTCCTTGCATTATAATGGGGTCTTCACACTACTCAGAGCTCAGGCATTAATAAATAATGGTGTGACGGAAAAGCAAAGCTCTGAAAGACTGTACATCAGTCATCCTGAACTTCTATGAATCCAAAAAAGTTTAATGAAAATGAACAAATATGTCATCATTGACACAATAAATATTTCTGACATGCTGTTCCGATCGTAAGATTGACTGACTCTGAGATTTTCAATTTTTCAAATGTTACAGTTATCTGAAAAAAACCTTTAACATCGTCAATACAAAACATATTTCCTTTAACTTTTAAACCATAAATCTCTGTTGAGATGTTCTGGAAAAATGCTGTATTCTCATGTACCACTTATTCAGGTGATATTTTAAATTACACAAGTTAAAGCTACTGGACAGTATATTATTCAGTTAGTCAGTAATAGGCAAACATATGAAATTGATCTGTACTAACTAATGCAAACTGTAGGAAGACAACCGCTTGTTATTTAATACTCCTACAAGGCTAATCTGGCCATAGTTAACGTAAACTGGCAACTCTGTGTATTTTCATTTTTAATGAGTTGGTAAGTGCAGAAAAAATACTTTTGATCTGTAATCGCTTTCGAATTAAAAAACATACCGGCATAACCTTTTGAAATGTTGTAAATTACAATTGAATTCACTGGAAACTTCAATTACTGTTTTCCAGTGCAGCCTCATGGAGCTGATTAATTGTAGACTCTAACGCAGCCTTCCATGTTGAATTAATTCATTTTAATTATTTTTTATAATTTAAAATGAGTCTTGATGTCACATTTTTTTTTAAATCTCATCTCATCTCATTCTGCTTACATACAGAGGATTTTTTTTTCATTTTTTCATCAGAAGCTGAATTATGTTCTTTGATTTTCAGCACGTTCACACATTCAAGCATGTTCCCCATGACTGTAATATGAGAAGTGAGATCAATGGATGCAACATTCTGGCAGTCTTTATAAAGATTACTGTTTATCTAGATTTTTTTCTTTTTTAAATTTATTTTTGTGTCTGTGTCTCTCAGAGCTTTGCAGAGCGTATTGTGTGACTTCCTGCCTGAATAAACCACAAAGAAAACAAGAGCTTGTTTTAGAAGAACTAGTCTTTCACAGTTATATTAGAATTATAATGTGCATACATTGTCACATATTCAGAATGAGCCAGCACAGCTTTTCTCCACCAACCACAAAACAAATATACAGTTCTGAAAGTCCATGTCTAAGAAATAACGGAGGGGTAACTTGTGTTGAATATGTCTTCCATCATTTCGGTCTATTTTATCTTGTTTTTTGAAGTTTTTTATTTTAGGAACTTCATATTGAAAAAGCCGCAAATGTGGAGGGTACCCACTTGATTTAGTCTAACTCAGACTATTAAACCTTCATTTTAATTTAAGGTGAATTTAATAATATATCATGTGATGTCATATAATATGTGATGTTGTATTCTTAATAATTTACTTCATTAAGATATTTAATGTTGCATCTCATTTTCTCTATTATTATTTATATTTATTTATCTATTATTCATTATTATATTATTTCCCTATTATATTGATTCAAAGGCTCTGAGTTTTTTTCAACAGGACACTTTGGTTCTGAAGGTTGTCTGATGCATTTTAGAAATAAGGAAGTTTTCAGTCAGCAGTTATGATATTAATTTTAGAGGAACACACTCCTTTTCCTCACCTAGTCTCTGTAAGAGCCAAGATATCTCTCACTGATCTATCTTTATTTTTCTGAACAAGAACTTCACTGAATATTTTCTTATTGCTTCCTTCAATTTGTTTGATTTATTATTTAAAAATATAATGGTAACACTTGACTTTAACACCGTTCCCATATTTATCATTTGCAAGTTGTATATAGATATTTATTAAGTGGTTATAACTCCTGTTGGTACCTAAAAGTGTGTACAGCAGCAACAGATAATTAATGACAATATAGTAAAACTCAGTCTTCGTGGGAGAATTTATAAAAAGAAATCTTTATACCTTATAACTATATATTAAATGTTTATATGATGCTCATAAATGGGGTAAAGTGATTATTCTTATCTTCAGTCAGCAGCTTCATCATGTTTGTATGAGGTCAATATATTGTGCAGTGAGATGCTGGTGTGTTTACATACTGGACTGTTTGTTGGTGTTTAATGTGTCTAAATAATTTCATAGAGGTTGTATGGTTCAAATAAAGGAGCCAGAAATTAAATTATTCATTCAAAGATGTACCCTTAACCACCATCATCATCATCATGTTGCAAAGACAGGGGGTAGAGAGAGAGAGAGGAAGTAATGTTATCTTAAAGCGTCTTCAGCTTCCTGGTTGATCAGACAGACATATAGAGGCAGTTCTCTGACAGTTTGATGATTTTCTGCATCAGGATCAAACTCAGAATGAATATCCACCATGTTCTGTTCTTCTGCTTCTTATCAGGTGAGGACTGATTACCTGACTGTGTCTGTAAAGCTGCAGCACAAACTGCTTCTGGACATTCATTGTGTTCATTTTAACAAATGTCAGATTTGTGTCATTTAAGTTTTAATGTTGCTGTCATGTTAATTAGTTTTCCTGTTGTTCTCTAAATTGTTGTGTTATTAATTACAACATCTCTATAATCTAATCTTGTAATTTAACTAAACTAAATGTAATTTAACTAAACATATGAACCATCCATCATGAATAGTTGATGTTCATTCATATGTTTGAGATCAGAAAGTATGAAATAAAAACATTGAAAAACAGACGTTACACAGAGACACTGTGACTACAACTGACAAGACACAAGAGGGAAAGGGAAACTGGTACACAAGGCTATGGCAAGTGAAAGCTCAAAATGCATGATGCAGTGTTATCTATTGTGAAGTTGGAAGGAGAAACCTGATAAACAGATGAGATGAATGTTACTTGAGAAGCAGCAAGTCAAATCAATGGTACCACAGCTTAGTTCCAAACTGCCAGTTGAAATTACCAGTCATGAAAGCACCAGGGTTTAAGCAAGTTGACAGAGGTTTTGTGTGAATACTTGCTTGCTCCCTGGGGTAGCTTCTTGTTGAGAATGGAGTCCATTGTGCTGGGGTGAGGAGCTGGAGTCTGGATCTGGTGGTGATGAGTAAGTTGACCGGTCTGTACTTGAAAAGTTCCCATTGGGAGAGAGCTCCTGGTTAATGCTCTCATGCTCTCCAAGACTTGACCCTCAACTCATGACTCCAGATTCAAAAGATGCTCTGACTCACATCTTCATACCAGCAAACTGCAAGTGTTCCACCAGTATGGCAGAAAGCAAGAAGAACCAGCAAGCAGCATCAAGCAGCCCAAAACAGTCGCCTAAAAACAGTTGTCTGAAAGCAGCAAAAGAAAAAGGGCAAAAATACCCAAGACAAAATGCAAAACATAAAGTTTCAGGCTTCCCGCCCAGAAAGTGCCTCCTGGCCAATCCCAGGGGTTGAAGAGTGCTGAGAGAGCAAAGTCAGTCCCACTCTGTCCAAGGACAGGCAGGTACAGTTTACAGTTTCTGAATAAGGATACTTCATTAGACAAAGAATTTACAATTTGACAATTGCATGATTCCTAATTTTGTAATTTGTATAGTAGCTTTAGCATTCTGGCAGTGAAACAAGCAGAATGGTACTAAACATGATAGGGTTATCATGGTACATGGTACATGTCCCGGCTTAAAGGCAATTTAATAAAAGTCAAACTAAAGTATGTTGTAACAACACATTTTATGATTTACACACACATACTAACATACAACAACAATTATCTGTACACAAGATCTAACACTACACTTTGTAAATCCATGGGTTTTACAGTCCTTTGTTCTTCATGATCTGACTGCATGATCTGGTCCATGCCATTGAGTGTGTGTCTGTGTGTGTGTGTGTGTGTGTCACTGGGGCATGGCATATTGTGCAGCTTGTGTTGTGCCTTATGCTGGTTTACCCAGTGATCAGGTCTTGGGTTGATCACTCAAGTCCTGAAAATTAAAGTCCACAGTGGGGTTGTAGTTTGGTGCCAGTTCGTCTCTGTGTGTGACGGCTCTTAGGTGGGGGTTGTTTATCAAAACGGTGCTCTCAATTCACAATAGGGTGTGAGTTGGTCTTCCTATCTTTCTGACTGTTGTAGCTTGAAAGATCAAAGATAGTTTGGGTCAGTGGTTTGTTTTGGTGACCATGCAGGAGATGGGGGTTCCTTATCTGATCCTTTTGTTTGCAGGAGGTTGTTTAGATGGTCTGGTTCTGGCTCTCACTTTATGGGCCAGCATTCCTCAAGTGTTGATGAAAGAGCTGGTCTGTTGTTTGAGGCTTGTGCTGTCTGCCTTCGAAACATGCAAGGACTTGATCCTACATTTAACAAAACATTTGAACTATCCATCATGAATATTTGTTGTTCATTCATGTGTTTGATATTAGAAAGTATGAAAGAAAAACATTGAAAAACAGACGTTACACAGAGACACTGTGACTACAACTGCAACTACAAGTAGAACAACAGCAACTGCTGAACAGTCAGTGAAAACTTTGCTAATGGCTGCCTCTGTATCATCTCTGCTTCTCTGTGAACTGATGGATTAGCCCTCATTAATCTGCAGTCTGTTTACAGGAAGTCTACAATACACAAAGTATTGATCATCAGTATTCACTGTTCATCTTTCCAACAGCACTGCAGGATGGAAACACTGGACTCGTCAATGCAATACACCTTTTTGCTGGAGCTGAAGGAGGAAGTGGTTCACTTTCTTGCTACTTGGAGTCATCTGGAAACACCAAGTTCTTCTGTAAAGGAGAATGTAAAGAAGAAGACATTCTCATTAAAACAGATTATGACACAGCTCAGAGTGGCAGATACAGCATCAGATATAGAGACGGATCTTCTGGAAGAAGAATTGTGTCTGTGACCATCACACAGCTGACCAAGTCAGACTCAGGACGGTACATAATAGGTTTGGGTGGATCTTCAGGCCCAGATGATTACTTTGGGTTTGACCTCATAGTTACAGATGGTGAGTTTCTACTGAAAGTCATAAAACCTGATATATTTACTATGTTCATCCCATTTAATGATTCTGAAGCTTAAGAATAAATGAAGTCAGATAGAATCTAATTAAATTGTGGGAAGAATGTGAGACATTTATGATATATTGACTCAGTGTATAAATGTTGGATGAAAACATTACTCCAGCAGTCAGACTGGTTGAACTGGGCAGCTCCCAGTGTGACTCTGTGGATCGGTGTAAATGTGAAGCAGGAAATATTGTGATCAGACTGCAGCATCTTACAGGAAGTACAGACAGTAACTGTTGATTGTTCATCTTTTCAGCTGCAACGTTGGGTGACAACACTCGTTTCATCCCTGCAGGAACTGTGGGAAGAAGTATCACAGAACCATGCTTCGATAATGTCAATGTAACCAGCAAGTTCTTCTGTAAGGATGAATGTGAAAAAGAAGAAGACATCCTGGTTGAAACAGAAGATAACATTGCTCAGAATGACAGATACATCATTGAATATTTTGAGGGATCTCCATCTGGACTGTATGTGACCATCACACAGCTGAAGAAGTCAGACACAGGACGGTACAGGTGTGGTTACGGTAACGCTTCGTCTCCAGATTCATCTAAGACATTCCCGATCTTTGTTGTAGATGGTGAGTTTTATATTTTATTTTCTGTTCACATTCTTTTCAATGAATATCAAGTTTTAAATGGTTAAAATCATGAAAAATTCTCTTGTTTTCATTTCAAATAAAAAAGAATGAATGAAAAAGCTGAATGGTTATCATATGGGCATTAATGCCCTGAGCAGCGAGTCCTCAGTTTCATCCTCAGCTGGCCGGTCTGTCTGCTGCATTTCATTCCTCTCTCTCTTTCTTTCCCCAAATGTCCTGTCTCACTTTACTATCACTATCAAACAAAGGCTTAAAATCCCAAAAAATATCTGAAAAAATAAACTTTGAATTGGTTGAGTGCTGAGGTTGGCAGAGTCATACTAGATGTCCAAGCTGGAACCTTTTCTATATTTCTATTAACATTAGGTCACATAGAGAAGAAAGGTTCCTTAGGTTCCTTAATGTTCAAGACATCATACTCTAAAATGTTTCTGGAGATGAAACTCATTTGTAGAGTCACAAAGTAATCTGATGTAAAATGTGTTGCCTTTATAATGTTAGTTTTTAAATTTACAACAATCAGTTTATATGATTTTTAAAAACCTTTTCAGATATTTGTGCTTAATATGATTAAGGTCAGAAAACAAACTTGTGGATTTTATTTTCTTCTGTAATGAAAAATCAAATAAAAATTTCTTGTGATTAACAGAACAAACCCACTTCAAATATTCTTCATCATTTACTTCATTAACATATTTAATGCTGTGTATTTCTTGTGTATGTGATTGATGCTGTTAATATGATCTTTCTGTCTAGAGCAGCATCTCATTTCTCTGCATTATTGATTCAGTATCTGATTGTTTCAATATGTTTTCATTGTTCACAGCTCCAACCACTCCAAAACCAAACCCGACTCTCCCACCTTTTCCAACATCAGTCCCATCAGCCTCCACACCAGCAACAACACAGAGTTTCATCTCCAGTTCAGGAAGCTTCACACCTTCATCATCTTTCCCTGAAACCACAGAGCAGTCTACAGGTACAAGACAGTTCATGTCTGTCCATCTGTCCATCACTGTCTCTCTGCAACAAAACGTCCTCTTAAAACAGTAAAATTCAGCATAACAACGTTGTCTAATAAGAATAACAAGATGGTCCAACATGTGTTTCAGCACATAAGACAGTTCAGCACCTAGAAGAAAACATTTCACATTCAATTTTACAATAAATTTCCTTTTTATCTTCACACCTAATATTTAAACACACGTTTCTTATGATGTAAGATAATTATTAACATGTGATGTCAGCACATGACAAGTCAAGAAACATTCAGACCAAAGTCTTTGGGATTGTTTTCCAACAAGAAGATCTCATTTTTGATAAAGGTTCTCTGTGTAGTTTTCTTGTCAACAAGGTTATATTTACATTCAGTGTTACTCACCAAAACATGCTGAGTGTATCCTTTAGGTCCAACATTAGTGTTGAATGTGTTTCCTCAATCATGAAATATTTGTAAAGCTGATTATTTAAAGTATTTTAAATCTTGCATTGCATCGGTGCATTGCTGTGTTTCTGGGCAGGTTCCTGCATCCTGTAGATCAGTGGGATGATGTGAAACCACTGGCAGGAATGTGTATCACATCAACCACATGTGAACAATGTAGATCCACATGTAAAAACAAGATACTTGTCAGAAACTCCACAGGGAGCCTTTAAGCTTCTAATATAAGACAAAAGAGTCTTTTATACTTCTACATGTCTCTCTCTCTCTCTCTCTCTCTCTCTCTCTCTCTCTTCCTTCCCAGCCATCACTGATGTCCCTCACCCAGGTTACTCCTGGCCTCTGGTCATATGTGTGGCTGTGATTGATGTGCTGTTGGTTGTTCTGCTGCTCCTCTACAAACTGAAGATGAGGAGGAACTCTGGTTTGAACACCAGAGGAACCTCAGACAGCAGAAACATGGAGGTGACTTCCTTTAACTCTGTATGTCTCATGTTAACTCTTACTGTTGGCAGACATTTTATTTTTGCAGTTAGGAATAAACAATCTCATGTCTGCAACTACTTCACTAGTATGAACAAAACTATGATTAAATAAAATCATAATTACTGTTACTAGACATCTGGCCTGTCCAGTTGTTATCACTAACATATCAACAAACAATTGAAGAACACTATATCTGGTCTGTTACCGTGGTTACTGTTATATTAGGTTTGATGTCATTCCTGTTTTATTTTCAGTTATCTGTCAGCTATAAGAACCATCCTCCAGTCTCCAGATATGAAGACTCCGTCTATGAGAACCTGGATCCAGACAGCAGGGTCTAGACCAAACCAACTCTGCACTCAAAGCAAACAAATGATGATGTTTGGATTTGGATCTGGATTCTGTACTGTGCAGGTTAACATGTGCTGCAAGGTTCCAGTTTGTTCTATTTGCTTCTACTTTTTGTTTAATCAGCAGATATTAAATATAAACATGCTATTTTTCACCTCTATGCTGATGATACACAACTGATCATATTTCTGCTTACTTATTCTGTAATATTCATTTTGTTTTCAAAAATGTAGATCTTGTTTGATATTGTTCTTCTACACTTTGAGTCAACTCTGTCTATGTTGTTAATTAATGTTTTCAAGTTGCAAAAATGTTGATACTGAACATATGAGTGAAATGTTCAGAGACAAACTCTCTGATGTTGCAGTAAAATCTCTGCTGGTAGAAACTCCAGCAGCATGAAAGTGTTTGTGTTCAGACTCTGGCAGCACTTGGTTCAGGTCAGAGAGAGATCCTGATCTCTGTTTAATACAGAAAAAAAGTCTGTAGTGTTTGTAATGTTTATGAACATTAAAGCAACAGCAGCATCTTTCACTAACCTGAACCAAACCTGAACACACACAAGACTCAGGATGTGAACCCAGGTCTCTGCTGTCAGAGTCCTGCCCAACCTCCTCCCTCCCACTGCAGAGACACATAGAAATGTAGCTTCATTCATTACTGTGAACATCATCCAGGTAGAGATTATGTTTGTAACAACAGTTTAGTCGTATATGAAGGTCATTTCTAGGAGACAGAGTTGTTTTAAACAACACATAAAAAGTCAGAGCAGTTCAGTTTTTACAGTTACTTACTGTATCAGACCAAGTCACATTTTCTAATGAAAGCCAAAATTATCCTGACAAGAGAATCCTGAGAATCTTTCTGTTTATTTCGCATTCAGTTGATCTAAAAGACATTCCTGATGGCATCAATTTAAAGTAATTGTAGAGGACATCATGTGTGTGGTTGCTGATAATCTTTGCTTTGTTAAGGACTTGTTCAGTATCAAGCTATAAACGGGATCTTTGTGTTTTGCCCATAATTTTAGAGCTGATGTTGCAATCGTTTTTTGTCCTTTTGACAAATGTAATCCAGCAATTAAAATGCTTTCAATAAAAGAGAAATAAAATATTTTCAATATTCTCTGATTGACTGTAATGGAGTTTATTTTACAGCACAGACGCTGCTGAGCCTTTTTCACAATAACATCTGTACTGTCACTAAATCTCAATCTTTCATCAAACACAGTTCCCAATTATTTGTAGGTCTGGAGGAGTTCAACACTTACTGAAGCCAAGAATGATTGTTGGAACTGTCTGTGTGTTGTGGTGAGATTTCCATTTTTTTAGTTTTGGACACATTTAAATCACAAAAAGATCAAAATCTTTAGACAGGATGTGACTGCTGCTCCAGCAGGAATAGGAAGGTCCGTGTCCACCATAGTGAGTCATTTAACAGCCAGTATGTACTTACCGCATTTCCTCTAATAGTGGCTGGTTGTCACGGAAAAGCTGGGTATAATGTGCATGCCATTTAAACATTAATAATAGTTACCTGGATGTAACTCCGGTTCTATGAGTACATGCATAACCCTCTAGCCAACCAGCACAGAGAGGGGAGGAGGATGGTGGAGATGTGATATTGTCTAATAAAGGGATAAAAGCTCATATTTCAATAATAATGATGGCAGTGACACTGCACCAGGTAAACAAGGTAACCAGAGTAACTTGGCTAAACTGGTGAGAAAAAAATCTCTGAGCATACTAAAGCTAAAAGCCACGTTCCCTCAGTAGCTGAAGTTAATAACTGTTAAATAACTATTAGAGGAAATACGATGCCTTCTAGTGGTCATATTGAATGAAAAACTTACACAGAGAACTTCAACGTTTGAATCAAATTATTTGGATGCTGAAGCTTTTTAATCTGAGCTGCTCATCTTTGTACCTTTTCCTGTTTGATATCACAAGTCGAATCATACATTTTCTGGCCTGTATTTATGAGAAGCTTTCAATGACCTTTATCAAAACGTTACTGAGTCATACAATTAATATAAGCTTTCACATCTCCATTTTCATGGTTGATATGCTGATTGTCCACGTTTGGCCAGTTTGTACTGTAACAAACCAGTTTAGAAAATATGGAGCAGAACCCTCATGGAGACACTCAGACAGGCTGGTTTTACTTTTAAATTCAATAAACAGACTTCTAGAAATATGGCAGTGTCTTGGGTAGATAATAGCAAGATGGTGCCGCCTGGTGGTCGGCATCTTGCACTCACCCAGTTCTGTGCAACGTGTCTGATGGCAGAAAAAGAAAGACAAGCAACGCTTTGTCTGACATTACCTGACTATCAGATGTGTAAAAAGATGTTGATGGCTATATGTTTGTATGTGTGTGTGTTATGTTAGTTGCAAAGAGGGAAGAAAGAGGAGGGAAAGCAATAGTGAGGTGGAGAGAAGCATTCCTTTGTCCACAGAGAATGTGTGTATGGACCACTGTCTGTAGTGCACGTTGTCTGGTTTTGGATCGTCAAAGCAACTTACTTTCTCACTCACGATGGCACAACCACAGCAGTAGTCCTGAGCAGGACAAACACAGAAACAGTCTGGCATGGCAAACACAACTTAAATGAGAGCAAATTTCAAATACTCCTCAGAGTAAAGCAGAACAAATAGACAAATAGGGGCAGACAAGTTCTACGTGCTCCTGAAGGAAATCCTTTCCTTCCTTCTGAATGGAAAATGAGACTGCTGGTTGCAGCAACGGTCTCTTTCAGATCTAGGGATAATTTTCGGGTGAACATGGGCAAAGTGAGTAAACCAGCATAAGGCAGAAGACATGCTACACAATATGCCATGCCCCAGTGACACACACACACACACACACACACACACACACACACACACACACACACACACACACACACACACACACACTCAATGGCATGGACCCCTGCCGTTTGCAGTCAGATCATGAAGAACAAAGGACTGTAAAACCCATGGACTTACAAATGTAGTGTTAGAGCTTGTGTATGTTAGTATGTGTGTGTATATCATTGTATGTGTTGTTCCAACATACTTTAGTTTGACTTTTATTACATTGTCTTTAAGCCAGGACATGTACCATTACCATTATCCCATCATACATGATAACCCTATCATGTTTAGTACCATTCTGCTTGTTTCACTGCCAGGATGCTAAAGCTACTATACAAATTGTAAAATTAGGAATCATGCAATTGTTAAATTGTAAATTCTTTTTCTCAAGGAGTAGCCTTGTTCAGGAACACTACCCGCCTGTCCTTGGACAGAGTGGGACTGTCTTTGCTCCCTCAGTACTCTACAACCCCTGGGATTGGCCAGGAGGCACTTTCTGGGCTGGCAGGCTGAAACTTTAAAACAGTGTCTTATCACAGACTTTGCACATTTCTCGTTTTGTGTTGGGCGGTTTTGGCCCTGTGTTTTTCCCTTGCTTTTTTGCTGCTTTCAGGCAGCTGTTTTTAGGCGGCTCTTTTGGGCTGCTGGAGTTGAGGGTCAAGCCTAGGAGAGCATGAGAGCATAAACCAGGAGCTCTCTCCGAGTGGGAACTTTTCAACTACAGACCGGCCGAATCACTCATCACTCATCACCACCAGATCCAGACTCCAGCTCCTCACCCCAGCACAACAGACTCCGTTCTCAACAAGAAGCTACCCCAGGGAACAAGCAAGTAGTTGTACAAAACCTCTGTCAACTTGCTTAAACTCTGGTGCTTTCATGACTGGTAATTTCAACTGGCAATTTGGAACTAAGCTGTGGTACCATTGATTTGACTGCTTCTCAGGTAACAGGTTTATCCTTCCAAGTACACAATAGATAACTCAGCATCATGCATGTTGAACTTTCAGTAGCCGTAGCCTTGTGTACCAGTTTCCCTTTCCTTCTTGTGTCTTCTTTGTAGAATGTTGTAGTGTTAAGTACTTGTAGCTGAAGTATTAGTAATAAATGTGTGTTTAACTAAGTTGAACTTGTTTGTGTTTTCTTGTGCTTGCATCTCAGTCACTTAACCTTAAAAGACCTATACCCTTGCAAAATCAGAAATACAGTTAATAACATCAGAATTTTAATAGACCTCTCTAGTGTGCCCAACAAGGAAGGTTATTTCCCTATTATTACACCTACTCTAATATGAGCTGTGTCACTGGACAACTAATTTCATGTTGAGTTAATAATTCCCATGTTGTTTTGGTGGAGAATGTGGACATTTATTTGCAACTCAGGAATAGGCCTGATAGGATCCAATACTAGGCCTAATACAAGCAGACCCTTGCCTAACAGCCAATGTCCAAAAGGACATGCAGAGGATAAGTAACTGCAGTCGTTATGTTTCACAGACAGTAAGGTTTTATGTCAGTTAATTTGTATATACAGATTCGGCTGAGATTTTCTGTATATTATCTCAAGGGCCATTCTTTGTTAGCCAGCTTGAATGTATACTACGAGTCTCTGGTTCATTGTAAGACTATGCTATATGCTTCCTTTGACCATTAGCTTTGCTATTTAATGGTTACCCTTTGTACTAGCTCAGGAAGAGAAGAGACTAGACAGGAACGCATAGAACACATGCAGAAGCTGTGTAATGCTGTGTGGCTAGGATTTAGCCTTATTTGGGAGTTTGAGATCCTCTGATCTGCCGTGATCAGGAGTGACATTTTGTTCATTGCATGCATTGGTGAATGAGTGTAGACTCATTTTGTCAATGAAGCAATTTTGAGAGTGGTGTGGCCATTTCTTAACTGCAATTTATGGTAAACAGAAGCCCAGAGTTTTTACTCCTCTATTCCCTATCCCTAAATATCATAAAGACATTTGAGTGCACAAATTCCTATATTATTTTGGTGGAGAATGTGGGCACAGTTTAAACTAATTTGCAATTACAACAAGCTCTCATATCAGGTTCGTATGTTACATGCTGTTTATTACTGAGCTGCTGCTTAAAGTATTTTACCATGCTGCTGCATAAAATGAGTTATCTCAGAGTCAGAAACATCAGACATCAATGTTGTACAAACAAGTTTTTAGCAACTTTTGAATGCTGGATACTGTGAAACTGGAAACTATGTTAAAATTTGGCAATTGCCAACAATGCAAACAATCAAGAGTGGATTGAAAAAAAAGAAATGCTTGAGCATCCTTCTCATAACACTGTGTGATGTATGAGGCTCTCTCTATGTTATTTTTGGTCTGACTGCAGGCTCTGTGTCGTAAAGTCCCGTCTCACCGCTTGCATAAACTGTAAAACTCTCAACAAAACCCTGAGGCAAACACAGCCAAATGTACTGTCTTCCTTTGAAGGTGAATACAAACAGATACTGGCTATCTGGATGCACCGGTATTGAGGACAAAAACCTTAACAAAAATCTATGACTGAGTAGCGTATAGAGATGGATGGTAATGAAGCTAAAATCAAATTGGTGTCTGGCATAACTGGAGCTGTAGGTACTACAATGCTATTAATAGCATGCAAATGTGACAGGTCATGTTCTTCTGTGATCTTATGGTAGATGTCTAAGGTGCAGAGAGAATGGCAGGGCCACACAGGACTCGCTCTCACTCTGACTCTAATCTGGTACAAAAATCAGCAACACATCACTGTCAACAATGTGTCTTGCAACTGCAAGCACCCAGGTCTGCATAACAAAAGTGGAAGGAGACCATCTCAAATAATTACATGAGAACATTACGCCACAGAGCAAGCTAGCATGTATGAGGCTGGCTAGCTAGCATTAGCTCGTTATGCTAATCAAAACACCACTCATGGATAAAGTTACTTTTCCTGCCCATAAACGCCTGTAACTTTCTGACTACATCCTACTAGTGTTTATACTCAGAGTGCATGCTACTGACTGTTGCAGAAACAATTTTAAAGCATTCAACATAGACACATTGTTTGCATCTCGCTCATATGTACCCACCTCCAGCATGAAAGTATCTTCTTTGCCAAGGTACCCATAGTGCACAGAGAGGAACACTGTTTATGCAGTTGCATTATCATTCCACCAGGTGGCTCCAAGACTATGTACATACAATATCTATATTGAGGAATTTCATACTAGAGTTTATTTGTTACCCTGTTGCACAAATCTTGTAAAAAATGCCATTTATCCTGGCGATTTGCTGTTTTGAATGGGCAAAATAGGTGTGTTGCATGGGTGTGTGGTTTGAACCAACAGAATTCAATAGAGATTGAAAGACACCTTCAATACCAGCAACTGACTTGTGAGGAAAATTGTACTGTCTGATCATTGGAAGCTTAGCACGAGACTTGAGTGTGACTTTAGTGTGGGATGTTTGAGATGCATGTGTAGCTCCTCTCAATGCCTGGTGCTGGGCCACCATGCTTCCAAGTTGTTGTTGCTCACAGCTAGGATCAACTGCTACAGTGATATGTGGAAATTGAATCTTTATCATTAATCAATTTATGTTGATAGCCAGATTGGTATTGTACATCCCTGTGTACAACAAACATTGCACACACTCCCACCCTCTTGTGTATTCAAAAACACATTAGCCAATTATTTTATACTGCTCTGAAGGGTTGAATGCTGCTGTATAATGACAATGCAGGACATCAATGTTGCAAATGCAAGTTTTAAGCAACTTTTGAATGCTGAATACTGTGAAACTGGAAACTATGTTAAAATTTTGAAATGTCCAATTATGCAAACAATCAACATTGAATTGCTTGAGCAGCCTTCTCATAATACTGTGTGAAGTATGAGGCCATCTCTGTGCCCTTTCCCTCTTGTGTCTTGTGTTAAGTGTTAAGTATTTGTAGCTGAAGTATTAGTAAAAAAAATGCGTGTTTAACTAAGATGAACTTGTTTGTATTTTCTTGTGCTTGCATCTCAATCACTTAACCTTGAAAGATCTATACCCTTGCAAAATCATAAATCCGATTAATAACAATCATAATTCTAATAGACCTCTCTTGTGTGCCCAACAAGGAGGGCTATTTCCCTATTATTACACATACTCTAATATGAGTTATGTCACTGGACAAATAATTTCATGTTGGAGTTGAGTCAAAAATGAAAATTATTCAGTCAATATTTTACCCTTAACCACCACAATCATCATGTTGCAAACAGAGAGAGAGAGAGAGAGAGAGAGAGAGAGAGAGAGAGAGAGAGAGAGAGAGAGAGAGAGAGAGAGAGAGAGAGAGAGAGAGAGAGGAAGTAATGATAACAGTAGTGGGTCAAATAATGGGGTCAGAAATGGAAATGATTCATTAAATGGTGTACACTTAACCACCATCATGTTGCAAACAAACGGAGAGAAACAGAGAGGTAGGAAGAGGAAGTAATGTTAACTAAAAGCATCTTCAGCTTCCTGGTTGATCAGACAGACATATAGAGGCAGTTCTCTGACAGTTTGATGATTTTATGCATCAGGATCAAACTCAGAATGAATATCCACCATGTTCTGTTCTTCTGCTTCTTATCAGGTGAGGACTGATTACCTGACTGTGTCTGTAAAGCTGCAGCACAAACTGCTTCTGGACATTCATTGTGTTCATTTTAACAAATGTCAGTTTTCATGTTGCTGTCATGTCAATTAGTTTTCCTGTTGTTCTTTAAATTATTCTGTTACTAATTACAACATCTCTATAATCTAATCTAGTAATTTAACTAAACTGAATTTAACTTAACAAAACATGAAATAATCATCATGAATATTTGTTGCTCATTCATGTGTTTAATATTAGAAAGTATGAAAGAAAAACAGACATTACAGAGAGACACTGGGACTACAACTGCTGTTGTTCTACTATGACTATGACTATGACTGTAACCAAAACCAAAATTGGCAAGGCTGTGAATCAAAACCAAAAATGAACCGACCACGACAGAACTGAAAACCAGGGCTTAAATACACACAACTGACGACATAACTGACGAGGGAATGGGGAACAGGTGAGGGGAACAGGTGGAAACATTTGGGGTAATCAGACAGACACATGAGGAAGGGCAAGTGACCAGAAACAAGGAGGAATAATTTTCAAAATAAAACAGGAAGTGACGAGACAAAACATGGAGACAGGACTAAAACTCCAACTAAACTAAACTAATCATCTCTGCTTCTCTGTGAACTGATGGATTAGCCCTCATTAATCTGCAGTCTGTTTACAGGAAGTCTACAATACACAAAATTTTGATCATCAGTATTCACTGTTCATCTTTCCAACAGCACTGCAGGATGGAAACACTGGACTAGTCAGTGCAGTAAGTGTTGCTGGAGCTGAAGGAGGAAGTGGTACACTTTCTTGCTACTTGGAGTCATCTGGAAGCACCATGCTCTTCTGTAAAGAAGAATGTAAAGAGGAAGACATTCTCATTAAAACAGATGGTGTCACAGCTCAGAGTGGCAGATACAGCATTAGATATAGAGGCGGATCTTCTGGAAGAAGAATTGTGTCTGTGACCATTACACAGCTGACCAAGTCAGACTCAGGATGGTACATAATTGGTTTGGGTGGATCTTCAGGCCCAGATGATTACTTTGGGTTTGACCTCATAGTTACAGATGGTGAGTTTCTACTGAAAGTCATAAAACCTGATATACCGCATTGGCCCGAATATAAGACGGTGTTTTTTGCATTGAAATAAGAGTGGGGGTCGTCTTACATTCGGGGTCTAGACATTATACCCATTCACAACGCTAGATGGCGACAGATATCTTTAAAGGCCAAAGCGAACCCCTGTCACGAAGAAGAAAAATAAAAATAGAGGTAGCACGAAGAAGAAAAATAAAAAAATAGCTGTAAGAAAGACAAGAGAAGAAAATAAGAGAAGAGATAACAGAAAATGGAGAAACGTAGCAACAATCTGGAGAAAAGTGGGTCGGAGATCGGCCAGGTTAACCGGCAGCTGAGGAGACACTATGATCCAAACTTCAAGATGATGGTGATAAATGAGGCAGAGTCTTCAAACAATTGCAAAGCGGCTGTGAAATATGGTGTCAGATGGAGAGCTCAAAAAGATCGCCTAAAAATGTAAATAACATGCTTTTTCTCTCAAATATATTTTTATAATCATTTGTTTCAGATGTACTGTAATTATTTTCTGTATAAAAATTAAATTTGGTGTTCAAAAAGTCTTTTTTCAAACTTGAGTCTTGAAAAAGAGGGGGTCATCTTATAATCAGGGTCATCTTATATTCGGGCCAATACGGTATTTGCTATGTTCATCCCATTTGATGATTTTGAAGCTTAAGAATAAATGAAGTCAGATAGAATCTAATAAAATTGTGTGAAGAATGTGAGACGTTTATGATATATTGACACAGTGTATCAATGTTAGATGAAATCATTACTCCAGCAGTCAGACTGGTTGAACTGGGCAGCTCCCAGTGTGACTCTGTGGATCTGTGTAAATGTGAAGCAGGAAATATTGTGATCAGATTGCAGCATCTTACAGGAAGTACAGACAGTAACCGTTGATTGTTCATCTTTTCAGCTGCAACGTTGGGTGACAACACTCGTTTCATCCCTGCAGGAACTGTGGGAAGAAGTATCACAGAACCATGCTTCGATTCTGTCAATGTAACCAGGAAGTTCTTCTGTAAGGATGAATGTGAAAAAGAAGAAGACATCCTGATTGAAACAGAAGAGAACAGAGCTCAGAATGGTAGATACAGCATTGAATATTTTGAGGGAACTGCAGTGGGACTGTATTTGACCATCACACAGCTGAAGAAGTCAGACACAGGATGGTACATGTGTGGTTACGGCAACGCTTTGTCTCCAGATTCATCTCACATGTTCCGGATTTTTGTTGTAGATGGTGAGTCTTATATTTTATTTTCTGTCTACATTGTGCTCAATTAATGATTAAAATTATGAATAGTTGTCATTTTTTCATTTGAAATAAAAAAGAATGAACATTAGGGTTGACTCAATCGCTGAATGGTTATCACATGGGCACTAACACCCTGAGCAACAAGTCCTCAGTTTGATTCCCATTTGGCAAGACTATCTTCTGCATGTCATTCCTCTACTCTATTTCCCCACATGTCCTGTCTCTCTCCACTATCACTATCAAATAAAGGCACAAAATGCCAAAAAAATATTTGAAAAAATAAACTGAATACAAAATTTACAGAGTGGATGGAAATGACATGACAGAAACAAATATCTTTCTTTTTGGGTTACAGTCAGAAGTTGATTTGTGACAACAAGAGGAGTGCTGAGGTTGGCAGAGTCATACTAGTTGTCCAACCTGGAACCTTTTCTATATTTCTATTAACATTAGGTCACATAGAGAAGAACGGTTCCTTAGGTTCCTTAAAGTTCAAGACATCATACTCTTAAACGTTTCTAAAGATGGAACTCATTTGTAAAGTCACAAAGTATTCTGATGTAAAATGTGTTGCCTTTATAATGTTAGTTTTTAAATTTACAACAATCAGTTTGTATGATTTTTAAAAACCTTTTCAGACATTTGTGTTTTTATGTTTAATGTCAAAAAACTAAATGTGGATGTTATTTTCTTACTTTTCTGTAGTCAAAAATCAAATAAAAAAATGCTTTTTTGGAGATTAATGGAACAAATCTTAATCATTTACTTCATTAACATATTTATTGCTGCGTATTTCTTGTGTATGTGATCGATGCTGTCAATATGATCTTTCTGTGTAGAGCAGTATCTCATTTCTCTGCATTATTGATTCAGTATCTGATTGTTTCAATGTGTTTCCTTTGTTCACAGCTCCAACCACATCAGTCCCATCAGCCTCCACACCAGCAACAACGCAGAGTTTCATCTTCAGTTCAGGTAGCTTCACACCTTCATCATCTTTCCCTGAAACCACAGAGCAGTCTACAGGTACAGGACAGTTCATGTCTGTCCATCTGTCCATCAATGTCTCTCTGCAACAAAACATCCTCTTAAAACAGTAAAATTCAGCATAACAACATTGTCTAATAAGAATAACAAGATGGTCCAACATGTGTTTCAGCACATAAGACAGTTCAGCACCTAGAAGAAAACATTTCACATTCAATTTTACGATACATTTCCTTTTTAACTTCATGTCTAATGTTTAAACACATCCTACGTTTCTAATCATGTAAGATTAATTAATTATTTTATAATCAATTATTAACATGTGATGTCAGCACATGACAAGTCAAGACACATCCAAACCTAAGTCTTTGGGATTGTTTTTCAATAGAAAGATCTAAATTTTGATAAAGGTTCTCTGTGTAGTTTTCTTGAAAACAAGGTTATATTTATATTCAGTGTTACTCACCAAAACATGCTGAGTGTATCCTTTAGGTCCAATATTAGTGTTGAATATGTTTCCTCAATCATAAAATATTTGTACAGCTGATTATTTAAAGTATTTTAAATCTTGCATTGCTTGCGGTCTTCTTCTCTCCTGCTTTTGTTGGTGCATTGCTGTGTTTCTGGGCAGGTTCCTGCATCCTGTAGATCAATGGGATGATGTGAAACCACTGGCAGGAATGTGTATCACATCAACCACATGTGCACAATGTAGATCCACATGTAAAAACAAGATACTTGAGGTCAAAAAGTCCACAGGGAACCTTTAAGCTTCTAATACAAGACAAAAGATCCCAGTCTTTCAAACTACTGCATGTCTCTCTCTCTTCCTTCCCAGGTGACTCCGATGTCCCTCATCCAGGTCACTTCTGGCCTCTGGTTGTATGTGTGGCTGTGGTTGTTGTGCTGTTTGCTGTTGTTCTACTGCTCCTCTACAAACTGAAGATGAGGAGGAACTCTGGTTTGAACACCAGAGGAACCTCAGACAGCAGAAACATGGAGGTGACTTCCTTTAACTCTGTATGTCTCATGTTAACTCTTACTGTTGGCAGACATTTTATTTTTGCAGTTAGGAATAAACAATCTCATGTCTGCAACTACTTCACTAGTATGAACAAAACTATAATTAAATAGAATCATAATTGCTGTTAATAAACCTCTGGTCTGCTGAGTTGTTATCACTAAAATATCAGAAAACAATAATCTAAAAAGCACACAATATCTGGTCTGTTACCCTGGTTACTGTTATATTTTAGGTTTGATGTCATTCCTGTTTTATTTTCAGTTATCTGTCAACTATGAGAACTGTCCTCCAGTCTCCACTTTTGAAGACTCCGTCTACCAGAGCCTGGATCCAAACAGCAGGGATCCAGACCAAAGCTACTCTGCACTCACAGCAAACGAATGATGATGTTTGGATTTGGATCTGGATTCTGTACTGTGCACGTTAACATGTGCTGCAAAGTTCCATTTTGTTCTATTTTCTTCTACTTTTTGTTTAATCAGCAGATATTAACTATAAACATGCTATTTTTCACCTCTATGCTGATTAAACACAACTGATCATGTGTCTTCTTACTTGCTTATTCTGTAATATTCATTCTGTTTTTAAAAAATTAGATGTTTGATATTGTTCTACACTTTCAGCCAACTCTGTCTATGTTGTTAATTAATATTTTAAAGTTGCAAAAATGTTGATACTGAACATATGAGTGAAATGTTCAGAGACAACCATCTGGTTGTTGTTTTTTTTTCACCAAAATCTGTGATGTTGCAATAAAATCTCTGCTGGTAGAAACTCCAGCAGAATGAAAGTGTGTTTGTGTTCAGACTCTGGCAGAACTTGGTTCAGGTCAGAGAAAGATCCTGGTCTCTGTTTAATGCAGAAAAAAGTCTGCAGTGACTTGAAGCTCAGCATGTTTATGAACATTTAAGCCACACCAGCATCTTTCACTAACCTGAACCAAACCTGAACACAGAGATTGTTTATAACAACAGCTTAGTCGTATATGAAGGTAATTTCTAGGAGACAGAGTTGTTTGAGCAACACATGAAGACGTCAGAGCAGCTCAGTTTTTACCAGTTACTTAATGTATCAGACCAAATCACATTTTCTAATGAAAGCCAAGAGAATCCTGATTTCTATTCAATTCAATTCAAAATACTTTATTCGTCCTTCAAGGGTCAATTTGAGGCAAGGGAGGCAAATAAGTACACATATACAATTAATTTACACAAATTTAATTTGTGTGTGTGGTTGCTGATAATCTTCTTTGCTTTGTTGAGGACTTGTTCAGTATTAAGCTGTAACAGGGATCTTTGTGTTTTGCTAAATATTTTAGAGCTAATATTCTTGTCCTTTTGACAAATGTAAACCAGCAATTAAAATGCTTTCAATAAAAGAGAAATAAAATATTTTCAATATTCTCTGATTGACTGTAATGGAGTTTATTTTACAGCACAGACGCTGCTGAGCCTTTTTCACAATAACATCTGTACTGTCACTAAAACTCAATCTGTCATCAAACAAAGTTCCCAAGTATTTGTAGGTCTGGAGGAGTTCAACACTTACTGAAGCCAAGAATGATTGTTGGAACTGTCTGTGTGTTGTGATGAGATTTTCATTTCTTTAGTTTTGGACACATTTAAATCACAAAAAGATTTTTGAGATGATGTGACTGCTGCTGTCCAGTAGCAATAGGAAGGTCTGTGTCCACCATAGTGAGTCTCTTTACAACCAGTATGTGCTTACCGTATTTACTCTAATAGTGACTGATTGTCAATGAAAAGCCGGGTGGATAAACTCCTGGTGCCTGTTATATAATGTGCATGCCAGTTAAGCATAAATAATAGTTACCTGGATGTAACTCTGGTTCTATGAGTACATGCATAACCCTCTTGCCAACCAGCACAGAGAGGGGAGGAGGACGGTGGAGATGTGATATTGTCTAATAAAGGGATAACAGCTCATATTTCAATAATAATCATGGCAGTGACACTGCACCAGGATGGGTTACCAAGGTAACCAGAGCAACTTGGCAAAACTGGTGAGCATAAATCTATGAGCATGCTAAAGCTAAGGGTCAGGTACCCTCAGTAGTTGAAGTTAATAACTGTTAAATAACTATTAGAGGAAATACGGTAATTTAAAAGTGTCTGACTCTGGTGCCTCCTTGAAAAAGACATTTACACACAGAGAGCTTCAACATTTGATTCAAATTGTTTGGATGCTGAAGCTTCTTAATCTGAGCTGCTCATCTTTTTACCTTTTTCCTGTTTGACATCACAAGTTGAATCATACATTTTCTGGCCTGTGATCATTAAGTATCACTTTATAATGTGATATTTATGAGAGGCTTTTAATTTACTTTTTCAAAATTTTACTGAGTCATTTTGAAAATCTTCATAAATTCACTTAAAGGACTCAGTTTCTTTGGCTGACAGTGTGGAGCTTCAGGAACCCAGTCTCTTTATTCAGAAAACCTCTTCTGATACTCTTAAATGATACAATTAATATGAGGTTTTGTATCTCTATTTTCATGGTTGACGTGCTGATTGTCCACATTTGGCCAGTTTGTACTGTAACAAACCAGTTTAGACAACAGGAAACAGAACCCTCATGGAGACACTCAGACAGACTGACTGAGTGAAAGACAGTTTTACTTTAAATTCAATAAACAGACTTGTAGAAATATGGCGATGTCGTGGTTAGATAATCGCAAGATGGCACCGCCTGTTGGTCATCATCATGTCTGATGGCAGAAAAGGGAAGACAAGCAATGCTTTGTCTGATATTAACTGACTATCAGATGTGTAAAAATGTATTAGTGCATATGTGTGTGTGTGTGTGTGTGTGTGTTGTACTAATCGCAAAGAGGGAAGAAAGAGGAGGGAAAGTGTGCATAGACCACAGTCTATAGAGCACGTTGTCTGGTTTCGGATCGCCAAATCAACTTACTTTCTCACTCACGATAGCAAAACCGCAGCAGTAGTCCTGAGCGGGAAAAACACAAAAACATCCTAACATGGCAAACACAACTAAACAGGCAGCAAACTTCAAATACTCCTCAGAGTAAAGCAGAACAAATAGAGGAAGACAAGTTCCGTGTCCTCCTGAAGGAAATCTTTTCCTTCCTTCTGAATGGAAAATGAGAGCGCTGGTTGCAGCAGCACTCTCTCGGATCCAGCAAGGGGAGTCTTGCGATCAGTGTAGGAACGTGCACAGTGTTGCCGCTGTTAGTCAAGCTGATTCACAGAGGGACAGATGTTCCCCCTAGTTCAGCTCAACTTGGAGAGCGATTTTTTACTGGGTATGTTTTCTGGGTGAAACTTTCTCATCAACATTTCATGTGGAGTTGCAAAATTAGGAATCATGCCATTGTTAAATTGTAAAATCTGTCTAACGGAGTATCCTTATTCAGGAACTGTACCCGTCTGTCCTTGGATAAGGTGTAACTGGTCAACATAACATTTCTTGAGTCTGGAGTCATGAGTTGAGGGTCAAGCCTAGGAGAGCATGAGAGCATAAACCAGGAGCTCTCTCCCAATGGGAACTTTTCAAGTACAGACCAGCCGAATCACTAATCACCACCAGATCCAGACTCCAGCTCCTCACCCCAGCATAACAGACTCCATTCTCAACAAGAAGCTACCCCAGGGAACAAGCAAGTATTTGTACAAAACCTCTGTCAACTTGCTTAAACCTTGGTGCCTTCATGACTGGTAATTTCAACTGGCAATTGGGAACTAAGCTGTGGTACCGTTTATTTGACTTGCTGCTTCTCAGGTAACAGGTTTATCCTTCCAAGTACACAATAGACAACACTGCATCATGCATGTTGAACTTTCAGTAGCCATAGCCTTGTGTACCAGTTTCCCTTTCCCTCTTGTGTCTTGTTTGTAGAATGTTGTAGTGTTAAGTACTTGTAGCTTAAGTATTAGTAATAAATGTGTGTTTAACTAAGGTGTGTTTGTGTTTTCTTGGGCTTGCATCTCAGTCATTTAACCTTAAGACCTATACCCTTTCAAAATCATAAATACAATCAATCACAATCACCTCTCTTGTGTGCCCAATAGGGGGGGAAATTTCTCTATTATTAAAAATAAAAATACTCTAATATGAGTTACATCACTGGATGTAAAATTTGATGTTGGAGTTGTGCACAAATGAGACAAATTCCTATATTAATTTGGTGGATTTGGAGAATGCGGGCGTGTGTTTGCAAGTCCCAAACAGGCCTGGATAGGATCCCATACAAGGGATAAGCAGACCCTTGCCTAACAGCCAATGTCCAAAAGGAAATGCAGAGAATAAGTAACTGCATTTGTTATGTGTAACAGACAATATGGTTGTCTGTCAGTTAATTCGTGTATATACAGATTCAGGCGAGATTTTCTGCATATTATGCCCAGGGCCGTTCTTTGTTAGCCAGCTTGAATGTATACTACGAGTCTCTGGTTCATTGTAAGACTGTGCTATATGCTCCCTTTGACCATTAGCTTTGCTATTTAATGGTCACTCTCTATACTAGCTCAGGAAGAGAAGAGACTAGACAGGAAAGCATAGAACACATGCAGAAGCTGTCTAATGCTGTGTGGCTAGGATTTATCCCTATGTGGGAGTTTGAGATCCTCTGATCTTCCGTGATCAGGAGTGACATTTTGTTCATTGCATGCATTGGTGAATGAGTGTAGACTCATGTCTTTAATGAAGCAATTTTGAGAGTGGTGTGTCCATTTCTTAACTGCAGTTTAGAGTAAACAGAAGCCCAGAGTTTTTACACCTCTATTCCATATCTCTTCCAGGTTTTGTGCTTGGCATATGCGCAGGGCAACAAAAAGCATTGAACGCTATCTTGTTTTAAATTAGAGGTCAATAAAGCTAAGTACGTAACATATATCATAAAATGACACAACATACTTTGTCTTACTTACATGATATAACAAATCATAGCACAACATGACACAATATACTTTGTCTTACTTACATGATATGACATAACACATAACATATCATGGCATAACATGACACAATATACTTTGTCTTACTTACATGATATAACAATACATATCATATCATATCTTATCACGTCATAATATGACGCAATATATTTTGTCTTACTTACATGATATAACAATACATATCATATATCATATGTCATAATATGACACTATATTTTGTCTTACTTACATGATATGACATAACAATATGTAACCTATCACAGCATAACATGACACAACATACTTTGTCTTACTTACATGATATGATATAATACGTAACATATAGCATAACATGACACAACATACTTTGTCTTACTTACATGATATGATATAATATGTAACATATAGCATAACATGACACAACATACTTTGTCTTGCTTACATGATATAACATATAGCACAACATGACACAATATACTTTGTCTTACGTGATATCACATAACACATAACATTTCATAACATAACATGACAATATATTTTGTCTTACTTACATGATATGAAATATAGCACAACATGACACAATACATTTGTCTTACTTACATGATATAACAATACATATTATATCATATCAGGTCATAATATGACACAATATATTTTGTCTTACTTACATGATATGCCATAACAATATATAACTGATCATAACAGAACATGACACAACAGACTTTGTCTTACTTACATGATATAACATATCATAGCACAACATGACACAACATATTTTGTCTTACTTACATGATGTGCTATAACAATATATAACTGATCATAACAGAACATGACCCAACATACTTTGTCTTAATTATATGATATGACATATCATAGAACAAGATGACACAATATACTTTGTCTTACTTACATGATATTACGTAATAGATAACATATCTTGTCACAAATTGACACAAAATACTTTGCCTTACTTACATGATATAACAATACATAACATTTTATAACATAACATGCCACAATGTATTTTGTCTTACTGACATGATATGACATAATATATAACTGATCATAGCATAACATGACACAACATACTTTATCTTACTTACATGATATGACATAATACATATCACATTATGTCATAATATGACAATATATTTTGTCTTACTTACATGATATAACATAATATATAACTGATCATAGAATTACATGACCCAACATACTTTGTCTTACTTACGTGATATAACATATCATAGCACAACATGACACAATATACTTTGTGTAACTTACATGATATTACATAACAATATGTAACCTATCATAGCACATGACACAATATACTTTGTCTTACTTACATGATATAACAATACATCTCATATCATGTCATAATATGACACAATATATTTTGTCTTACTTACATGATTATCATAGCAAAACATGATACACTAGAAATGCATTTCCTGCAGAAAATGTGTGTGAATGCAGAAAACTGAATGAATTGCAAAGCATTGCTGAAAATACTAACCACATCCCCATCTGTACAAATAGATGCTTGCAGCATTCACACTAACATACTAGAGAAATTATTTGTTCCCGGGTTCAGTGTAAACTCTGACTCAATGTCACTGTTAAGAAACAGAAAATAACTTTATTTCAAGCTGAATACTTTCTCACTATGTAACATCTGTTAGTCTGGTGGTTTAAATTCAATGCCAAGAACACATACTGTGTCAGGAATTCCAACTCTTTGATTTGATTTTGTTGTCAGATTACATCACTAACTTTCCTGTCATTTCAGATCACGCCCCCTTCTCTACCCATGCAATCTGCTCACTACCTGCACCTGGTTCTCTCCGCCCATCTCCACACCTGTGGCTCATTATCCCATTTGGTCTTCAGTATATATACCAGTCCTTTTTCCCCAGCCCTCTGCCAGATTGTCTTGTGTTCCTGCCAAGCTATCCAGCGTTTTTCCCTTGTTCTGCCTGATTACCTGATTTTTGACCCTGTCTGCCTGTCTTGGACTCTGGATTCCCTGCCTCCTCCCTGTCGGATTTGTTTGCTGGATTGTCTGATTCTCTGGTTTTCGACTCTGCCTGAACTATTAGTAAAGAGAACTTTGCCTACCACTCAATTGTCTCAGTTGTTGTGCATTTGGGTTCAAATCTGTACTGCTGACTCTTACATACTGCATATAAACCGGACTCTCAGCCCCGTCACAGAAACTCTGCTGAGTTCAGACTGTTTACTTACAGCTCAGTTACTCAGACCAATAACCAAGCCTCCAACCCGCCTGTGAAACAGAAAACAAACCATAAACCTTTTCTAGACTTGCTTTTTGTTTTAGAAATGCATTTCCTGCGGAAAATGTGTGTGAATGCTGAAAACTGAATGAATTGCAAAGCATTGCTGAAAATACTAAACACATCCTCATCTGTACAAATAGATGCTTGCAGCATTCACACTAACTTACAAGACAAACTATTTGTACCCAGGTTCACTGTAAACTCTGACTCAATGTTACTGTTAAGAAACAGAAAAATAACTAAAAATAACTAAAAAATAAAAATAAATCAAGCTGAATACTTTCTAACTATGTAACATCTGTTAGTCAGAAAACAAACCAAAACCTTCTCTAGACTGTCCGGATCTGAGTGAAGTCCTACTGGGATCAACAGATATTTAGTCCATTGGCTGCTTGCTGTGCCTGCATGCTGCTGCCAGTCAGCAACTAACAAGTAGAGCTAACTGCTAGCAGCTGAAACCAACAAACTCCACAAATTCAAACAGCTCTGCCATCCTAACAACCAAGCTGGTCCACTGTGTGGATAGCGAAACATCCTGGCGCCGACTATTAAATGGCATTTACCAACCCGTTGGTGCTCTGAGCTGATGTGCAACAACACTGAAGTTCCAGAAAAATCCAGAAAATACGATCCCTGATTAGGCAGCCAAAGCTAGCTTTGACCATATTAGTTATGGTTGGCTCACCTAACTAAACAGTTGCAAGTTAAGTGCTGGTAAAAACTAAACAAAATATTTTCTGTTATTAAACTCTTACTTCTTACTAATAATGTTATCTCTGTAACTGTACCATAATAATGCTTTTAAAAACTATGCTAGCATTAGCAGCTATGCTAGCATTAGCACGTCGCTAATATTAGCTAGGTGACAATAAAAGCCTTTGTTTTACCAGGAAGATGTTTTGCCCTTATCGTTTTGTTTGGATTGTATCTGAGAAACCAGTGTCATGTTACCATGTCATATAAAATGTCAAGCCTGTATTAGTGACGTTAAAAACTTTATGAGTAGGGACAGGTAAACTCTGCTACTTACCACTGCAGCAGTCAGATCAAAGTGGTGATCTCGGTAGTTGCGCAGTTAGATTTTGATGAGGCGTTGAAGGGCACTCGGAAATTAAAGCACCAACGTATGGTGCTGATTCATTTATTATCACAAAGTGGTGTTATTGGTGCCATGATTCGGTAGTAGTATGGAAGTTTCATTCCATTAAAGACAACAGAATTGCTGAAATATCATGTTGTAAGGTGACTTTAGCGCCCCCTTTGGGCAGAATTTAGTGAAATTTTACACACTTCTGTAAGGTCACGTTGTGTACAACATCCTAAAATTTGGTCACAATCCGATTCATTATTGAGGAGTTATCGGCCATTAAATGCATTAGGCCACGCCTCAAAATTTTGTTAGCCAATAACAGATAGACGGCAAGTGATAACTGAAAACAAATGAATAAGTCTTGTTTGGGGTCTTCTAAATACGGTATGTACAAAGTTTGGTGAAGATTGGATGAAATATGTGTCAACAGAAGCCAAACCATATGTTCATGAAAAAAACAAAATGGCGGAAAGATTTTACAGACGCAAATGGGCGTGGCCTATATAATTCTAATCAGGATCATCCAAGGAACATCCTGACCAAAAAGCTTTTTGGGGACTTACCGTTCATGAGTTATAAGCCAAAACACAAGATATTTAATAACTGACCACATGGTGGCGCTATTGATTCAATGTTTTAATTAGTTAAGCATGTCCAGGTTGGACACCTGTACACCAAATATGAACATTCTAGCTCTTTTAGTTTTTGAGATATTAGCTTTCAAAGAAATCCTCCCATAGACTGCCATTATAAATTTTAATATTTTTAAAAATTCATATAAAATCAATGGAATATCCTGAAAAGTAATAGCGCACTTCTCCCCAAAGAGCTGAATATTTCTATATATGAATGGTTTCTGTAGCTTAAAGTATAGATTCACACTAATGAAATGCTTGGGAAGTCCTCTCATAATACTGTGTGAAGTATGAGGCCGTCTTTGTGTCATTTTTAGTCTGACTGCAGTCTCTGTGTCATCACTGAGGTCTGTGTCAAACTCCTCCTCCTTGTGTCTGGCTGGTTGTATCTCAGTTTCAACCTCAATATCCTCTGTGCTCTGCTGTGTGTCTGTGTCTGTCTCGCTCTCTTCAGCTATGACAGCTAACTGCCTTTCCTTCCTCTCTTTTCTTTTCTCTCTGTGGTTAATAGGAGAAACTCTTCGTCTTTCTTTATCTGTGGTGAACTAGTTTGATCAGTCATATTAGCGGTTGAAAAGGGTTTTTTTAGTTGACAGTTGTGAATAAGTTGAAATCACTTTTTTTCCTTCTTTGTTGTGGCTCTTGCAAAGGCACCCCGGCCTCTGTTAAAATGGTCAGCAAAGCTTGTGGAGAGGAAGTTTTCATTTGGCGTTTTGCCCAACCATACATAATAGCCTTTGAAATGGCTTCTATATTATCACCATGTTAACTTTCATCATTTCTACAGCTCTTGTTTGCAACTTTGTTTGAATCATAAGCCTCAACATTTCTTAGAGGACAGTAAGTGGATGATCCCTAATCTTGTCTTAATCAAAACAGACCTACTTCCTACCCTAAAATGTCTTTTCTATAATTTAAACCTCAGGTGGGTCCCTCTGTGTCCAGTGTAGCCCGGAGCTAGCCCAGAAATCAGCAGCCACTTTGTGGCACTGCAAGGGTTAAGTACACTAACCCTCAGCTTTATTTCCTCTTCACAACCACACTGCTCTGCACCCGCGTATCTCAACATAACTTAATCAGTTTCAACATTTTTCATGTGTTTAGATTATTTTTCAACCATCAACTCCTTTAACTTCTTTTTGTTCAATTTCAAATCAATTGTTAAATTTCAATTGATACACAGTTTCTTTTTGATACTATTGATACTAATAGATATTTTGCACTTACCATGTCTTGATTGTGTCGAAATCCTGTTCGCAGATACCAAATTGTTGTGGATATTTTGACTGATGGTCAGCATCTTCAGTGGAGAAAAGCGCATGCGTGATTTTGACTTTATTTTACATCTTAAAGCTGAAAATGTTTATTGAAAGCACTTGGGCAAGTGGAGAACCAAAACAGAAAACACTAGTGTTCCTTCTGAGCACTGAAAGTCCGAGACTACTCCTTAACCCAAGGAGAGATATGAGTCTAATTGGTTAATCAGTTTCACATCATAAATCTGTGACCTCTAGTTATGTTGTATCTCAGGTCTCTGTCTTGTTTCGTCTGGCAATGGTCTGCATTCTGGCCTTGGTTTGCCAGTAAGGCTCCTGCTTGTCAACCATACATGGTTCTAGCTTATTGAGAAGACAGAAAGTACAGCTTGACCTCTCTAACTTTGTCACCCTTTTCTTATGGAAAACACTTGTAAGAAATATCCTTCATTTTTAAAAATCAAGACAATCTGATGCTGACAGGCCAGAGTGTGAGGTCCCAACCAATGCTGTCATTTAATATTTATTTAATTTCATATTAGTTTTGAAGTCAGTTTTACATTTCTCATTTGTTTTAATCTCATCTCAGTCATTCTGCTAACATACACAGGATCTTTTATTCTTTTCTTTGTCAGAAGCTGAATTATGTTCTTTCCTTTCCAGCACATTCACACATATTCAAGCATGTATCCCATGACGTGTACTGCGAGAAGTGTATTGCATGTATTACGAGAAGTGAGAGTAATGGATGCAACATCCTGGCAGTCTGAAAATTGAAATGAAAGATTTCTACTCATTGAGATTATACAAATCAAACATACAGTAAATCTTCACTTAGTGGAAAATGACGGTGAAAAAATATTCAAGGAACACAGTAATCATGTTTATAAGGGTTACTGTTTCTTTAGATTTATTTATTTTTGTGTTTGAGTCTCTCAGAGTTTTGTAGCGTATCCTGTCAAGTGGAACTTCCTGTCCAACTAAACCACAGAGGAAATAAAAATCTTGTTTTAGGCTATATATAGGCTATATCCCTATTATTACACATACACTAATATGAGTTATGTCACTGGACAACAATAATTCCCATGTTATTTTGGTGGAGAATGTGGACATGAATTTGCAAATCAGAAATAGGCCTGGATAGGATCCCATATAAGGGATTAAGAAATGCGCAGGGCAACACAGCATTGAACGCCATCTTGTTTTAAAGTAGAGGTCAATAAAGCTAAGCAGTCTAGACAGACAGGCCAGCAGGGACAAGCATGTGTTTGTCCCCTCTTATGACAGAGTCAGAGAGTGATTATTCATTCACAGTTTCAAAATAACTGTTCAAAGTGACACCTCACTTTGAAGTAATAACATTTAGAGCTATTTTCCTTTAGTCACAGATTAAAGAAGAGCACAGCCTAATTTTGAGGAATTGTTGAATTCCAGTCAGAATAAAGCATTTTGCTTGGCATTTAACTTGCCTTCATGCTAATTCTGTTTTGTAGTGGTTCCAAGAATTGCTACATATTCAGTGCTCAGCTGTACGCTTTGTACGCTGTAACCCATAGCCTAGCACTAATACAAGCATTCAGTGCTAGTGCCTTAAAACAAGCTTAAAAGAAAGTAAAACAGATCACATCTTTTAGCAAGGAAAGTAGACTTTCCTATGTTTAATTTTTATTTTTATTGCTCTGTTTCACAGCCCATAGCAATGAAGTCACGTAGAGTTAGTTGAACTTTAAGTGAAGAATTTAATTAAACTAGATTGACAAAGTCCAAATAATTAGACAACAACAAGTTTGACTATTTTCCCTTGCCAAGCCAACAATCCTAAATATCATAAAGCACTTGTTACTTGTTACAACAAGCACTTGTATCAAGTTCATATGTTACATGCTGTTTATTACTGAGCTGCTGCTTAAAGTATGTTACCATGCTGCTTCATACATTGAGAGTTATCTCAGAGTCAAGTCAGAAACATCAGACATCAAAGTTGTACAAACAAGTTTTTAGCAACTTTTGAATGCTGGATACTGTGAAACTGGAAACTATGTTAAAATCTGGCAATTGCCAACAATGCAAACAATCAAGAGTGGATTGAAAAAAAGAAATGCTTGAGCATCCTTCTCATAATACTTTGTGATGTATGAGGCTCTCTATATGTCATTTTTGGTCTGACTGCAGGCTTTGTATTGTAAAATCCCGTCTCACCACTTGCGTAAACTGTAAAACTCTCAACAAAACCCTGAGGCAAACACAACCAAGTGTACTGTCTTCCTTTGAATGTGAATGCAAACAGATACTGGCTATCTGGATGCACCGGTATTGAGGACAAAAACCTTAACAAAAATCTTTGACTGAGTAGCGTATAGAGATGGATTGTAATGAAGCTAAAATCAAATTGGTGTCTGGCATAACTGGAGCTGTAGGTACTACAACGTTATTCATAGCATGCAAATGTGACAGGTCGTGCTCTTCTGTGAACTTATGGTAGATGTCTATGGTGCAGAAAGAATGGCAGGGCCACACAGGACTCACTCTCACTCTGACTCTAATCTGGTACAAAAACCAGCAACATATCACTGTCAACAATGTGTCATACAACTGCAACTGCAAGCACCCAAGTCTCAAACATGAAAGTATATTTCTTTTTTTATTTTTACATAAGACTAATAATGAAATAAATCTTCACATTTCAATGCTATCAGTCTTTTATTCCTACACATTCTAGTGTAAAATATGTGACAATATTGTGTATGATTTTCAGAAACAATTTTAAAGCGTTCAACATAGACTAACTGCAGCACTGCTCATATGTACCCACCTCCAGCATGAAAGTATCTTTCTTTGCCGAGGTACCCATAGTGCACAGAGAGGAACACTGTTTATGCAATTGCATTATCATTCCACCAGGTGGCTCCAAGACTATGTACATACAATATCTATATTGAAGAAATTCATACTAGGGTTTATTTGTCACCCTGTTACACAAATCTTGTACAAACCATTCATCCTGGCGATTTGCTGTTGGAATGGGCAAAATGGGTGTGTTGCATGGGTTTGTGGTTTGAACCAACAGAATCCAATAGAGATTGAAAAACACTTTCAATACCAGCAATTGACTTGTGAGGCAAATTGTACTGTCTGATTGTTGGTAGCTTAGCATCAGACTTGAGTCTGACTTTAGTGTGTGATGTTTGAGAAGAATGTATAGCTCCTCTCAATGGCACTGAGCCACCATGCTTCCAAGTTCTTGTTGCTCACAGCCAGGATCGACAGTGAGATATGGAAATTGAATCTTTACCATTAACCAAATTTATGCTGTGAGTCAGATAGCCAGATTAGTATTGTACATCGCTGTGGACAACAAACAAACATTGTTCACACTCCAACCCCTCTTGTGTATTCAAAAACACATTAGCCAATTATTTTATACTGCTCTGAAGGGTTAAATGCTGCTGTACAATGACAATGCAGGAGATGCCTCATAGCAGACATCAATGTTGCACATACAAGTTTTTAGCAACTTTTGAATGCTGAATTCTGTAAAGCTGGAAACTATGTTAAAATTTGGCAACGTCCAACAATGCAAATAATGAACAGTGAATTGCTTGAGCAGCCTTCTCCTAATATTGTGTGAAGTATGAGGCCGTCTCTGTGTCATTTTTGGTTTGACTGCAGTCTCTGTGTCGTCACTAGGGTCTGTATCAAACTCCTCCTCCTTGTGTCTGGCTCGTTGTATCTCAGTTTCAACCTCACTTTTCTCTGTGCTCTCCTGTATGTCTGTCTCTCTCTCTTGTCTTTACTTCCTCTCTTTTCTTTTCTCTCTGTGACTAATAGGAGAAACTCTTCATCTGTCTTTGTCTGTGGTGAACTAGTTTGATCAGTCATATTAGTGGTTGAAAAGGTTTTTTTAGTTGACAGTTGTGGATAATCACTTTTCAAATCACTTTTTTTTTCTTTCTTTGTTGTGGCTCTTGCAAAGGCACCATGGCTTCTGTTAAAATGGTCAGCAAAGCTTGTGGAGAGGAAGCTTTCGTTTAGCGTTTTTCCCAACCATACATAATAGCTTTTGAAATGGCTTCTATATTATGCAACTTTATTTCCAACATCAGCATATGACGTATTTAACACAATTCTCCACTGCTGTTCTGAACTCAGAAATATACTCTATGCTTTTTTATTCAATCTCACTCTAAATTGCTGACAAGTAACTGTCAACCACAGATTCACACAATCCTTCATGTATCCAAATTTCCAATATTAGCTTTAACATTGAATTCAGAGAATTTTAACTCTATCAAATGCTCCCTCATACTGACACTCATCCACCCATTCATAAAGGAAGAAAATGGAACACAAAAGTCCAACCTTTCAGTCTACCAACAGTTTCAATCGGCGATTGTGGGAAAACATTGCTTTATATTGTTCATCTGTGAGTGAATGTGCGTTTGCTTCAGCATGCTTATGAATGACAGATTGACCTTTCAGTTCTGAATATTTATAATATTAAATATTTATTTCCTTCTGAAACACAGTAATATCAATTTTTTGGTGAGTTGATTAATTCAGTTGTTGATTGTATTCTACTCATTGCTTTGGATGCCTTGTTGCCCATTTCACACTCACACATTAAGACATTACACACAAACAGATTTCAACAACATCTTCAGCAGCATCAAAGTTCTTTTCACACTTTTCTCCTTGGTACAGCAGCAGAGGTCAGAAGCCAAATGAATGAAGCAACTCCCTTAGCTTCAACATTTCTCAGAGGACACAGAGTGGATGATCCCCAATCTTGACTTAAATGAAGCAGACCTATATCCTACCCAAAAAATGCCTTTTCTATAGCCCAGAAATCAACAGCTACTTTGTGGCACTGCAGGGGTTAAGAACACTAAGCCTCAGCCTTATTTCCTCTTCACAACCACACTGCTCTGCACCCGCTTATCTCACCATAAATTAGTCAGTTTCAACATTTTTCATGTGTTTAGATTATTTTTCAACCATCAACTTCTTCAACTTCTTTTTGTTCAATTTCAAACCAGTTGTTAAAGTTCGACATGGAAAGGCACAATAACAGATATTTTGCACTTACCATGTCTTTGTTGTGTTGAAATCCTGTTCGTAGACACCAAATTGTTGTGGATATAAAATATATAAATGTTTATCACTTGTGATGCATGTGCAAAGTTTCAAAAACTGTGATTAATTTGGACAACAACAATAATTCCTTGCATTTTGATCTGTAATCAAAAAATTACCTTTTAAAATGTTGCAAATTTCATTTGAATTCACACAGGAAACCTCAATTTGTGTTGTAAAGTGCAGCCTCACAGAGATGATTAATTGTAGACTCTAACGCAGCCTTCCATGTTGAATTAATTCATTTTTAATCATTTTTTATACTTTGATATTAGATTTGATGTCAGTATTACATTTTTCTTTTTTTAATATCATTCATTCTGCTTACATACAAAGGATTTTTTTTCTTTTTTTTCATCAGAAGCTGAATTATGTTCTTTGATTTTCAGCACGTTCACACATTCAAGCATGTTTCTCATGACTGTAATACGAGAAGTGAGATCAGTGGATGCAACATCCTGGCAGTCTTTATAAAGATTACTGTTTCTATAGATTTTTTTATTTATTTTTGTGTCTGTGTCTCTCAGATCTTTGCAGAGCGTATTGTGTGACTTCCTGCCTGAATAAACCACAAAGAAAACAAGAGCTTGTTTTAGAAGAACTACCCTTTCACAGTTATGTTAGAAATATAATGTGCATACATTGTCACATATTCAGAATGGGCCAGCATAGCTTTTCTCCACCAACCACAAAACAAATATACAGTTCTGAAAGTCCATGTCTAAAAAATAATGGAGGGGTAACTTGTGTTGTATATGTCTTCTATCATTTTTGTCTATTTTGTCTTGTTTATTGAAGTTCTTTATTTTAAGAATTTCATATTGAAAAAGCTACAAATGTGGAGGGTACCCACTTGATTTAGTCTAACTCAGACTATTAAACCTTCATTTTAATTTAAGTTGAATTTAATAATATGTCATGTGATGTCATATAATATGTGATCTTGTATTTTTAATCATTGACTTAATAAGATATTTAATGCTGCATCTCATTTCTCTGCATTATTGATTCAAAGACTGAGTTTTTTTTTTCAACAGGACACTTTGGATCTGAAGGTTGTCTGATGCATTTTAGAAATAAGGAAGTTTTCAGTCAGCAGTTATGATATCACCAAGTCTCTGTCTTGGTGATATCTCTCACTGATCTATCTTTCTTTCACTGCCTCATGTTCTCATTGCTTCCTTCAGTTTGTTTGATTTATTATTTAAAAATATAATGGTAACACTTGACTTTAACATCGTTCCCATGTTTATCATTTACAAGTTGTATATAGATATTTAATAAATGGTTAAAGCTCCTGTTGGCACCTTAAAGTGTGTACAGCAGCAACAGATAATGAATGACAATATAGTAAAACTCAGTCTTCATGGGAGAAGTTATAAAAAGAAAAATACTGAGAATTAATTAAATGTCTTTATACCTTATAACTATATATTAAATGTTTATATGTTGCTCATAAATGTGGTAAAGTGATTATTCTTATCTTCAGTCAGGAGCGTCATCATGAAACCACTGATCTACACACATTAATATTACCCTTGTTATGTTCATATAGGTTAGACTGTGTGTATATATTTATTTAATCTTTATTGTTGGATATCTCCTGGGATATTATACAGTATGTAAAGATTTGAACCACTTGTTCTTTAATACTCCTACAAGGCTAATCTGGCCATAGTTCAAGTAAACAGGCAACTCTGTTTATTTTCATTTTTAATGAGTTGGTAAGTGCACAAAAAATACTTTTGATCTGTAATGGCTTTGGAAATCAAAAAATACAGACATTACCTTTTAAAATGTTGTAAATTTCAATTGAATTCATACTGGGAACCTCAATTATTGTTTTCCAGTGCAGCCTCACAGAGATGATTAATTGTAGTCTCTAACGCAGCCTTCCATGTTGAATTAACTCATATTTAATATTTTTTTATAATTTAATATTAGTTTTGATGTCAGATTTAAATTTTTTTTAAATCTCATCTCATTCATTCTACTTACATACAAAGGTGTTTTTTTTCTTTTTTTCATCAGAAGCTGAATTATGTTCTTTGATTTTCAGCACGTTCACACACATTCAAGCATGTTTCCCATGACTGTAATACGAGAAGTGAGATCAATGGATGCAACATCCTGGCAGTCTTTTAAAGATTACTGTTTCTATAGATTTATATATTTATTTTATTTATTTTTGTATCTGTGTCTCTCAGAGCTTTGCAGGGCGTATTGTGTGACTTCCTGCCTGAATAAACCACAAAGAAAACAAGAGCTTGTTTCAGAAGAACTAGTCTTTCACAGTTATGTTAGAGTTATAATGTGCATACATTGTCACATATTCAGAATGAGCCAGCACAGCTTTTCTCCACCAACCACAAAACAAATATACAGTTCTGAAAGTCCATGTCTAAGAAATAACGTAGGGGTAACTTGTGTTTTATATGTCTTCTATCATTTTGGCTTTGTTTTTTGAAGTTCTTTATTTTAGGAATTTCATAGTGAAAAAGCTACAAATGTGGAGGGTACCCACTTCATTTAGTCTAACTCAGACTATTAAACCTTAATTTTAATTTAAGTTGAATTTAATGATATGTCATGTGATGTCATAATATGTGATGTTGTATTCTTGATAATTTACTTCATTAAGATATTTAATGCTGCATCTCATTTCTCTGCATTATTGATTCAAACACTAGTTTTTATAGTTTTAAGTTTAAAGTTTTTTATATAAAAAGTTATAAAAAGAAAAATACTGAGAATTAATAAAAATGTATTATAACTAACGATTAAATGTTTATATGTTGCTCATAAATGTGGTAAAGTGATTATTCTTATCTTCAATCAGGAGCGTCATCATGAAACCACTGATCTACACACATTAATATTACACTTGTTGTGTTCATATAGGTTAGACTGTGTGTATATATTTATTTAACCTTTATTGTTGGATATCGCCTGGGATATTATACAGTATGTAAAGATTTGTATGAGGTCAATATATTGTGCAGTGAGATGCTGGTGTGTTTACATACTGGAAAGTTTGTTGGTGTTTAATGTGTCTGAATAATTTCATAGAGGTCATATAACGGGGTCAGAAATGAAAATGATTCATTCAATGATGTACCCTTAACCGCCATCATGTTGCAAAGACAGGGGAGAGAGAGATAGAGAGAGGAAGCAATGTTATCTTAAAGCGTCTTCAGCTTCCTGGTTGATCAGACAGACATATAGAGGCAGTTCTCTGACAGTTTGATGATTTTCTGCATCAGGATCAAACTCAGAATGAATATCCACCATGTTCTGTTCTTCTGCTTCTTATCAGGTGAGGACTGATTACCTCACTGTGTCTGTAAAGCTGCAGCACAAACTGCTTCTGGACATTCATTATGTTTATTTTAACAAATGTCAGATTTGTATCATTTAAGTTTTCATGTTGCTGTCATGTTAATTAGTTTTCCTGTTGTTCTCTAAATTATTCTGCTACTAATTACAACATTTATATAATCTAATATTGTAATTAAAATAAACTGAATGTAATTTATGTAGGAATTCATGCACTCAGATACATTATGATTTTATAGGGGAATTATGATTTAGTATTGTGCACAACTCCAACATGAAATTATTTGTCCAGTGACATAACTCATATAAAGGCCTTTACACACTGGACACGATTTTTTCGTGCGATTAATTCACACATCAATATATCTTTTCGAACTGTTGTTTGTGTTATTAGTACTTTCACACAGAACGCGAATATTACGAGGCGAAAAAGCGCACAGCGAATAAAAGCATCAACCAATCACAAAGCGCAATCTGCACAGACATCTGTTTCTTGCAACAGCCCATGTGGGGTGTTGAGCGTCCCACTGTATGTATTTTGAATTTATAAACCGTATATACATTGATTTAACAGCTCCCAGTCTGACTGTGAGCACTGCAGGCAGACAGGTAGATTCACTCACTACAGGGGGCGGAGATATAAGGCCAATGAATCAATACATGGATATATCATGTATCATCACCATGTATTTATAAATACAAACACTGTGGATTCCTTCCCGTGGAGCTGACATGCAAACTGGTTCAGTAACTTCCTGCTATTTGTCAGTTTATTGAAGACAGTTTGTCCTCTCAGCTCTGCAGGAGCTGCAGCTGAACGCAGGTCGGAGATCCTCCAGGGAAGATTATCTTGTCCTTCTCCTCACTCGACAAAAGAAGAGGAGAGCGCTTTATCCGTTCAATACACACAGGCTCCGACCTGCATTCAGTGATTCTGTCCACAGAAGCAGCCGCTGGACAAATTGCCCTCAGCAGGCTGACTGACAGCAGAATGAGCTGTCGCAAATTCGCGTTTCTGTGTTTCTGTCGCAAATTCGCATCGCTGCCGGTGTGAATAGTTTTGATGCGAACTATTGACAGGCAATTATTTTGCAACTTCACATTGTTTATTCGCGTCGCGCCCAGTGTGTAAAGGCCTTTAGAGTATGTATAATAACAGGGAAATAGTCCTCCTTGTTGGGTCAGGACTTTTTGTGTTGCCGAGTTCACAATTGCATTCTTTTTTTCTCAGAGAGTAGCAAACTGTTGATTCGGCCACTACCAATGTTCTTGCTATCAGGCACTATGACTATGAATCATATATTGACCTTTAGATGTGCTCAGGTTTGGAATCCTATCAAGCATGATCAAATTAGGGTTTATCGGACGATGTAAAGTGGAGTTACAACAACTTCCTGTGTAACGCCCCAAATATGTTTTGGACAAGATTGATTGGCACGCTACATCAAGGGTGTTCAATGAAAACTAAAAAGCTTTGCAATTTAGCATTGCAAAGGTCTTTAGATGTAACCTACCAAATTTGAAGACATTTGGACTAAATCTGTAGGAGGAGTTCATTAAAATACAACGCCTGTCAATGGCTTCACCTTGCAAAAGAAAGTTGACTCATAATGTCTGACTTCCTGTTGGGCTTAGGGTTTGGCTCCAAGAGGCTCTTTGTAAGTCTGGACATGATAGATGTGCTATCGAATTTGGTACATCTAAGGGAAACCTAAATGTGGGGATTCAACTTTGAAATTTCATGTGGGGCGCTATCCAGCCGTTTTGCCACAGTCATGTCCAAGAACCATAAAATATATAAATGTTTTTCACTTTTGATGTATTTGCAAAGTTTCAAAAACCGTGATTAATTTGGACAAAAAAACAATAATTCCTTGCATTACAATGAGGTCTTCACACTACTCAGAGCTCAGGCATTAATAAATAACGGTGTGATGGAAAAGCAAAGCTCTGAAAGACTGTACATCAGTCATCCTGAACTTCTATGAATACAAAAAAGTTTAATGAAAATGATCAAATATGTCATCATTGACACAATAAATATTTCTGACATGCTGTTCTGATTGTAAGATTGACTGACTCTGAGATTTTCAATTTTTCAAATGTTACAGTTATCTGAAAAAAATCTTTAACCTCGTCACTACAAAACATGTTTCCTTTAACTTTTAAACCATAAATCTCTGTTGAGATGTTCTGGAAAAATGCTGTAAACTCATGTACCACTTATTCAGGTGATATTTTAAAATTATACAAGTTTAAGCTACTGGACAGTATATTATTCAGTTAGTCAGTAACAGGCAAACACATCAAATTGATCTGTACTAACTAATGCAGACTGTAGGAAGACAACCGCTTATTATTTAATACTCCAATGCTAATCTGGCCATAGTTAAAGTAAACTGGCAACTATGTGTATTTTCATTTTTAATGAGTTGGTAAGTACAGAAAAAATACTTTTTTTAATCTGTAATTGCTTTGGAAGACAAAAAAAATAGCGACATTACCTTTTAAAATGTTGTAAATCAATCTGCTTACATGTAAAGGATTTTTTTTCTTTTTTTCATCAGAAGCTGAATTATGTTCTTTGATTTTCAGCACGTTCACACACATTCAAGCATGTTTACCATGATTGTAATACGAGAAGTGAGATCAACAGATGCAACATCCTGTCAGTCTTTATAAAGATTACTGTTTATCTAGATTTTTTAAATTTATTTTTGTGTCTGTGTCTCTCAGAGCTTTGCAGGGCGTATTTTGTGACTTCCTGTCTGACTAAACCACAATGGAAACAAGAGCTTGTCTTGTTTTAGAAGAACTAGTCTTTCACAGTTATGTTAGAATTATAATGTGCATACATTGTCACATATTCAGAATGAGCTAGCACAGCTTTGCTCCACCAAACACAAAACGAATATACAGTTCTGAAAGTCCATGTCTAAGAAATAACGGAGTGGTAACTTGTGTTGTATATGTCTTCTATCATTTTGGTCTGTTTTGTCTTGTTTTTTGAAGTTCTTTATTTTAGGAATTTCATATTGAAAAAGCTACAAATGTGGAGGGTACCCACTTGATTTAGTCTAACTCAGACTATTAAACCTTCATTTTAATTTAAGTTGAATTTAATAATATGTCATGTGATGTCATATAATATGTGATGTCATATTCTTAATCATTTACTTCTTTAAGATATTTAATGCTGCGTCTCATTTCTCTGCATTATTGATTCAAAGGCTCTGAGTTTTTTTTTTCAACAGGACACTTTGGTTCTGGAGGTTGTCTGATGCATTTTAGAAATAAGGAAGTTTTCAGTCAGCAGTTATGATATTAATTTTAGAGGAACACACTCCTTTTACTCACCAAGTCTCTGTAAGAGCCACGATATCTCTCACTGATCTATCTTCATTTTTCTGAACAAACGCTTCAGTGAATATTTTCTTATTGCTTTCTTCAGTTTGTTTGATTTATTATTTAAAAATATAATAGTAACACTTGACTTTAACACCATCTCCATATTTATCATTTACAAGTTGTATATAGATATTTAATAAATGGTTTTAACTCCTGTTGGCACCTAACAGTGTGTACAGCAGCAACAGATAATGAATGACAATATAGTAAAACTCAGTCTTCATGGGAGAAGTTATAAAAAGAAAAATACTGAGAATTAATAAAATGTCTCTATACCTGATAACTATATATTAAATGTTTATATGTTGCTAATAAATGTGGTAAAGTGATTATTCTGATCTTCAGTCAGCAGCGTCATCATGAAACCACTGATCTACACACATTAATATTACAGTTGTTGTGTTCATATAGGTTAGACTGTGTGTATATATTTATTTAATCTTTATTGTTATTCATTCAATGATGTACCCTTAACCACCATCATGTTACAAAGACAGGGCAGAGAGATAGAGAGAGGAAGTAATGTTATCTTAAAGCGTCTTCAGCTTCCTGGTTGATCAGACAGACATATAGAGGCAGTTCTCTGACAGTTTGATGATTTTCTGCATCAGGATCAAACTCAGAATGAATATCCACCATGTTCTGTTCTTCTGCTTCTTATCAGGTGAGGACTGATTACCTGACTGTGTCTGTAAAGCTGCGGCACAAACTGCTTCTGGACATTCATTGTGTTCATTTTAACAAATGTCAGATTTGTATCATACAAGTTTTCATGTTGCTGTCATGTCAATTAGTCATTCCCTTAAATATTCTGTTACTAATTACAACATCTATATAATGTAATCTTGTAATTTAACAAAACATATGAACCATCAATCATGAATAGTTGTTGCTCATTCATGTGTTTGATATTAGAAAGTATGAAAGAAAAACATTGAAAAAAAGACGTTACACAGAGACACTGTGACTACAACTGCAGCTACAAGTAGAACAACAGCAACTGCTGTACAGTCAGTGAAAACTTTTCTAATGGCTGCCTCTGTATCATCTCTGCTTCTCTGTGAACTGATGGATTAGCCCTCATTAATCTGCAGTCTGTTTACAGGAAGTCTACAATACACAAAGTATTGATCATCAGTATTCACTGTTCATCTTTCCAACAGCACTGCAGGATGGAAACACTGGACTCGTCAATGCAAAAAAGCTTTATGCTGGTGCTGAAGGAGGAAATGGTTCAATGAAATACTACTTCACTTCGTCTGGAAACACCAAGTTCTTCTGTAAAGGAAGATGTAAAGAAGAAGATATTCTCATTAAAACAGATGATATCACAGCTCAGAGTGGCAGATACAGCATCAGATATGAAGACCGATATTTTGGAGGAAGATTTGTGACTGTGACCATCACACAGCTGACCAAGTCAGACTCAGGATGGTACAGATTTGGTTTGGGTGGATCTTCAGGCCCAGATTCTTACTCTGACTTTGACATCACAGTTACAGATGGTGAGTTTCTACTGAAAGTCATAAAACCTGATATATTTACGATGTTCATCCCATTTAATCATCCCATTTCAAGTTTAAGAATAAATGAAGTCAGATTGAATCTAATTAAATTGTGGGAAGAATGTGAGACGTTTATGATATATTGACTCAGTGTATCAATGTTGGATGAAATCATTACTCCAGCAGTCAGACTGGTTGAACTGGGCAGCTCCCAGTGTGACTCTGTGGATCTGTGTAAATGTGAAGCAGGAAATATTGTGATCAGACGGCAGCATCTTATAGGAAGTACAGGCAGTAACTGTTGATTGTTCATCTTTTCAGCTGCAACACTGGGTCAAAACACTGGTTTCGTCCGTGCAGAAACTGTGGGAGGAAGTGTCACAAGAGCATGCTTCAGTACTGTGTACGGAAGCAGGAAGTTCTTCTGTAAGGATGAATGTAAAAAAGAAGAAGACATCCTGGTTGAAACAGAAGAGAACAGAGCTCAGAACAGCAGCTACATCATTGAATATAGAAAAGGATCTGTATATGGACTGTATGTGACCATCAGACAGCTGAAGAAGTCAGACACAGGACTGTACATGTGTGGTTACGGCAACGCTTCGTCTCCAGATTCATTCTACACGTTCTCGATCTTTGTTGTCGATGGTGAGTTTTATATTTTATTTTCTGTTCACATTCTGTTAAATGAATATCAAGTTTTAAATGGTTAAAATCATGAAAAGTTCTCGTTTTCATTTAAAATAAAAAAGAATGATTTGGGGGTTGATTGATAGCTGAATGGTAATCACATGGGCACTAACACCCTTAGCAGTGAGTCCTGAGTTTGATTCTCAGCTGGCTGGTCTGTCTGCTGCATTTCATTCCTCTACTCTCTTTTCCCACATGTCCTGTCTCTCGCCACTATCACTATCAAATAAAGGCATAAAATCCCAAAAAATATCTGAAAAAATAAACTTTGAATACAAAACTTACAGAGTGGATGGAGGTTGAGTGCTGAGGTTGGCAGAGTCATACTAGTTGTCCAACCTGGAACCTTTTCGATATTTCTATTGACATTAGGTCACATAGAGAAGAATGGTTCCTTAGGTTCCTTAATGTTCAAGACATCATACTCTAAAATGTTTCTGAAGATGGAAATCATTTGTAGAGTCACAAAGTAATCTGATTTGTTTCTGATGCAAAATGTGTCGATTTTATAATGTTACTTTTTACATTGACAACAATCAGTTTGTATGATTATTAAAAACCTTTTCAGACATTTGTGCTTTTATGTTTAATGTCAGAAAATCGACCTGTGGATGTTATTTTCTTACTCTTCTGTAATCAAAAATCAAATAACAATTTCTTGTGATTAACAGAACAAACCCACTTCAAATATTCTTAATAATTTACTTCATTAACATATTTTATTCTGCATTATACTTGTGTATGTGATCAATGCTGTCAATATGATCTTTCTGTCTAGAGCAGCATCTCATTTCTCTGCATTATTGATTGTTTGCATTATGATTGTTTCAATGTGTTTTCATTGTTCACAGCTCCAACCACTCCAAAACCAAATCCGACTCTCCCACATTCTCCAACATCAGTCCCATCAGCCTCCACACCAGCAACAACACAGAGTTTCATCTCCAGTTCAGGAAGCTTCACACCTTCATCATCTTTCCCTGAAACCACAGAGCAGTTTACAGGTACAGGACAGTTCATGTCTGTCCATCTGTCCATCACTGTCTCTCTGCAACAAAACGTCCTCTTAAAACAATAAAATTCAGCATAACAACGTTGTCTAATAAGAATAACAAGATGGTCCAACATGTGTTTCAGCACATAAGACAGTTCAGCACCTAGAAGAAAACATTTCACATTCAATTTTACAATCAATTTCCTTTTTATCTTCACATCTAATGTTTAAACACATCCTACATTTCTAATGATGTAAGATAATTATTAACATGTGATGTCAGCACATGACAAGTCAAGAAACATCCAGACCAAAGTCTTTGGAATTTTTTTTCAACAGGAAGATCTCATTTTTGATAAAGGTTCTCTGTGTAGTTTTCTTGTAAATAAGGTTATATTTATATTCAGTGTTACTCACCAAAACATGCTGAGTGTATCCTTTAGGTCCAACGTAAGTGTTGAATATGTTCTTCAGTCATAAAATATTTGTAAAGCTGATTATTTAAAGTATTTTAAATCTTGCATTGCTTGCAGTCTTCTTCCTTCCTGCTTTTGTTGGTGTATTGCTGTGTTTCTGGGCAGGTTCCTGCATCCTGTAGATCAGTGGGATGATGTGAAACCACATGTGCACAATGTAGATCCACATGTAAAAACAAGATTCTTGAGATCAAAAACTCCACAGGGAACCTTTAAGCTTCTAATATAAGACAAAAGATCCCAGTCTTTTATACTTCTACATGTCTCTCTCTCTCTTCTTTCCCAGATGGCTCCGATGTCCCTCACCCAGGTTACTTCTGGCCTTTGGTCATATGTGTGGCTGTGATTGATGTGCTGTTGGTTGTTCTGCTGCTCCTCTACAAACTGAAGATGAGGAGGAACTCTGGTTTGAACACCAGAGGAACCTCAGACAGCAGAAACATGGAGGTGACTTCCTTTAACTCTGTATGTCTCATGTTAACTCTTACTGTTGGCAGACATTTTCTTTTTGCAGTTAGGAATAAACAATCTCATGTCTGCAGCTACTTCACTAGTATGAACAAAAGTATAATTAAACAAAATCATAATTACTGTTACTAGACCTCTGGTCTGTCCAGTTGTTATCACTAAAATGTCAACAAACAATTGAAGAACACAATATCTGGTCTGTTACCATGGTTACTGCTATATTTTAGGTTTGATGTCATTCCATTTTTATTCTCAGTTATCTGTCAGCTATAAGAACCATCCTCCAGTCTCCAGATATGAAGACTCCATCTACGAGAACCTGGATCCAGACAGCAGGGTCTAGACCAAACCAACTCTGCAACCAAAGCAAACAAATGATGATGTGTGGATTTGGATCTGGATTCTGTGCTGTGCAGGTTAACATGTGCTGCAAGGTTCCAGTTTGTTCTATTTGCTTCTATTTTTTGGTTTAATCAGCAGATATTAACTATAAACATGCTATTTTTCACCTCTATGCTGATGATTCACAACTGATCATGTTTCTGCTTACTTGCTTATTCTGAAATGTTCATTCTGTGTTCAAAAATGTAGATGTTGTTTGATATTATATATATCTGCTACACTCTGAGCCAACTCTTTTTATGTTGTTAATTAATGTTTTAAAGTTGCAAAACTGTTAATACTGAACATGTGAGTAAAATGTTCAGAGACAATCTTCCTGGTTGTTTTCACAAAAATCTGATAGAAACTCCAGCAGTATGAAAGTGTTTGTGTTCAGACTCCAGCAGCAGAGAAAGATCCTGATCTTTGTTTAATTCATAAGAAAGTCTGTAGTGATTGAAGCTCACATGTTTATGAACATTGAAGCCACAGCAGCATCTTTCACTAACCTGAACCAAACCTGAACACACACAGGACTCAGGATGTGAACCCAGGTCTCTGCTGTCAGAGTCCTGCATCGTGTAGCCCCCTATCCATCCAGACCTCCTCCCTCCCACTGCAGAGACACATAAAAGTGTAGCTTCATTCATTACTGTGAACATCATCCAGGTAGAGATTATGTTTATAACAACAGTTTAGTCATATATAAAGGTCATTTCAAGGAGACAGAGTTCTTTTAAGCATCATAAAGAAGTCAGAGCAGCTCAGTTTTTACCAGTTACTTACTGTATCAGACCAAGTCACATTTTCTAATGAAAGCCAAAATTATCCTGACAAGAGAATCCTGAGAATCTTTCAGTTTATTTCGCATGCAGTTGATCTAAAAGACATTCTTGATGGCATCAGTTTAAAGTAATTGTAGAGGACATCATTTGTGTGGTTGCTGATAATCTTTGCTTTGTTAAGGACTTGTTCAGTATCAAGCTATAAACGGGATCTTTGTGTTTTGCCCATAATTTTAGAGCTGATGTTGCAATCGTTTTTTGTCCTTTTGACAAATGTAATCCAGCAGTTAAAATGCTTTCAATAAAAGAAGAATAAAATGTTTTCAATATTCTCTGATGGACTCTAATGGACTTTATTTTACAGCACAAACGCTGCTGATCCTTTTTCACAATAACATCTTTACTGTCACAAAATCTCAATCAGTCATCAAACACGGTTCCCAAGTATTTGTAGGTCTGGAGGAGTTCAACACTTACTGAAGCCAAGAATGATTGTTGGAACTGTCTGTGTGTTGTGATGAGATTTGCATTTCTTTAGTTTTGGACACATTTAAATCACAAAAAGATCAAAATCGATAGACAGGATGTGACTGCTGCTCCATCAGCAATAGGAAGCTCTGTGTCCACCATAGTGAGTCTTTTTACAGCCAGTATGTAATTACTGTATTTCCTCTAATAGTGGCTGATTGTCAATGAAAAGCCGGGTGGATAAACTCCTGGTGCCTGTTATATAATGTGCATGCCAGTTAAGCATAGTTATATTTAATAGTTACCTGGATGTAACTCCAGTTCTATGAGTATATGCATAACCCTCTAGCCAACCAGCACAGAGAGGGGAGGAGGTTGGTGGAGATGCGATATTGTCAAATAAGGGCTCATATTTCAATAATAATGATGGCAGCGACACTGCACCAGGATGGGTTACCAAGGTAACCACAGTAACATGGCTAAACTGGTGAGCATAAATCTATGAGCATGCTAAAGCTAAGGGCCAGGTACCTTCAGTAGTTGAAGTTAATAAATGATAAATAACTATTAGAGGAAATACGGTCATTTAAATGTGTGTGACTCTGGTGCCTCCTAGTGGTTGTATTTAAAAAAAACATTTACACACAGAGAGCTTCAACACTTTGATTCAAATTATTTGGATGCTGAAGCTTCTTAATCTGAGCTGCTCGTCTTTGTACCTTTTTCCTGTTTGACATCACAAGTGGAATAATACATTTTCTGGCCTGTAATCATCAAGTGTCATTTTATAATATGAAATTATAAGAAACTTTTAATGAGCTTTATCAGTCATTATGAAAATCTTCATAAATTCACTTAAAGGACTCAGTTTCTTTGGCTGACAGTGTGGAGCTACAGGAACCCAGTCTCTTTATTCAGAAAACCTCTTCTGATAATCTGAAATCATAGAATTTTCAGCTTTCACGTCTTCATTTTCATGGTTGATATGCTTATTGTCCACATTTGGCCAGTTTGTTCTGTAACACACCAGTTAAGACAACAGGAAGCAAAACCCTCATGGAGACACTCAGACAAGCTGATTGAGTGAAAGACAGTTTTACCTTTAAATTCAATAAACAGACTTGTAGAAGTATGGCAGTGTCTTGGTTAGATAATAGCAAGATGGCGCCACCTGGTGGTCGCCATCTTGCACTCACCCAGTTCTGTGTTTTGAGTCTGATAGCAGAAAAAGAAAGACAAGCAACACTTTGTCTGACAATATCTGACCATCAGATGTGTAAAAAGATGTTGGTGCATATATGTGTGCGTGTGTGTGTTGTGTTAGTTGCAAAGAGGGAAGAAAGAGGAGGGAAGGCAATAGTGAGGTGGAGAGAAGCATTCCTTTGTCCACAGAAAACGTGTATATAGACAGCAGTCTGTAACGCATGTTGTCTGATTTCGGATCGTCAAAGCAATGTACTTTCTCACTCATGATAGCGAAACCACAACAGCAGTCCTGAGCGGGACAAACACAAAAACAGTCTAGCATGGCAAACACAACTAAACAGGCAGCAAACTTCAAATACTCCTCAGAGTAAAGCAGAACAAATAGAAAAATAGGGGGAACAAATTTAGGGAAAATTCAAAACAGTGTCTCATCTAAGACTCTGCACGTTTTGTGTTGAGCATTTTTGGCCTTGTGTTTTGCACTTGCTCTTTTGCTGCTTTTAGGCAGCTGCTTTTAGGCGGCTCTTTAGGGTTGCTAGATGCTGCTTGCTGGTTCTTCTTGCTTTCTTTCCGTTGGAAAGCATGCAGTTTGCTGGTCTGAAGATGTGACTCAGAGCATCTCTTGAATCTGGAATCATGAGTTGAGGGTCAAGCTTAGGAGAGCATGAGAGCATAAACCAGGAGCTCTCTCCCAATGGCAACTTTACAGAGTGGCCGACTCACTCGTCACCACCAGATCCAGACTCCAGCTCCTCACCCCAGCACAATGGATTCCATCCTCAACAAGAAGCTACCCCAAGGAACTTGCTTAAACCCTGGTGCTTCCATGACTGGTAATTTCAATTGGCAGTTTGGAACTAAGCTGTGGTACCGCTGATTTGACTTGCTGCTTCTCAGGTAACAGTCATCTCAACTACACTACACAATAGATAACGCTGCATCATGCATTTTGAGCTTTCACTAGCCGTAGCCTTGTGTACCAGTTTCCCTTTCCCTCTTGTGTCTTGTTTGTAGAATGTTGTAGTGTTAAGTACTTGTAGCTGCAGTATTAGTAATAAATGTGTTTAACTAAGGTGAACTTGTTTGTGTTTTCTTGTACTTGCATCTCAGTCACTTAACCTTAAAATACCTATACCCTAGCAAAACTATAATTACGATTAATAATGATCATAATTCTAATAGACCTCTCGTGTGTCCAACAAGGAGATCTATTTCCCTATTGTTACACACACTCACTTAACCTTAAAAGACCTATGACTTACATCACTGGACATATAATTTTATGTTGGAGTTGTGCACAATAATAAATCATAATTCCTCATAACATCACAAAGGATTTGTAGAGGACAAATAACTGCAGTTGTTTTGTTTCACAGAAAATAAGGTTGTCTGTCAGTTATGGTGTATATGAGGACAGATTCTAGTGAGATTCCCCGTATATTAAGTCCCGGCCCCTTCTTTGTTAGCCAGCTTGAATTGAGTCTGTAGTTCATTTCATGAGTGTGCTATATGCTCCCTTTGACCATTAGCTTTGCTATTTAATGGTTACTCACTGTACTAGCTTGGGAATAGAAAAGGCTAGATAGGAAATCATAGAACACATGCAGAAGCTGTGCAATGCTGTGTGGCTAGGATTTAGCCTTATTTGGGAGTTTGAGAGCCTCTGATCTGCCGCAATCAGTAGTGACATTTTGTTTTTCGCATGCATTGGTGAATGAGTGTGGACTCATTTTGTTAATTTAGCAATTTTGAGAGTGGTGTGGCCATTTCTTAACTGTAGTTAAGTGTAAACAGAAGCCCAGAGTTTTTACTCCTCTATTCCAAATCTCTTCCAGGTTTTGTGCATATGCGCAGGGCAACACAGCATTGAACGCTATCTTGTTTTACATTACAGGTCAATAAAGTTAAGCAGACTAGAGAGACAGGCCAGCAGTGACCTTTATGTTAGTCTCCTCTCATGACAGAGGTAGAGAGTGTTTATTCATTCACAGTTTCACCATAATTGTTGAAAGTGAGACCTCACTTTGAAGTGATGACAATTTTCCTTTAGTCACAGATTAAAGAAGGGCATTGGCCTAATTTTGAGGAAGAATTTAACTTTTCAGTGCTCAGGAATTTGTATGCTGTAACCCATAGCCTAGCACTAATACATGCATTCAGTGCTAGTGCCTCGAAACAACCTTAAAAGAAGGTAAAACAGATCACATCTTGTAGCAAGGAAAGTAGACTTTCCTATGTCTAATTTTTATTTATATTGCTCTGTTTCACAGCCCATAGCAATAAATAAGTAAATAAAACACAAAGTATAGTTAATTCAACTTTAAGAGAAGAATTTAATTAAACTAGATTGACAAAAGCCAAATAATTAGACAATAGCAAGTTTGACTATTGTCCCTTGCCAAGAAAACAATCTTAAATATCATCTACATTTTGGTGGAGAATGCGGGCACATTTCAAACCGATTTGCAATTACAACAAGCTCTCTTATCAGGTTCATATGTTACATGCTGTTTATTACCGAGCTGCTGCTTAAAGTATGTTACCATGCTGCTGCATAAAATGAGAGTTATCTCAGAAACAGGCCTGGACATCAGACATCAATATTGTACAAACAATTTTTTGGAACTTTTGAATGCTGGATACTGTGAAACTGAAAACTATGTTAAAATTTGGCAATGTCCAACAATACAAACAATCAAGAGTGGATTGAAAAAAATGAAATGTTTGAGCATCATTCTCATAATACTGTGTGATGTATGAGGCAGTCTCTGTGTCACTTTTGGTCTGATTGCAGGCTCTGTGTCGTCCCGTCTCACCACTTGCGTAAACTGTAAAACTCTCGACAAAACCCTGAGGCAAACACAGCCAAGTGTACTGATTTCCTTTGAATGTGAATGCAAACAGATACTGGCTATCTGGATGCAACAGTATTGAGGAAAGAACCTTCTATAACTGTGTAGTGCAAGCGACTTCAAGCACCCAAGTCTCAAAGATGAAAGTATCTTTCTTTTTTTATTTTTACATAAGACTAATATAAAATACATCTTGACATTACAATGCTATCAGTCTTCTATACCTACACATTCTAGTGTAAAATATGTGATCGTATAGTGGCAATATTATGTATGATTTTCTATTGCACCTAAGCCATAAGAGCTATTTTCTTCTAAATTGACAATAAAAACTCTGTAACAACCTAAATGAACATTTTATCCATAGACAACAAAATATATGTAGTGCAACATGTTGTTTTACAAAACAAATATTTTATCAGTTGTATTATCATTCCACCAGGTGGCTCCAAGTCTATGTACGTACAATATCTATAGTGAAGAAATTCATACTAGGGTTTATTTTTTACCCTGTAAAACAAATCTTGTACAAAACAGCATTCATCCTGGCAATTTGCTGTTTTGAATGGGCATGTGTTTGTGGTTTGAACCAACAGAATCCAATAAAGATTGAATGACACCTGCAATACCAGCAATTGACTGGTAAGGCAAATTGTACTGTCTGATAGTTGGTAGCTTAGTATCAGACTTGAGTGTGACTTTAGCGTGTGATGTTTGAGAAGAATGTATAGCAAGGGCCACCATGCTTCCAAGTTGTTGTTGCTCACAGCCAGGATCAACTGCTACAGTGATGTGTGGAAATTGAATCTTTATCATTAATCAATTTATATTGTAAGTCAGATAGCCAGATTGGTATTGTACATCCCTGTGGACCAACAAACAAACATTGTTCACACTCCAACCCCTCTTGTGTATTCAAAAACACATTAGCCAATTATTTTATACTGCTCTGAAGGGTTGAATTCTGCTGTGCAATGACAATGCAGGAGATGCCTCATAGCAGACATCAATGTTGCATATACAAGTTTTTAGCAACTTTTGAATGCTGAATACTGTGAAACTGGAAACTATGTTAAAATTTGGCAAGGTCCAACAATACAAATAATCAACAGTGAATTGCTTGAGCAGCCTTCTCCTAATATTGTGTGAAGTATGAGGTCGTCTCTGTGTCATTTTTGGTCTGACTGCAGGCTCTGTGTCGTCACAAAGGGCTGTGTCAAACTCCTCCTCCTTGTGTCTGGCTCGTTGTATCTCAGTTTCAACCTCACTATCCTCTGTGCTCTCCTGTATGTCTGTCTCTCTCTCTTCAGCTTTGGCAGCTAACTGCCTTTCCTTCCTCTCTTTTCTTTTCTCTCTGTGACTAATAGGAGAAACTCTTTGTCTGTCTTGTTTGATCAGTCATATTAGCAGTTGAAAAGGGTTTTTTTTAGTTGACAGTTGTGGATAAGTTGAAATAACTTTTTCTTTTCTTTCTTTCTTGTGGTTCTTGCAAAGGCACCCCGGCTTCTGTTAAAATGGTCAGCAAAGCTTGTGGAGAGGAAGCTTCCGTTTGGCATTTTGCCCAACCATACATAATAGCTTTTGAAATGGCTTCTATATTATCACCATGTTAACTTTCATCATTTCTACAGCTCTTGTTTGCAGCTTTGTCTCCAACATCGGCATATGACGTATTTAACACAGTTCTCCACTGCTACTCTGAACTCATCAGAAATACAGTCTATGCTTTTTTATTCAATCTTACTCTAAATTGCTGACAACAAGCTTTAACATTGGATTCAGTGATCTGGAGTTTATCTCTATCAAATGCTCCCTCATACAGACTTCATTCAGTCATTCATAAGGGAAGAAAATGGAACAGAAAAGTCCATCCTGTCAGTCTACCAACAATTTCAATCGGCGACTGTGGGAAAAACATTACTTTATATTGTTCATCTGTGAGTGTATATGCGTTTGCTTCAGCATGCTTATGAATGACAGATTGACTTTCAGTTCTAAATAGCTACATTTATTTCCTACTGAAACACAGGTAGTCTTCCTCTTATTTTTTTGGTGAGTTGATTAATTCAGTTGTTGATTCTATTCTACTCACTACTTTGGATGCCTTGTTGCCCATTTCACACTCACATATTAAGACATTACACACAAACAGATTTCAACAACATCTTCAGCAGCATCAAAGTTCTTTTCACACTTTTCTCCTCGGTACAGCAGCAGAGGTCTGAAGCCAAATGGACAAAGCAACTCTTTGCTTTGTGTGCACACACTTTTAAAAATGATCAGGACCTAGACTCCAGGATTTTGAATCCTGAGCCTCAACATTCAGAGGACACAGAGTGGATGATCCCCAATCTTGGCTTAAATGAAGCAGGCTTATATCCTACCCCAAAAACATCTTTTTTATAATTAGGTTAGTCCCTCTGTGTTGAGCGTAGCCTGGAGCTAGCTCAGAAATCAACAGCCACTTTGTGGCACTGCAGGGGTTAAGAACACTAACCCTCAGCCTTATTTCCTCTTCACAACCACACTGCTCTGCACCCGCTTATCTCAGCATAACTTAATCAGTTTCAACATTTTTCATGTGTTTAGATGCTTTTTTAGATGCCATCAGCTCCTTTAACTTCTTTTTGTTCAATATCAAACCAATTGTTAAAGTTCAACATGGAAAGGCACAATAATAGATATTTTGCACTTACCATGTCTTTGTTGTGTTGAAATCCTTCATAGACACCAAATTGCTGTGGATATAAAATATATAAATGTTTATCACTCGTGCATGCGCAAAGTTGTGCAAAGTGCAAAGTTTCAAAAACTGTGATTAATTTGGACCAAAAAAAATAATTCCTTGCATTTTGATCTGTAATCGCTTTGGAAATCAAAAAACTTCCGGCATTACCTTTTAAAATGTAAATTTCAATTGAATTCATACTGGAAACCTCAATTACTGTTGTCCAGTGCAGCCTCACAGAGATGAGTAATTGTAGACTCTAACGCAGCCTTCCATGTTGAATTAATTCATATGAATCATTTTTTATAATTTAATGTTAGTTTTGATGTCAGTTTGACATGTTTCTTTTTTTAATCTCATTCATTCTGCTTACATACAAAGGATTTTTTTTCTTTTTTTCATCAGAAGCTGAATTATGTTCTTTGATTTTCAGCACGTTCACACACATTCAAGCGTGTTTCTCATGACTGTAATACGAGAAGTGAGATCAATGGATGCAACATCCTGTCAGTCTTCATAAAAATTAATGTTTATCTAGATTTATTTTTTTTATTTTTGTGTCTGTGTCTCTCAGAGCTTTTCAGAGCGTATTGTGTGACTTCCTGCCTGAATAAACCACAAAGAAAACAAGAGCTTGTTTCAGAAGAACTAGTCTTTCACAGTTATGTTAGAATTATAATGTGCATACATTGTCACATATTCAGAATGAGCCAGCGCAGCTTTTCTCCACCAACCACAAAACAAATATACAGTTCTGAAAGTCCATGTCTAAAATATAACAAAGTGGTAACTTGTGTTGTATATGTCTTCTATCATTTTGGTCTGTTTTGTCTTGTTTTGTGAAGTTCTTTATTTTAAGAATTTCATATTGAAAAAGTTGCAAATGTGGAGGGTACCCACTTGATTTAGTCTAACTCAGACTATTAAACCTTCATTTTAGTTGAATTTAATAATATGTCATGTGCTGTCATAATATGTGATGTCATATTCTTAATGATTTACTTAATTAAGATATTTAATGCTGCATCTCATTTCTCTGCATTACTGATTTTTCAGTCAGCAGTCATGATATTAATTTTAGAGGAACACACTTTTTCTCACCAAGTCTCTGTAAGAGCCACGATATCTCTCATAGATCTATCTTTCTTTCACTGCTTCAGTTTGTTTGATTTATTATTTAGAAATATGATGGTAACATTTGACTTTAACACCGTTCCCATATTTATCATTTACAAGTTGTATATAGATATTTAATAAATGGTTATAACTCCTGTTGGCACCTAAAAGTGTGTACAGCAGCAACAGATAATGAATGACAATATAGTAAAACTCAGTCTTCATGAGAGAAGTTATAAAAAGAAAAATACAGAGAATTAATAAAATGTCTTTATACCTTATAACTATATATTAAATGTTTATATGATGCTCATAAATGTGGTAAAGTGATTGTTATTATCTTCAGTCAGAAGCTTCATCATGAAACCACTGATCTACACACATTAATATTACACTTGTTGTGTTCATATAGGTTAGACTGTGTGTATATATTTATTTAATCTTTATTGTTGGATATCTCCTGGGATATTATACAGTATGTAAAGATTTGAACCGCTTGTTCTTTAATACTCCTACAAGGCTAATCTGGCCATAGTTAAAGTAAACTGGCAACTCTGTGTATTTTCATTTTTAATGAGTTGGTAAGTGCACAAAAAATACTTTTGATCTGTAATCACTTTGGAAATTAAAAAAAATACCGACATTTATTAAAAAATGTTGTAAATTTCAATTTAATTCACACAGGAAACCTCAATTACTGTTGTCCAGTGCAGCCTCACAGAGCTGATTAATTGTAGACTCTTACACAACCTTCCATGTAGATTTAAATGCTTTTAATCATTCTTTTAATTTAGTATTAGTTTTGATGTCAATATTACATTATTCTTTATTTAATCTGTTCTCATTCTGCTTACATACAAAGGTTTTTTTTATCAGAAGCTGAATTGTTTTGTTTGATTTTCAGCACATTCACACACATTCATGTGTTAGTCAATCATGTTTGTTGTGACTGTAATAGAATAATAATGTTCATAAAGATGACTGTTTCTCTAGATTTGTTTTGTTTTTTTGCATCTGAATCTCTCAGATCTTTGCAGGGCGTATTGTGTGACTTCTTATCTGACTAAACCACAAAGGAAACAAGAGCTTGTTTTAGAAGAAATGATCTTGTTCAGATTACTGGTAAATACGTGAGAATACGTGCATGTTAGAATTACAATGTGCATACATTGTCACATATTCAGAATGAGCCAGTGCAGCTTTTCTCCACCAACCACAAAACAAATATACAGTTCTGAAAGTTCATGTCTAAAAAATAACGGAGGGGTAACTTGTGTTGTATATGTCTTCTGTCATTTTGGTCTGTCTTATCTTGTTTTTTGAAGTTCTTTATTTTAGGAATTTCATATTGAAAAAGCTACAAATGTGGAGGGTACACACTTGATTTAGTCTAACTCAGACTATTAAACCTTCATTTTAATTTAAAGTGAATTTAATAATATGTCATGTGATGTCATATAATATGTGATGTTGTATTCTTAATCATTGACTTCATTAAGATATTTAATGCTGCATCTCATTTCTCTGCATTATTGATTCAAAGGCTCTGAGATTTTTTTCAACAGGACACTTTGGTTCTGAAGGTTGTCTGATGCATTTTAGAAATAAGGAAGTTTTCAGTCAGCAGTTATGATATTAATTTTAGAGGAACACACTCCTTTTTCTCACCAAGTCTCTGTAAGAACCACAATATCTCTCACTGCCTCATGTTCTTATTGCCTCCTTCAATTTGTTTGATTTATTATTAAAAATAAATGGTAACACTTGACTTTAACATCGTCTCCATATTTATCATTTACAAGTTGTATATAGATATTTAATAAATGGTTATAACTCTTGTTGGCACCTAAAAGTGTGTACAGAAGCAACAGATAATGAATGACAATATAGTAAAACTCAGTCTTCATGGGAGAAGTTATAAAAAGAAAAATACTGAGAATTAATAAAATGTCTTTATACCTTATAACTATATATTAAATGTTTATATGTTGCTCATAAATGTGGTAAAGTGATTATTCTTATCTTCAGTCAGCATTTTCATCATGAAACCACTGATCTACACACATTAATATTACACTTGTTGTGTTCATATAGGTTAAACTGTGTGTATATATTTATTGAATTTTTATTGTTGGATATCTCCTGGGATATTATACAGTATGTAAAGATTTGAACCGCTTGTTCTTTAATACTCCTACAAGGCTAATCTGGCCATAGTTAAAGTAAACTGGCAACTCTGTGTATTTTCATTTTTAATGAGTTGGTAAGTGCACAAAAAATACTTTTGACCTGTAATCACTTTGGAAATCAAAAATACAGACATTACCTTTTAAAATGTTGTAAATTTCAATTGAATTCATACTGGAAACCTCAATTACTGTTGTCCAGTGCATCCTCACAGAGCTGATTAATTGTAGACTCTAACGTAGCCTGCTTTGTTGAATTAATTCATATTTAATAATTTTTTATAATTTAATATTAGTTTTAGATGTCAGATTTACATTTTTCTTTTTTTAATCTCATATCACTCATTCTGCCTACATACAAAGGATTTTTTTCTTTTTTTCATCAGAAGCTGAATTATGTTCTTTGATTTTCAACATGTTCACACACATTCAAGCATGTGTTCCATGACGGTAGTACGAGAAGTGAGATCAACAGATGCAACATCCTGGCAGTTGTTTAAAGATTACTGTTTATCTAGATTTTTTAATTTTTTTAATTTATTTTTGTATCTGTGTCTCTCAGAGCTTTGCAGAGCGTATTGTGTGACTTCCTGCCTGAATAAACCACAAAGAAAACAAGAGCTTGTTTTAGAAGAACTAGTCTTTCACAGTTATGTAGAATTATAATGTGCATACATTGTCACATATTCAGAATGAGCCAGCACAGCTTTTCTACCCCAACCACAAAACAAATATCCAGTTCTGAAAGTCCATGTCTAAGAAATAACGGAGGGGTAACTTGTGTTGTATATGTCTTCTATCATTTTTGTCTGTTTTGTCTTCTTTTTTGAAGTTCTTCATTTTAGGAATTTCATATTGAAAAAGCCTTAAACCTTCATTTTATGTGATGTCATATAATATGTGATGTTGTGTTCTTCATCATTTACTCCATTAAGATATTTAATGCTGCATCTCATTTCTCTGCATTGATTCAGACGCTACGAGTTTTTTATATAAAAAGTTATAAAAAGAAAAATACTGAGAATTAATAAAATGTCTTTATACCTTATAACTACATATTAAATGTTTATATGATGCTCATAAATGTGGTAAAGTGATTATTATTATCCTCAGTCAGCAGCTTCATCATGAAATCACTGATCTACACACATTAATATTACACTTGTTGTGTTCATATAGGTTAGACTGTGTGTATATATTTATTTAATCTTTATTGTTGGATATCTCCTGGGATATTATACAGTATGTAAAGATTTGTATGAGGTCAATATATTGTGCAGTGAGATGCTGGTGTGTTTACATACTGGAATGTTTGTTGGTGTTTAATGTGTCTGAATAATTTCATAGAGGTCAAATGATGGGGTCAGAAATTAAATTATTCATTCAAAGATGTACCCTTAACCACCATCATGTTGCAAAGACAGGAGAGAGAGAGAGAGAGAGAGGAAGTAATGTTATCTTAAAGCGTCTTCAGCTTCCTGGTTGATCAGACAGACATATAGAGGCAGTTCTCTGACAGTTTGATGATTTTCTGCATCAGGATCAAACTCAGAATGAATATCCACCATGTTCTGTTCTTCTGCTTCTTATCAGGTGAGGACTGATTACCTGACTGTGTCTGTAAAGCTGCAGCACAAACTGCTTCTGGACATTCATTGTGTTCATTTTAACAAATGTCAGATTTGTATCACACAGGTTTTCATGTTGCTGTCATGTTAATTAGTTTTCCTGTTGTTCTCTAAATGATTCTGTTACTAATTACAACATCTCTATAATCTAATCTTGTAATTTAAATAAACGGAATGTAATTTATGTAGGAATTTGTGCACTCAGATATATTATGATTTAGTATTGTGCACAATTCCAACATGAAATTATTTGTCCAGTACCATAACTCATATTAGAGTATGTATAATAACAGGGAAATAGTCCTCCTTGTTGGGTCAGGACTTTTTGTGTCGCCGAGTTCACTATTGCGTTCTTTTTTGCTCAGAAAGTACCAAACTGTTGATTTGGCCACTACCAATGTTCTTGCTATCTGGCGCTATGACTATGACTCATATGTTGACCTTTAGATGTGTTCAGGTTTGGAATCCTATCAAACATGATCAAATTAGGCTTTATTGGACGATGTAAAGTGGAGTTACAATAACTTCCTGTGTAATGCCCCAAATATGTTTTGGGCAAGATTGACTGGCACGCTACACCAAGGGTGTTCAATGAAAACTAAAAAGCTTTGCAATTTAGCATCGCAAAGGTCTTTAGATGTAAGCTACCAAATTTGAAGACATTTAGGCGAAATCTCTAGGAGGGGTTCATTTAAGTACAACGCCTGTCGATGGCTTCACCTTGCAAAAGAAAGTTGACTGAAAATGTCTGACTTCCTGTTGGGCTTAGGGTTTGGCTCCAAGAGGCTCTTTGTAAGTCTGGACATGATACATGTGCTACCGAATTTGGTACATCTAGGTGAAATCTAAATGTGGGGATTCAACTTTGAAATTTCATGTGAGGTGCTATCCAGCCATTTTGCCACATTCATGTCAAGAACCATAAAATATATTAATGTTCTTCACTTTTGATGCATGTGCAAAGTTTCAAAAACCGTGATTAATTTGGACAAAACAATAATTCCTTGCATTACAATGGGGTCTTCACACTACTCAGAGCTCAGGCATTAATAAATAACGGTGTGACGGAAAAGCAAAGCTCTGAAAGAGTGTACATCAGTCATCCTGAACTTCTATGAATCCAAAAAAGTTTAATGAAAATGAACAAATATGTCATCATTGACACAATAAATATTTCTGACATGCTGTTCTGATTGTAGGATTGATGGACTCTGAGATTTTCAACGTTTCAAACGTCACAGTTATTTGAAGAAAACCTTTAACCTCGTCACTGCAAAACGTATTTCCTTTAACTTTTAAATGTTAAATTTCTGTTGAGTTGTTCTGGAAAAATGCTGTATACTCATGTACCACTTATTCAGGTGATATTTTAAAATTACACAAGTTAAAGCTACTGGACAGTATTTTACTCAGTTAGTCAATAACAAGGAAACACATAAAACTGATCTGTACTAACTAATGCAGACTTTAGGAAGACAACCGCTTGTTCTTTAATACTCCTACGAGGCTAATCTGGCCATAGTTAAAATAAACTGGCAACTGTGTATTTTCATTTTTAATGAGTTGGTAAGTGAACAAAAAATACTTTTGATCTGTAATGGCTTTCGAATTAAAAAACTCTACAACTGTTGTCCAGTGCAGCCGCACAGAGCTGGTTAATTATGGACTTTTAGATTTTTTTTCTTTTTTTCATCAGAAGCTGAATTATGTTCTTTGATTTTCAGCACGTTCACACACATTCATGTGTTACTCAAGCATGTTTCCTGTGACTGTAATACGAGAAGTGAGATCAACGGATGCAACATCCTGACAGTTGTTTAAAGATTATTGTTTCTCTAGATTTTTTTTTAAATTTCTTTTTGTGTCTGTGTCTCTCAGAGCTTTGCAGAGCGTATTGTGTGACTTCTTGTCTGAATAAACCACAAAGAAAACAAGAGCTTGTTTTAGAAGAACTAGTCTTTCACAGTTATGTTAGAATTATAATGTGCATACATTGTCACATATTCAGAATCAGCCAGCACAGCTTTTCTCCACCAAACACAAAACAAATATACAGTTCTGAAAGTCCATGTCTAAGAAATAACGGAGGGGTAACTTGTGTTGTATATGTCTTCTATCATTTTGGTCTGTTTTGTCTTGTTTTTTGAAGTTCTTTATTTTAGGAACTTCATATTCAAAAGCTGCAAATGTGGAGGGTACCCACTTGATTTAGTCTAGACTATTAAACCATCATTTTAATTTAATATTTCATGTGATGTCATATAATATGTGATATTGTATTCTTAATCATTTACTTCATTAAGATATTTAATGCTGCGTCTCATTTCTCTGCATTATTGATTCAAAGGCTCTGAGATTTTTTTCAACAGGACACTTTGGCTCTGAAGGTTGTCTGATGTATTTTAGAAATAAGGAAGTTTTCAGTCAGCAGTTATGATTTTAATTTTAGAGGAACACACTCCTTTTTCTCACCAAGTCTCTGTAAGAGCCACGATATCTCTCACTGATCTATCTTTCTTTCACTGTTTCATGTTCTTATTGCTTCCTTCAGTTTGTTTGTTTTATTATTTAAAAATATAATGGTAACACTTGACTTTAACACCGTCTCCATATTTATCATTTACAAGTTGTATATAGATATTTAATAAATGGTTATAACTCCTGTTGGTACCTAAAAGTGTGTACAGCAGCAACAGATAATGAATGACAATATAGTAAAACTCAGTCTTCATGGGAGAAGTTATAAAAAGAAAAATACTGAGAATTAATAAAACGACTTTTTACTTTATAACTATATATTACACTTGTTGTGTTCATATAAGTTAAACTGTGTGTATATATTTATTTAATATTCATTGTTGGATATCTCCTGGGATATTATACAGTATGTAAAAATTTGTATGAGGTCAATATATTGTGCAGTGAGATGCTGGTGTGTTTACATACTGGAATGTTTGTTGGTGTTTAATGTGTCTGAATAATTTCATAGAGGTCAGATGGTTCAAATAATGGCATTGAAAATAAAATAATTAATTCATTAATGTACTCTTAAGCACCATCAGCACCGTCATCATGTTGTAAACACAGAGAGAGGGTGAGAGATATAGAGATAGAGAGAGGAAGTAATTTTAACTTAAAGCATCTTCAGCTTCCTGGTTGATCAGACAGACATATAGAGGCAGTTCTCTGACAGTTTGATGATTTTCTGCATCAGGATCAAACTCAGAATGAATATCCACCATGTTCTGTTCTTCTGCTTCTTATCAGGTGAGGACTGATTACCTGACTGTGTCTGTAAAGCTGCAGCACAAACTGCTTCTGGACATTCATTGTGTTCATTTTAACAAATGTCAGATTTGTATCACACAAGTTTTCATGTTGCTGTCATGTTAATTAATTTTCCTGTTGTTCTCAAAAATGTTTTATTAATTACAACATCTCTATAATCTAATCTCGTAATTTAACTAAACTAAATGTAATTTAACTAAACATATGAATCATCCATCATGAATAGTTGATGTTCATTCATGTGTTTGATATCAGAAAGTATGAAACAAAACATTGAAAAACAGATGTTAGACACTGTGACTACAACTGACAAGACACAAGAGGGAAAGGGAAACTGGTACACAAGGCTATGGCGAGTGAAAGCTCAAAATGCATGATGCAGTGTTATCTATTGTGAAGTTGGAAGGAGAAACCTGATAAACAGATGAGATGAATGTTACTTGAGAAGCAGCAAGTCAAATCAATGGTACCACAGCTTAGTTCCAAACTGCCAGTTGAAATTACCGGTCATGAAAGCACCAGGGTTTAAGCAAGTTGACGGAGGTTTTGTACAAATACTTGCTTTCTCCCTGGGGTAGCTTCTTGTTAAGAATGGAGTCCGTTGTGCTGGGGTGAGGAACTGGAGTCTGGATCTGGTGGTGATGAGTGAGTTGGCCGGTCTGTACTTGAAAAGTTCCCATTGTTAGAGAGCTCCTGGTTTATGCTCTCATGCTCTCCTAGGCTTGACCCTCAACTCATGACTCCAGATTCAAGAGATGCTCTGAGTCACATCTTCAGAACAGCAAACTGCAAGCTTTCTGCTGGCATGGCAGAAAGCACCAAGAACCAATAAGTGGCATCAAGCAACCCTAAAGAGCCGCCTAAAAACAGCTGCCTTAAAGCAGCTAAAGAGCAAGGGCAAAAACACCCAAGAGAAAATGCAAAATGCAAAACGTAAAGTACTGTAGTTCCTTGGACACTGGAATAAGGATATTCCATTAGACAAAGAATTTACAATTTGCCAATTGCATGATTCCTAATTTTGCAATTTTGCTTTAGCATTCTGGCAGTGAAACAAGCAGAATGGTTCTAAACATGATAGGGTTATCATGGTACATGGTACATGTCCCAGCTTAAAGGCAATTTAATAAAAGTCAAACTAAAATATGCTGTAACAACACATATTATGGTATACACACACATACTAACATACAACAACAATTATCCTTACACAATATCTAACACTACACTTTGTAAATCCATGGGTTTAATAGTCCTTTGTTCTTCATGATCTGACTGCAAACGACAGGGGTCCATGCCATTGAGTGTGAGTGTGTGTGTGTGTGTGTCACTGGGGCATGGCATATTGTGCAGCTTGTCTTGTGCCTTATGCTGGTTTACCCAGTGATCAGGTCTTGGGTTGGTCACTCAAGTCCTGAAAATTAAAGTCCACAGTGGGGTTGAAGTTTGGTGCCAGTTCGTCTCTGTGTGTGACGGATCTTAGGTGGGGGTTGTTTATCAAAACGGTGCTCTCAATTCACAATAGGATGTGAGTTGGTTTTCCTATTTTTCTGACTGTTGTAGCTTGAAAGATCAAAGATAGTTTGGGTCAGTGGTTTGTTTTGGTGACCATGCAGGAGATGGGGGTTCCTTATCTGATCCTTTTGTTTGCAGGAGGTTGTTTAGATGGTCTGGTTCTGGCTCTCACTTTATGGGCCAGCATTCCTCAAGTGTTGAAGAAAGAGCTGGTCTGTTGTTTGAGGCTTGTGCTGTCTGCCTTCAAAACATGCAGAGACATTATCCTCTATTTAACAAAACATTTGAACTATCCATCATGAATATTTGTTGCTCATTCATGTGTTTGATATTAGAAAGTATGAAAGAAAAACATTGAAAAACAGACTTTTTTGCAGTTGACTACAACTGCAGCTACAAGTAGAACAACAGCAACTGCTGTACAGTCAGTGAAAACTTTGCTAATGGCTGCCTCTGTATCATCTCTGCTTCTCTGTGAACTGATGGATTAGCCCTCATTAATCTGCAGTCTGTTTATAGGAAGTCTACAATACACAAAGTATTGATCATCAGTATTCACTGTTCATCTTTCCAACAGCACTGCAGAATGGAAACACTGGACTCGTCAGTGCAATACACCTTTTTGCTGGAGCTGAAGGAGGAAATGGTTCAGCAGGATGCTACTTGTATTCATCTGGAAGCACCAAGTTCTTCTGTAAAGGAGAATGTGAAGAAGAAGACATTCTCATTAAAACAGATAACGTCACAGCTCAGAGTGGCAGATACAGAATCACATATATAGACGGATCTTCTGGACGAAGAATTGTTTATGTGAACATCACACAGCTGAACAAGTCAGACTCAGGACGGTACAGAATAGGTTTGGGTGGATCTTCAGGCCCAGATTCTTACTGGGACTTTGACCTCATGGTTACAGATGGTGAGTTTCTACTGAAAGTCATAAAACCTGATATATTTACTATGTTCATCCCATTTAATGATTTTGAAGCTTAAGAATAAATGAAGTCAGATAGAATCTAATTAAATTGTGGGAAGAATGTGAGACGTTTATGATATATTGACTCAGTGTGTCTATGTTGGATGAAATCATTACTCCAGCAGTCAGACTGGTTGAACTGGGCAGCTCCCAGTGTGACTCTGTGTAAATGTGAAGCAGGAAATATTGGGATCAGACTGCAGCATCTTACAGGAAGTACAGACAGTAACTGTTGATTGTTCATCTTTTCAGCTGCAACGTTGGGTGACAACACTGATTTCATCCTTGCAGACAGTGAGGGAGGAAGTGTCAGATATCCATGCTTCGATAATGTCAATGTAACCAGCAAGTTCTTCTGTAAGGATGAATGTAAAAAAGAAGAAGATATCCTGGTTGAAACAGAAGAGAACTTTGCTAAGAATGGTAGATACAGCATTGAATATTTTGAGGGAACTGCAGTGGGACTGTATGTTACCATCACACAGTTGAAGAAGTCAGACACAGGACGGTACAGGTGTGGTTACGGCAACGCTTCGTCTCTTGATTCATCTGAGACGTTCCGGATCTTTGTTGTAGATGGTGAGTTTTATAATTTTTTTTTCTGTTCACATTCTGGTCAATGAATATCAAGTTTTAAATGGTTAAAATCATGAAAAATTCTCTTGTTTTCATTTCAAATAAAAAAGAATGAATTTTGGGGTTGATCGAAAGCTGAATGGTTATCATATGGGCATTAATGCCCTGAGCAGCGAGTCCTCAGTTTCATCCTCAGCTGGCCGGACTGTCTGCTGCATTTCATTCCTCTACTTTCTTTCCCCAAATGTCCTGTCTCACTTTACTATCACTATCAAACAAAGGCTTAAAATCCCCAAAAAATATCTGAAAAAATTAACTTTGAATTGGTTGAGTGCTGAGGTTGGCAGAGTCATACTAGATGTCCAAGCTGGAACCTTTTCTATATTTCTATTGACATTAGGTCACATAGAGAAGAACGGTTCCTTAGGTTCCTTAATGTTCAAGACATCATACTCTGAAATGTTTCTAAAGATGAAACTCATTTGTAGAGTCACAAAGTAATCTGATGTAAAATGTGTTGCCTTTATAATGTTAGTTTTTAAATTTACAACAATCAGTTTGTATGATTTTTAAAAACCTTTTCAGATATTTGTGCTTAATATGATTAAGGTCAGAAAACAAACTTGTGGATTTTATTTTCTTCTGTAATGAAAAATCAAATAAAAATTTCTTGTGATTAACAGAACAAACCCACTTCAAATATTCTTCATCATTTACTTCATTAACGTATTTAATGCTGTGTATTTCTTGTGTATGTGATCGATGCTGTCAATATGATCTTTCTGTCTAGAGCAGCATTTCATTTCTCTGCATTATTGATTCAGTATCTGATTGTTTCAATGTGTTTTCATTGTTCACAGCTCCAACCACTCCAAAACCAAACCCGACTCTCCCACCTTTTCCAACATCAGTCCCATCAGCCTCCACACCAGCAACAACACAGAGTTTCATCTCCAGTTCAGGAAGCTTCACACCTTCATCATCTTTCCCTGAAACCACAGAGCAGTTTACAGGTACAGGACAGTTCATGTCTGTCCATCTGTCCATCACTGTCTCTCTGCAACAAAACATCCTCTTAAAACAGTAAAATTCAGCATAACAACATTGTCTAATAAGAATAACAAGATGGTCCAACATGTGTTTCAGCACATAAGACAGTTCAGCACTTAGAAGAAAACATTTCACATTCAATTTTACAATAAATTTCCTTTTTATCTTCACACCTAATATTTAAACACATGTTTCTAATGATGTAAGATAATTATTAACATGTGATGTCAGCACATGACAAGTCAAGGAAAATCCAGACCAAAGTCTTTGGGATTGTTTTTCAACAGGAAGATCTCATTTTTGATAAAGGTTCTCTGTGTAGTTTTCTTGTAAACAAGGTTATATTTATATTCAGTGATACTCACCAAAACATGTTGAGTGTTTCCTTTAGGTCCAACGTTAGTGTTAAATATGTTTCTTCAATCATAAAATATTTGTACAGCTGATTATTTAAAATTTTAAATCTTTCAATGCTTGCAGTCTTCTTCTCTCCTGCTTTTGTTGGTGCATTGCTGTGTTTCTGGGCAGGTTCCTGCATCCTGTAGATCAGTGGGATGATGTGAAACCACTGGCAGGAATGTGTATCACATCAACCACATGTGAACAATGTAGATCCACATGTAAAAACAAGACACTTGTGGGCAGAAACTCCACAGGGAACCTTTAAGCTTCTAATATAAGACATAATAGTCTTTTATACTTCTACATCTCTCTCTCTCTCTCTCTCTCTCTCTCTCTCTCTCTCTCTCTCTCTTCCTTCCCAGCCATCACTGATGTCCCTCATTCAGGTTACTTCTGGCCTCTGGTCATATGTGTGGCTGTGATTGATGTGCTGTTGGTTGTTCTGCTGCTCCTCTACAAACTGAAGATGAGAAGGAACTCTGGTTTGAACACCAGAGGAACCTCAGACAACAGAAACATGGAGGTGACTTCCTTTAACTCTGTATGTCTCATGTTAACTCTTACTGTTGGCAGGAATAAACAATCTCATGTCTGCAACTACTTCACTAGTATGAACAAAACTATGATTAAATAAAATCATAATTACTGTTACTAGACCGCTGGTCTGTCCAGTTGTTATCACTAAAATATCAACAAACAATTGGAGAACACAATATCTGGTCTGTTACCATGGTTACTGTTATATTGAGTTTGATGTCATTCCTGTTTTATTTTCAGTTATCTGTCAGCTATAAGAACCATCCTCCAGTCTCCAGATATGAAGACTCCGTCTACGAGAACCTGGATCCAGACAGCAGGGTCTAGACCAAACCAACTCTGCATTCAAAGCAAACAAGTGATGATGTTTGGATTTGGATCTGGATTCTGTACTGTGCAGGTTAACATGTGCTGCAAGGTTCCAGTTTGTTCTATTTGCTACTTTTTGTTTAATCAGCAGATGTTAACTATAAACATGCTATTTTTCACCTCTATGCTGATGATACACAACTGATCATATTTCTGCTTACTTATTCTGTAATACTCATTTTGTTTTCAAAAATGTAGATGTTGTCTGATATTGTTCTTCTACCCTTTGAGCCAACTCTGCCTATGTTGTTAATTCATGTTTTCAAGTTTCAAAAATGTTGATACTGAACATGTGAGTGAAATGTTCAGAGACAACTTAAGGTGATGTTCTTTGATGTTGCAGTAAAATCTCTGCTGGTAGAAACTCCAGCAGAATGAAAGTGTTTGTGTTTGTGTTCAGACTCTGGCAGCACTTGGTTCAGGTCACAGAAAGATCCTGGTCTCTGTTTAATGCAGAAAAAAGTCTGTAGTGTTTGTAATGTAATGTTTATGAACATTGAAGCCACAGCAGCATCTTTCACTAACCTGAACCAAACCTGAACACACACAGGACTCAGGATGTGAACCCAGGTCTCTGCTGTCAGAGTCCTGCCCAACCTCCTCCCTCCCACTGCAGAAACACACAGAAATGTAGCTTAATTCATTACCGTGAACATCATCCAGGTAGAGATTATGTTTATAACAACAGTTTAGTCGTATATGAAGGTCATTTCAAGGAGACAGAGTTGTTTTGAGAAACACATGAAGAAGTCAGAGCAGCTCAGTTTTTACCAGTTACTTAATGTATCAGACCAAATCACATTTTCTAATGAAAGCCAAGAGAATCCTGAGAATCTTTCCGTTTATTTCGCATGCAGTTGATCTAAAAGACATTCTTGATGGCATCAGTTTAAAGTAGTTGTAGAGGACATCATGTGTGTGGTTGCTGATAATCTTTGCTTTGTTGAGGACTTGTTCAGTATCAAGCTATAAAAGGGATCTTTGTGTTTTGCTAATAATTTTAGAGCTGAGGATAAGAACATGTTGCAATCGTTTTTTGTGCTTTTGACAAATGTAATCCAACAGTTAAAATGCTTTCAATAAAAGAGATAAAACGTTTTCAATATTCTCTGATCGACTCTCGTGGAGTTTATTTTACAGCACAGACACTGCTGAGCCTTTTTCACAATAACATCTGTACTGTCATTAAAACTCAATCTGTCATTAAACATAGTTCCCAAGTATTTGTAGGTCTGGAGGAGTTCAACACTTACTGAAGCCAAGAATGATTGTTGGAACTGTCTGTGTGTTGTGGTGAGATTTCCATTTCTTTAGTTTTGAACACATTTAAATCACAAAAAGATCAAAATCGATAGACAGGATGTGACTGCTGCTCCAGCAGCAATAAGAAGGTCTGTGTCCACCAAAGTGAGTCATTTTACAGCCAGTATGTGCTTACTGTATTTCCTCTAATAGTGGCTGATTGTCAATGAAAAGCTGGGTGGATAAACTCCTGGTGCCTGTTATATAATGTGCATGCCAGTTAAGCATGGCTATATTTAATAGTTACCTGGATGTAACTCCAGTTCTATGAGTACATGCATAACACTCTAGCCAAACAGCACAGAGAGGGGAGGAGGACAGTGGAGATGTGATATTGTCTAATAAAGGGATAACAGCTCATATTTAAATAATAATGATGGCAGCAACACTGCACCAGGATGGGTTACCAAGGTAACCAGAGTAACTTGACTAAACTGGTGAGCATAAATCTATGAGCATGCTAAAGCTAAGGGTCAGGTACCCTCACTAGTTGAAGGTAATAACTGCTAAATAACGATTGGAGGAAATACAGTGATTTAAATGTGAGTGACTCTGGTGCCTCCTAGTGGTCGTATTGAAAAAGACATTTACACACAGAGAACTTCAACACTTTAATTCAAATTGTTTGGATGCTGAAGCTTCTTAATCTGAGTTTGACATCACATTTTTTCTGGCCAATAATCATTATGTGTCATTTTATTATATGATATTTATCAGACGCTTTTAATGAGCTTTATCAAATCTATTTTATGGAGTCATTTTGAAAATCTTCCCTAAATTCACTTAAAAGACTCATTTTCTTTAGCTTAACAAGAAGTTTCACACTTTCTTGGTTGACGTGCTGATTGTCCACATTTGCCCAGTTTGTACTGTAACAAACCTGTTAAGACAGCAAGAAGCAGAACCCTCATGGAGACACTCAGACAGACTAACTGAGTGAAAGACAGTTTTACTTTTAAATTCAATAAACAGACTTATAGAAATATGGCGATGTCTTGGTTAGATGATAGTAAGGGTTAGGGTTAGGGTTAGAGTAAAAAGTGTAAAAATATGTGTGTGTGTGTGTGTGTGTGTGTGTGTGTGTGTGTGTGTGTGTGTGTGTGTGTTGTAAAGTCGCAAAGAGGGAAGAAAGAGGAGGGAAAATGTGTATGGACCACAGTCTGTAGTGCACGTTGTCTGGTTTCAGATCGTCAAATCAACTTACTTTCTCACTCACGATGGCACAACCACAGCAGTAGTCCTGAGTGGGAAAAACACAAAAACAGTCTTGCATGGCAAACACAACTAAACAGGCAGCAAACTTCAAATACTCCTCAGAGTAAAGCAGAACAAATAGACAAATAGGGGCAGACAAGTTACGTGTCCTCCTGAAGGAAATCTTTTCCTTCCTTCTGAATGGAAAATGAGAGTGCTGGTTGCAGCAGCAGTTTCTCTCGGATCCAGGAACAGTGTTCAGGTGAAAACGGGCAAAGTCTCTCCTCATCCAGCAAGGGGCATCTTCTGATCGGTGTAGGGAACGTGCACAGTGTTGCCGCTGTTAGTCAAGCTGATTCACAGAGGGACAGATGTTCCCCGTAGATCAATTCAAGTTGGATAGTAATTTTTTACTGGGTATGTTTTCTGGGTGAATCGTTCTCATCAACACCTCATGTGGAGTTGCAAAATTAAGAATCATGCAATTGTTAAATTGTAAATTCTTTGTCTAATGGAGTACCCTTATTCAGGAACTGTACCCGCCTGTCCTTGGACAGGGGGGAACTGATTTTGCTTCTCTTTTGCTGCTTTCAGGCAGCTGTTTTGGGCTTTTTGATGCTGCTTGCTGGTTCTTCTTCCTTTCTGTCATACTGGTGGAACGCTTTCAGTTTGCTGGTTTGAAGATGTGACTCAGAGCATCTCTTGAGTCTGGAGTCATGGGTTGAGGGTCAAGCCTAGGAGAGCATGAGAGCATAAACCAGGAGCTCTCTCCCAATGGGAACTTTTCAAGTATGGACCAGCCGAATCACTCATCACCACCAGATCCAGACTCCAGCTCCTCACCCCAGCATAACAGACTCCATTCTCAACAAGAAGCTACCCCAGGGAACAAGCAAGTATTTGTACAAAACCTCTGTCAACTTGCTTAAACCTTGGTGCCTTCATGACTGGTAATTTCAACTGGCAATTGGGAACTAAGCTGTGGTACCGTTTATTTGACTTGCTGCTTCTCAGGTAACAGGTTTATCCTTCCAAGTACACAATAGATAACACTGCATCATGCATGTTGAACTTTCAGTAGCCATAGCCTTGTGTACCAGTTTCCCTTTCCCTCTTGTGTCTTGTTTGTAGAATGTTGAAGTGTTAAGTACTTGTAGCTTAAGTATTAGTAATAAATGTGTGTTTAACTAAGGTGTGTTTGTGTTTTCTTATGCTTGCATCTCAGTCATTTAACCTTAAGACCTATACCCTTTCAAAATCATAAATACAATCAATCACAATCACCTCTCTTGTGTGCCCAATAGGGGGAGAAATTTCTCTATTATTAAAAATACTCTAATATGAGTTACATCACTGGATGTAAAATTTGATGTTGGAGTTGTGCACAAATGAGACAAATTCCTATATTAATTTGGTGGAGAATGCGGGCGTGTGTTTGCAAGTCACAAACAGGCCTGGATAGGATCCCATACAAGGGATAAGCAGACCCTTGCCTAACAGCCAATGTCCAAAAGGAAATGCAGAGAATAAGTAACTGCATTTGTTATGTGTCACAGACAATATGGTTGTCTGTCAGTTAATTCGTGTATATACAGATTCAGGCGAGATTTTCTGCATATTATGCCCAGGGCCGTTCTTTGTTAGCCAGCTTGAATGTATACTACGAGTCTCTGGTTCATTGTAAGACTGTGCTATATGCTCCCTTTGACCATTAGCTTTGCTATTTAATGGTCACTCTCTATACTAGCTCAGAAAGAGAAGAGACTAGACAGGAAAGCATAGAACACATGCAGAAGCTGTGTAATGCTGTGTGGCTAGGATTTATCCCTATGTGGGAGTTTGAGATCCTCTGATCTTCCGTGATGAGTGACATTTTGTTCATTGCATGCATTGGTGAATGAGTGTAGACTCATGTCTTTAATGAAGCAATTTTGAGAGTGGTGTGTCCATTTCTTAATTGCTGTTTAGAGTAAACAGAAGCCCAGAGTTTTTACACCTCTATTCCATATCTCTTCCAGGTTTTGTGCTTGGCATATGCGCAGGGCAACAAAAAGCATTGAACGCTATCTTGTTTTAAATTAGAGGTCAGTAAAGCTAAGTACGTAACATATAGCATAAAATGACACAACATACTTTGTCTTACTTACATGATATGATATAATATGTAACATATAGCATAACATGACACAACATACTTTGTCTAACTTACATGATATAACATATAGCACAACATGACACAATATACTTTGTCTTACGTGATATCACATAACACATAACATTTCATAACATAACATGACAATATATTTTGTCTTACTTACATGATATGAAATATAGCACAACATGACACAATACATTTGTCTTACTTACATGATATAACAATACATAATATATCATATCAGGTCATAATATGACACAATATATTTTGTCTTACTTACATGATATGCCATAACAATATATAACTGATCATAACAGAACATGACACAACAGACTTTGTCTTACTTACATGATATAACATATCATAGCACAAAATGACACAACATATTTTGTCTTACTTACATGATATAACAATACATATCATATCATATCATGCCATAATATGACACAATATATTTTGTCTAACTTACATGATGTGCTATAACAATATATAACTGATCATAACAGAACATGACCCAACATACTTTGTCTTAATTATATGATATGACATATCATAGAACAACATGACACAATATACTCTGTCTTACTTACATGATATTACGTAATAGATAACATATCTTGTCACAAATTGACACAAAATACTTTGCCTTACTTACATGATATAACATATCATAGCACAACATGACACAACATATTTTGTCTTACTTACATGATATAACAATACATATCATATCATATCATGTCATAATATGACACAATATATTTTGTCTTACTTACATGATGTGCTATAACAATATATAACTGATCATAACAGAACATGACCCAACATACTTTGTCTTAATTATATGATATGACATATCATAGAACAACATGACACAATATACTCTGTCTTACTTACATGATATTACGTAATAGATAACATATCTTGTCACAAATTGACACAAAATACTTTGCCTTACTTACATGATATAACAATACATAACATTTTATAACATAACATGCCACAATGTATTTTGTCTTACTGACATGATATGACATAATATATAACTGATCATAGCATAACATGACACAACATACTTTATCTTACTTACATGATATGACATAATACATATCACATTATGTCATAATATGACAATATATTTTGTCTTACTTACATGATATAACATAATATATAACTGATCATAGAATTACATGGCACAACATACTTTGTCTTACTTACATGATATCACATATCATAGCACAACATGACACAATATACTTTGTCTTGCTTACATGATATAACAATACATATCATATCCTATCATTTCATAATATGACACAATATATGTTGTCTTACTTACATGATATGACATAACAATATATAACCTATCATAGTATGACATGACCCAACATACTTTGTCTTACTTACATGATATAACATATCATAGCACACCATGACACAATATACTTTGTGTTACTTACATGATATTACATAACAATATGTAACCTATCATAGCACATGACACAATATACTTTGTCTTACTTACATGATATAACAATACATCTCATATCATGTCATAATATGACACAATATATTTTGTCTTACTTACATGATATGACATAACAATATTTAACCTATCATAGCATAACAGGAAACAACATACTTTGTCTTACTTACATGATTATCATAGCAAAACATGACACACTAGAAATGCATTTCCTGCAGAAAATGTGTGTGAATGCAGAAAACTGAATGAATTGCAAAGCATTGCTGAAAATACTAACCACATCCCCATCTGTACAAATAGATGCTTGCAGCATTCACACTAACATACTAGACAAATTATTTGTTCCCGGGTTCACTGTAAACTCTGACTCAATGTCACTGTTAAGAAACAGAAAATAACTTTATTTCAAGCTGAATACTTTCTAACTATGTAACATCTGTTAGTCTGGTGGTTTAAATTCAATGCCAAGAACACATACTGTGTCAGGAATTCCAACTCTTAGTTTGTTTTCATTTGGTTTTGTTGTCAGATTACATCACTAACTTTCCTGTCATTTCAGATCACGCCCCCTTCTCTACCCATGCAATCTGCTCACTACCTGCACCTGGTTCTCCCCGCCCATCTCCACACCTGTGGCTCATTATCCCATTTGGTCTTCAGTATATATACCAGTCCTTTTTCCCCAGCCCTCTGCCAGATTGTCTTGTGTTCCTGCCAAGCTATCCAGCGTTTTTCCCTTGTTCTGCCTGATTACCTGATTTTTGACCCTGTCTGCCTGTCTTGGACTCTGGATTCCCTGCCTCCTCCCTGTCGGATTTGTTTGCTAGATTGTCTGATTCTCTGGTTTTCGACTCTGCCTGAATTATTAGTAAAGAGAACTTTGCCTACCACTCAATTGTCTCAGTTGTCGTGCATTTGGGTTCAAATCTGTACTGCTGACTCTTACATACTGCATATAAACCGGACTCTCAGCCCCGTCACAGAAACTCTGCTGAGTTCAGACTGTTTACTTACAGCTCAGTTACTCAGACCAATAACCAAGCCTCCAACCCGCCTGTGAAACAGAAAACAAACCATAAACCTTCTCTAGACTGTCCGGATCTGAGTGAAGTCCTACTGGGATCAACAGATATTTAGTCCATTGGCTGCTTGCTGTGCCTGCATGCTGCTGCCAGTCAGCAGCTAACAAGTAGAGCTAACTGCTAGCAGCTGAAACCAACAAACTCCATAAATTCAAACAGCTCTGCCATCCTAACAACCTAGCTGGTCCACTGTGTGGATAGCGAAACATCCTGGCGCCGACTATTTACTGGCATTTACCAACCCGTTGGCGCTCTGAGCTCATGTGCAACAACACCGAAGTTCCAGAAAAATCCAGAAAATACGATCCCTGATTAGGCAGCCAAAGCTAGCTTTGACCATATTAGTTACGGTTGGCTCACCTAACTAAACAGCTGCAAGTTAAGTGCTGGTAAAAACTAAACAAAATATTTTCTGTTATTAAACTCTTACTTCTTACTAATAACGTTATCTCTGTAACTGTACCATAATAATGCTTTTAAAAGCTATGCTAGCATTAGCAGCTATGCTAGCATTAGCATGTCGCTGATATTAGCTAGGTGACAATAAAAGCCTTTGTTTTACCAGGAAGATGTTTTGCCCTTATCGTTTTGTTTGGATTGTATCTGAGAAACCAGTGTCATGTTACCATGTCATATAACATGTCAAGCCTGTATTAGTGACGTTAAAAACCTTATGAGCAGAGACAGGTAAACTCTGCTACTTACCACTGCAGCAGTCAGATCAAAGTGGTGATCTCCGGTAGTTGCGCAGTTAGATTTTGATGAGGCGTTTAAGGGCACTCGGAAATTAAAGTGCCAACGTATGGTGCTGATTCATTTATGATCACAAAGTGGTGCTATTGGTGCCATGATTCGGTAGTAGTATGGAAGTTTCAGAATTGCTGAAATATCATGTTGTAAGGTGACTTTAGCACCCCCTTTGGGCAGAATTTAGTGAAATTTTACACACTTCTGTAAGGTCACGTTTTGTACAACATCCTAAAATTTGGTCGCAATCCGATTCATTATTGAGGAGTTATCGGCCATTAAATGCATTAGGCCACGCCTCCAAAATTTTGTTAGCCAATAACAGATAGACGGTAAGTGATATCTGAAAACAAATTAATAAGTCTTGTTCGGGGTCCTCTAAATACAGTATGTACAAAGTTTGGTGAAGATTGGATGAAATATGTGTCAACAGAAGCCAAACCGTATGTTCATGAAAAAAACAAAATGGCGGAAAGATTTTATAGATGCAAATGGGCGTGGCCTATATAATTCTAATCAGGATCATCCAAGGAACATCCTGACCAAAAAGCTTTTTGGGGACTTACCGTTCATGAGAAATAAGCCAAAAAACAAAATATTTAATAACTTACCACATGGTGGCACTATTGATTCAATGTTTTAATTAGTTAAGCATGTCCAGGTGGGACACCTGTGCACCAAATATGAACATTCTAGCTCTTTTAGTTTTTGAGATATTAGCTTTCAAAGAAATCCTCCCATGGACTGCCATTATAAATTTTAATATTTTTAAAAATTCATATAAAATCAATGGAATATGCTGAAAAGTAATAGCACACTTCTCCCCAAAGAGCTGAACATTTCTATATATGAATGGTTTCTGTAGCTCAAAGTATAGATTCACACTAATGAAATGCTTGGGAAGTCCTCTCATAATACTGTGTGAAGTATGAGGCTGTCTTTGTGTCATTTTTAGTCTGACTGCAGGCTCTGTGTCGTCACTAAGGTCTGTGTCAAACTCCTCCTCCTTGTGTCTGGCTTGTTGTATCTCAGTTTCAACCTCACTATCCTCTGTGCTCTGCTGTGTGCCTGTGTCTGTCTCGCTCTCTTCAGCTATGACAGCTAACTGCCTTTCCTTCCTCTCTTTTCTTTTCTCTCTGTGGTTAATAGGAGAAACTCTTCGTCTTTCTTTATCTTTGGTGAACTAGTGTGATCAGTCATATTAGCGGTTGAAAAGGGTTTTTTTAGTTGACAGTTGTGGATGAGTTGAAATCACTTTTTTTCTTTCTTTGTTGTGGCTCTTGCAAAGGCACCCCGGCCTCTGTTAAAATGGTCAGCAAAGCTTGTGGAGAGGAAGTTTTCATTTGGCGTTTTGCCCAACCATACATAATAGCTTTTGAAATGGCTTCTATATTATCACCATGTTAACTTTCATCATTTCTACAGCTCTTGTTTACAACTTTGTTTGAATCATAAGCCTCAACATTTCTTAGAGGACAGTAAGTGGATGATCCCTAATCTTGTCTTAATCAAAACAGACCTACTTCCTACCCTAAAACGTCTTTTCTATAATTAAACCTCAGGTGGGTCCCTATGTGTACAGTGTAAGTAAGTAAGTAAACTTTATTTATAAAGCGCCTTTCAAAACCAAGTAGTTACAAGGTGCTGTACAATGCAAATAAAACAAGTGAGAAATAAAAATACAATAAAAAGGTAAAATGAAGGTAAAATAAAAATAAAATGAATAACATCACACAACAAAAAGGAATAAGAGCAGATAAAACAGTAAAAATAGTAAGAGCAATGCAGAGGCTAAGTGGAAATCATTCAATAAAGTGTAGCCCAGAGCTAGCCCAGAAATCATCAGCCACTTTGTGGCACTGCAAGGGTTAAGTACACTAACCCTCAGCTTTATTTCCTCTTCACAACCACACTGTTGTGCACCCGCTTATCTCAGCATAACTTAATCAGTTTCAACATTTTTCATGTGTTTAGATTCTTTTTCAACCATCAACTCCTTTAACTTCTTTTTGTTAAATTTCAAATCAATTGTTAAATTTCAATTAGACAGTTTCTTTAAGATTTCTTCAAATGCAGACATGGTAAGGCACAATAATAGATATTTTGCACTTACCATGTCTTGATTGTGTCGAAATCCTGTTCGCAGACACCAAATTGTTGTGGATATTTTTGACTGATGGACAGCATCTTCAGTGGAGAAAAGCGCATGTGCGATTTTGACTTTTTTTTGACATCTTAAAGCTGAAAATGTTTATTGAAAGCACTTGGGTACCAAAACAGAAAACACTAGTGTTCCTTCTGAGCACTGAAAGTCCGAGACTACTCCTTAACCCAAGGAGAGATATGAGTCTAATTTGTTCATCAGTTTCACATCATAAATCTGTGACCTCTAGTTATGTTGTATCTCAGGTCTCTGTCTTGTTTCGTCTGGCAATGGCCTGCATTCTGGCCTTGGTTTGCCAGTAAGGCTCCTGCTTGTCAACCATACATGGTTCTAGCTTATTGAGAAGACAGAAAGTACAGCTTGACCTCTCTAACTTTGTCACCCTTTTCTTATGGAAAACATTTGTAAGAAATATCCTTCATTTTTAAAAATCAAGACAATCTGATGCTGACAGGCCAGAGTGTGAGGTCCCGACCAATGCTGTCATTTAATATTTATTTAATTTCATATTAGTTTTGAAGTCAGTTTTACATTTCTCATTTGTTTTAATCTCATCTCAGTCATTCTGCTAACATACACAGGATCGTTTATTCTTTTCTTTGTCAGAAGCTGAATTATGTTCTTTCCTTTCCAGCACATTCACACACATTCAAGCATGTATCCCATGACGTGTACTGCGAGAAGTGTATTGCATGTATTACGAGAAGTGAGAGTAATGGATGCAACATCCTGGCAGTCTGAAAATTGAAATGAAAGATTTCTACTCATTGAGATTATACAAATCAAACATACAGTAAATCTTCACTTAGTGGAAAATGACGGTGAAAAAATATTCAAAGAACACAGTAATCATGTTTATAAGGGTTACTGTTTCTTTAGATTTATTTATTTTTGTGTTTGAGTCTCTCAGAGTTTTGTAGCGTGTCCTGTCAAGTGGAACTTCCTGTCCAACTAAACCACAGAGGAAATAAAAATCTTGTTTTAGGCTATATATAGGCTATATCCCTATTATTACACATACACTAATATGAGTTATGTCACTGGACAACAATAATTAATTCCCATGTTATTTTGGTGGAGAATGCAGACATGAATTTGCAAATCAGAAATAGGCCTGGATAGGATCCCATATAAGGGATTAAGAAATGCGCAGGGCAACACAGCATTGAACGCCATCTTGTTTTAAAGTAGAGGTCAATAAAGCTAAGCAGTCTAGACAGACAGGCCAGCAGGGACAAGCATGTGTTTGTCCCCTCTTATGACAGAGTCAGAGAGTGATTATTCATTCATAGTTTCAAAATAACTGTTCAAAGTGACACCTCACTTTGAAGTAATAACATTTAGAGCTATTTTCCTTTAGTCACAGATTAAAGAAGAGCACAGCCTAATTTTGAGGAATTGTTGAATTCCAGTCAGAATAAAGCAATTTTGCTTGGCATTTAACTTGCCTTCATGCTAATTCTGTTTTGTAGTGGTTCCAAGAATTGCTACATATTCAGTGCTCAGCTGTACGCTTTGTACGCTGTAACCCATACTTTCCTATGTTTAATTTTTATTTTTATTGCTCTGTTTCACAGCCCATAGCAATGAAGTCACGTAGAGTTAGTTGAACTTTAAGTGAAGAATTTAATTAAACTAGATTGACAAAGTCCAAATAATAAGACAACAGCAAGTTTGACTATTTTCCCTTGCCAAGCCAACAATCCTAAATATCATAAAGATATTGGAGTGCACAAATTCCTATATTGTTTTTGGTTACAACAAGCACTTGTATCAAGTTCATATGTTACATGCTGTTTATTACTGAGCTGCTGCTTAAAGTATGTTACCATGCTGCTTCATACATTGAGAGTTATCTCAGAGTCAAGTCAGAAACATCAGACATCAAAGTTGTACAAACAAGTTTTTAGCAACTTTTGAATGCTGGATACTGTGAAACTGGAAACTATGTTAAAATCTGGCAATTGCCAACAATGCAAACAATCAAGAGTGGATTGAAAAAAAGAAATGCTTGAGCATCCTTCTCATAATACTTTGTGATGTATGAGGCTCTCTATATGTCATTTTTGGTCTGACTGCAGGCTCTGTATTGTAAAATCCCGTCTCACCACTTGCGTAAACTGTAAAACTCTCAACAAAACCCTGAGGCAAACACAACCAAGTGTACTGTCTTCCTTTGAATGTGAATGCAAACAGATACTGGCTATCTGGATGCACCGGTATTGAGGACAAAAACCTTAACAAAAATCTTTGACTGAGTAGCGTATAGAGATGGATTGTAATGAAGCTAAAATCAAATTGGTGTCTGGCATAACTGGAGCTGTAGGTACTACAACGTTATTCATAGCATGCAAATGTGACAGGTCGTGCTCTTCTGTGAACTTATGGTAGATGTCTATGGTGCAGAAAGAATGGCAGGGCCACACAGGACTCGCTCTCACTCTGGCTCTTTAATCTGGTACAAAAACCAGCAACATATCACTGTCAACAATGTGTCATACAACTGCAACTGCAAGCACCCAAGTCTCAAACATGAAAGTATATTTCTTTTTTTATTTTTACATAAGACTAATAATGAAATAAATCTTCACATTTCAATGCTATCAGTCTTTTATTCCTACACATTCTAGTGTAAAATATGTGACAATATTGTGTATGATTTTCAGAAACAATTTTAAAGCGTTCAACATAGACTAACTGCAGCACTGCTCATATGTACCCACCTCCAGCATGAAAGTATCTTTCTTTGCCGAGGTACCCATAGTGCACAGAGAGGAACACTGTTTATGCAATTGCATTATCATTCCACCAGGTGGCTCCAAGACTATGTACATACAATATCTATATTGAAGAAATTCATACTAGGGTTTATTTGTCACCCTGTTACACAAATCTTGTACAAACCATTCATCCTGGCGATTTGCTGTTGGAATGGGCAAAATGGGTGTGTTGCATGGGTTTGTGGTTTGAACCAACAGAATCCAATAGAGATTGAAAGACACTTTCAATACCAGCAATTGACTTGTGAGGCAAATTGTACTGTCTGATCAGTGGAAGCTTAGCATCAGACTTGAGTGTGACTTTAGTGTGTGATGTTTGAGAAGAATGTGTAGCTCCTCTCAATGCCTGGCACTGGTCCACAGTGCTTCCAAGTTGTTGTTGCTCACAGCCAGGATCGACAGTGATATGTGGAAATTGAATCTTTACCATTAACCAAATTTATGCTGTGAGTCAGATAGCCAGATTAGTATTGTACATCGCTGTGGACAACAAACAAACATTGTTCACACTCCAACCCCTCTTGTGTATTCAAAAACACATTAGCCAATTATTTTATACTGCTCTGAAGGGTTAAATGCTGCTGTACAATGACAATGCAGGAGATGCCTCATAGCAGACATCAATGTTGCATATACAAGTTTTTAGCAACTTTTGAATGCTGAATACTGTGAAGCTGGAAACTATGTTAAAATTTGGCAAGGTCCAACAATACAAATAATCAACAGTGAATTGCTTGAGCAGCCTTCTCCTAATATTGTGTGAAGTATGAGGCCGGCTCTGTGTCATTTTTGGTCTGACTGCAGGCTCTGTGTCGTCACAAAGCTCTGTGTCAAACTCCTCCTCCTTGTGTCTGGCTCGTCACTTTTCTCTGTGCTCTCCTGTATGTCTGTCTCTCTCTCTTGTCTTTACTTCCTCTCTTTTCTTTTCTCTCTGTGACTAATAGGAGAAACTCTTTGTCTGTCTTTGTCTGTGGTGAACTAGTTTGGTCATATTAGTGGTTGAAAAGGTTTTTTTAGTTGACAGTTGTGAATAATCACTTTTCAAATCACTTTTTTCTTTCTTTCTTTGTTGTGGCTCTTGCAAAGGCACCATGGCTTCTGTTAAAATGGTCAGCAAAGCTTGTGCAGAGGAAGCTTTCGTTTAGCGTTTTTCCCAACCATTTCACAACATAATAGCTTTTGAAATGGCTTCTATATTATGCAACTTTGTTTCCAACATCAGCATATGACGTATTTAACACAATTCTCCACTGCTGTTCTGAACTCAGAAATATACTCTATGCTTTTTTATTCAATCTCACTCTAAATTGCTGACAAGTAACAGTCAACCACAGATTCACACAATCCTTCATGTATCCAAATTTCCAATATTAGCTTTAACATTGAATTCAGAGTTTTTTAACTCTATCAAATCCCTCCCTCATACTGACACTCATCCACCCATTCATAGGGGAAGAAAATGGAACACAAAAGACCAACCTTTCAGTCTACCAACAGTTTCAATCGGCGATTGTGGGAAAAACATTACTTTATATTGTTCATCTGTGAGTGAATGTGCGTTTGCTTCAGCATGCTTATGAATGACAGATTGACCTTTCAGTTCTGAATATTTATAATATTAAATATTTATTTCCTACTGAAACACAGTAATATCAATTTTTTGGTGAGTTGATTAATTTGGTTGTTGATTCTATTCTACTCACTGCTTTGGATGCTTTGTTGCCCATTTCACACTCACATATTAAGATATTACTCACAAACAGATTTCAACAACATCTTCAGCAGCATCAAAGTTCTTTTCACATTTTTCTCCTCGGTACAGCAGCAGAGGTCTGAAGCCAAATGGATGAAGCAACTCCCTTAGCTTCAACATTTCTCAGAGGACACAGAGTGGATGATCCCCAATCTTGGCTTAAACAAAGTAGGCCTATATCCTACCCCCAAAATGTCTTTTCTATAATTAGGTTAGTCCCTCTGTGTCGAGTGTAGCCCGGAGCTAGCCCAGAAATCAACAGCCACTTTGTGGCACTGCAGGGGTTAAGAACACTAAGCCTCAGCCTTATTTCCTCTTCACAACCACACTGCTCTGCACCCGCTTATCTCAGCATAACTTAATCAGTTTCAACATTTTTCATGTGTTTAGATTATTTTTCAACCCTCAGCTCCTTTAACTTCTTTTTGTTCAATTTCAAACCAGTTTTTAAAGTTAGACATGGAAAGGAAAAATAATAGATATTTTGCACTTACCATGTCTTTGTTGTGTTGAAATCCTTCGTAGACACCAAACTGTTATGGATATAAAATATATAAATGTTCATTACTTGTGATGCATGTGCAAAGTTTCAAAAACTATGATTAATTTGGACAACAACAATAATTCCTTGCATTTTGATCTGTAATCGCTTTGGAGATCAAAAAATTACTGGCATTACCTTTTAAAATGTTTAAAATTTCATTTGAATTCACACAGGAAACCTCAATTGGTGTTATGAAGTGCAGCCTCACAGAGCTGATTAATTGTAGGCTCTAGTGCAGCCTTCCAGGTTGAATTAATTCATTTTAAACATTTTTTATAATTTAATATTAGTTTTGATGTCAGTTTTAGATTTTTCTTTTTTTTATCTCATCTCATCTCATTCTGCTTACATACAAAAGATCTTTTTTCTTTTTTTCATCAGAAGCTGAATTATGTTCTTTGATTTTCAGCACGTTCACACACATTCAAGCATGTTTCCCATGACTGTAATACGAGAAGTGAGATCAGTGGATGCAACATCCTGGCAGTCTTTTAAAGATTACTGCTTCTTTAGATTTTTTAATTTTTTAAATTTATTTTTGTGTCTGAGTCTCTCAGAGCTTTACAGAGTGAATTGTGTGACTTCCTGCCTGAATAAACCACAAAGAAAACAAGAGCTTGTTTTAGAAGAACTAGTCTTTCACAGTTACGTTAGAAATATAATGTGCTTACATTGACACATATTCAGAATACTATTAAGCCTTCATTTTAATTTAAGTTGAATTTAATAATATGTCATGTGATGTCATATAATATGTGATGTCATGTTCTTAATCATTTACTTCATTAAGATATATCATTATTGATTCAAAGGCTCTGAGTTTTATTTGCAACAGGACACTTTGGTTCTGAAGGTCACCAAGTCTCTGTAAAAGCCACGATATCTCTCACTGATCTATCTTTCTTTCACTGCCTCATGTTCTTATTGCTTCCCTCAATTTGTTTGATTTATTATTAAAAATATAATGGTAACACTTGACTTTAACATCGTCTCCATATTTATCATTTACAAGTTGTATATAGATATTTAATAAATGGTTATAACTCCTGTTGGCACCTAAAAGTATGTACAGCAGCAACAGATAATGAATGACAATATAGTAAAACTCAGTCTTCATGGGAAAAGTTATAAAAAGAAAAATACTGAGAATTAATAAAATGTCTTTATACCTTATAACTATATATTAAATGTTTATATGATGCTCATAAATGTGGTAAAGTGATTATTCTTATCTTCAGTCAGCAGCTTCATCATGAAATCACTGATCTACACACATTAATATTACACTTGTTGTGTTCATATAAGTTAAACTGTGTGTATATATTTATTTAATCTTTATTGTTGGATATCTCCTGGGATATTATACAGTATGTAAAGATTTGAACCGCTTGTTCTTTAATACTCCTACAAGGCTAATCTGGCCATAGTTAAAGTAAACTGGCAACTCTGTGTATTTTCATTTTTAATGAGTTGGTAAGTGCACAAAAAATACTTTTGACCTGTAATCACTTTGGAAATCAAAAATACAGGCATTACCTTTTAAAATGTTGTAAATTTCAATTGAATTCACACTGGAAACCTCAATTACTGTTTTCCAGTGCAGCCTCACAGAGCTGATTAATTGTAGACTCTAACGTAGCCTTCCATGTTGAATTAATTCATATTTAGTATTTTTTTATAATTTAATATTAGTTTTGATGTCAGATTTACATTTTTCTTTTTTTAATCTCATATCACTCATTCTGCTTACATACAAAGGATTTTTTTTCTTTTTTTCATCAGAAGCTGAATTATGTTCTTTGATTTTCAGCACGTTCACACATTCAAGCATGTTTCCCATGACTGTAATACGAGAAGTGAGATCAACAGATGCAACATCCTGGCAGTTGTTTAAAGATTACTGTTTATCTAGATTTTTTAATTTTTTAAATTTATTTTTGTGTCTGTGTCTCTCAGATCTTTGCAGGGCGTATTGTGTGACTTCCTGCCTGAATAAACCACAAAGAAAACAAGAGCTTGTTTTAGAAGAACTAGTCTTACACAGTTATGTTAGAATTATAATGTGCATACATTGTCACATATTCAGAATGAGCCAGCACAGCTTTTCTCCACCAACCACAAAACAAATATCCAGTTCTGAAAGTCCATGTCTAAAAAATAACGGAGGGGTAACTTGTGTTGTATATGTCTTCTATCATTTTTGTCTGTTTTGTCTTCTTTTTTGAAGTTCTTTATTTTAGGAATTTCATATTGAAAAAGCCTTAAACCTTCATTTTATGTGATGTCATATAATATGTGATGTTGTATTCTTCATCATTTACTCCATTAAGATATTTAATGCTGCATCTCATTTCTCTGCATTGATTCAGACGCTACGAGTTTATTATACAGTATGTAAAGATTTGTATGAGGTCGATATATTGTGCAGTGAGATGCTGGTGTGTTTACATACTGGAATGTTTGTTGGTGTTTAATTTGTCTGAATAATTTCATAGAGGTCATATATCGGGGTCAGAAATTAAATTATTCATTCAGTGATGTACCCTTAACCACCATCATGTTGCAAAGACAGGGGAGAGAGAGAGAGAGGAAGTAATGTTTTCTTAAAGCGTCTTCAGCTTCCTGGTTGATCAGACAGACATATAGAGGCAGTTCTCTGACAGTTTGATGATTTTCTGCATCAGGATCAAACTCAGAATGAATATCCACCATGTTCTGTTCTTCTGCTTCTTATCAGGTGAGGACTGATTACCTGACTGTGTCTGTAAAGCTGCAGCACAAACTGCTTCTGGACATTCATTGTGTTCATTTTAACAAATGTCAGATTTGTATCACACAAGTTTTCATGTTGCTGTCATGTTAATTAGTTTTCCTGTCGTTCTCTAAATTATTCTGCTACTAATTACAACATTTATATAATCTAATATTGTAATTTAAATAAACTAAATGTAATTTATGTAGGAATTCATGCACTCAGATACATTATGATTTTATAGGGGAATTATGATTTAGTATTGTGCACAACTCCAACATGAAATTATTTCTCCAGTGACATAACTCATATAAAGGCCTTTACACACTGGACACGATTTTTTCGTGCGATTAATTCACACATCAATATATCTTTTCGAACTGTTGTTTGTGTTATTAGTACTTTCACACAGAACGCGAATATTACGAGGCGAAAAAGCGACATGATTTTTTTTTTTGGAGCCGGGTCGATTTTTCTGAGTTTTCGCTCAGCGAATAAAAGCATCAACCAATCACAAAGCGCAATCTGCACAGACAGCTGTTTCTTGCAACAGCCCATGTGGGGTGTTGAGCATCCCACTGTATGTATTTTGAATTTATATACTGTATATACATTGATTTAACAGCTCCCAGTCTGACTGTGAGCACTGCAGGCAGACAGGTAGATTCACTCACTACAGGGGGCGGAGATATAAGGCCAATGAATCAATACATGGATATATCATGTATCATCACCATGTATTTATAAATACAAACACTGTGGATTCCTTCCCATGGAGCTGACATGCAAACTGGTTCAGTAACTTCCTGCTATCTGTCAGTTTATTGAAGACAGTTTGTCCTCTCAGCTCTGCAGGAGCTGCAGCGGAACACAGGTCGGAGATCCTCCAGGGAAGATTATCTTGTCCTTCTCCTCACTCGACAAAAGAAAAGGAGAGCGCTTTATCCGTTCAATACACACAGGCTCCGACCTGCATTCAGTGATTCTGTCCACAGAAGCAGCCACTCGACAAACTGCCCTCAGCAGGCTGACTGACAGCAGAATGAGCTGTCGCAAATTCGTGTTTCTGTGTTTCTGTCGCAAATTCGCATCGCTGCTGGTGTGAATAGTTTTGATGCTAACTATTCGCAGGCGATTATTTCGCAATTTCGCATCGTTTATTTGCGTCGCGCCCAGTGTGTAAAGGTCTTTAGAGTATGTATAATAACTGGGAAATGGTCTTCCTTGTTGGGTCGGGAATTTTTGTGTTGCCGAGTTCACAATTGCGTTCTTTTTTTCTCAGAAAGTACCAAACTGTTGATTTGGCCACTACCAATGTTCTTGCTATCTGACGCTATGACTATGACTCATATATTGACCTTTAGATGTGCTCAGGTTTGGAATCCTATCAAGCATGATCAAATTAGGGTTTATTGGACAATGTAAAGTGGAGTTACAACAACTTCCTGTGTAATGCCCCAAATATGTTTTGGGCAAGATTGACTGGCACACTACACCAAGGGCGTTCAATGAAAACTAAAAAACTTTGCAATTTAGCATCACAAAGGTCTTTAGATGTAACCTAACAAACTTGAAGACATTTAGGCTAAATCTCTAGGAGGGGTTCATTAAAGTACAACGCCTGTCAATGGCTTCACCTTGCAAAAGAAAGTTGACTTAAAATGTCTGACTTCCTGTTGGGCTTAGGGTTAGGCTCCAAGAGGCTCTTTGTAAGTCTGGACATGATACATGTGCTACTGAATTTGGTACATCTAGGTGAATTCTAAATGTGGGGATTCAACTTTGAAATTTCATGGGCGGCGCTATCCAGCTGTTTTGCCACATTCATGTCCAAGAACCATAAAATATATAAATGTTCTTCACTTTTGATGCATGTGCAAAGTTTCAAAAACCGTGATTAATTTGGACAAAAAACAATAATTCCTTGCATTACAATGAGGTCGTTGCACTACTCAGAGCTCAGGCATTAATAAATAACGGTGTGATGGAAAAGCAAAGCTCTGAAAGAGTGTACATCAGTCATCCTGAACTTCTATGAATCCAAAAAAGTTTAATGAAAATGATCAAATATGTCAACATTGACACAATAAATATTTCTGACATGCTGTTCCGATCGTAAGATTGACTGACTCTGAGATTTTCAACTTTTCAAACGTCACAGTTATCTGAAGAAAACCTTTAACCTTGTCACTACAAAACGTATTTCCTTCAACTTTTAAACCATAAATCTCTGTTGAGATGTTTTAGAAAAATGTTGTAAACTCATGTACCACTTATTCAGGTGATATTTTAAAAATACACAAGTTAAAGCTACTGGACAGTATATTATTCAGTTAGTCAGTAACAGGCAAACATAAAATTGATCTGTACTAACTAATGCAGACTGTTGGAAGACAACCGCTTGTTCTTTAATACTCCTACAAGGCTAATCTGGCCATAGTTAAAGTAAACTGGCAACTGTGTATTTTCATTTTTAATGAGTTGGTAAGTGCAGAAAAATACTTGTGATCTGTAATCACTTTCGAATTTAAAAAAAAATACCGGCATCACCTTTTAAAATGTTGTAAATTTCAATTAAATTCATACTGGAAACCTCAATTACTGTTGTCCAGTGCAGCCTCACAGAGCTGATTAATTGTGGACTCTAACACAGCCGTCTTTGTTGAATTAATGCATTTTTATAATTTAATATTAGTTTTGATGCAGGTATTAAATTTTTTTTAAATCTCATCTCATTCATTCTGCTTACATAAAAAGGTTTTTTTTTTCTTTTTTTCATCAGAAGCTGAATTATGTTCTTTGATTTTCAGCACGTTCACACACATTCAAACATGTTTCCCATGACTGTAATACGAGAAGTGAGATCAGTGGATGCAACATCCTGGCAGTCTTTATGAAGATTACTGTTTCTATAGATTTATTTTTTTTATTTTTGTGTCTGTGTCTCTCAGAGCTTTGCAGAGCGTATTTTGTGACTTCCTGCTTGAATAAACCACAAAGAAAACAAGAGCTTGTTTTAGAAGAACTAGTCTTTCACAGTTACGTTAGAATTATAATGTGCATACATTGTCACATATTCAGAATGAGCCAGCACAGTTTTTCTCCACCAACCACAAAACAAATATACAGTTCTGAAAGTCCATGTCTAAGAAATAACGGAGGGGTAACTTGTGTTGTATATGTCTTCTATCATTTTGGTCTGTTTTGTCTTGTTTTTTGAAGTTCTTTATTTTAAGAATTTTATATTGAAAAAGCTACAAATGTGGAGGGTACCCACTTGATTTAGTCTAACTCAGACTATTAAACCTTCATTTTAATTTAAGTTGAATTTAATAATATGTCATGTGATGTCATATAATATGTGATGTCATATTCTTAATCATTTACTTCATTAAGATATTTAATGCTGCATCTCATTTCTCTGCATTACTGATTTTTCAGTCAGCAGTCATGATATTAATTTTAGAGGAACACACTCCTTTTTCTCACCAAGTCTCTGTAAGAGCCAAGATATCTCTCACTGCCTCATGTTCTTATTGCCTCCTTCAATTTGTTTGATTTATTATTTAGAAATATAATGGTAACACTTGACTTTAACACTGTCTCCATATTTATCATTTACAAGTTGTATATAGATATTTAATAAATGGTTATAACTCCTGTAGGCACCTAAAAGTGTGTACAGCAGCAACAGATAATGAATGACAATATAATAAAACTCAGTCTTCATGGGAGAAGTTATAAAAAGAAAAATACTGAGAATTAATAAAATGTCTTTATACCTTATAACTATATATTAAATGTTTATATGTTGCTCATAAATGTGGTAAAGTGATTATTCTTATCTTCACTCAGCAGCTTCATCATGAAATCACTGATCTACACACATTAATATTACACTTGTTGTGTTCATATTGTTTAGACTGTGTGTATATATTTATTTAATCTTTATTGTTGGATATCTCCTGGGATATTATACAGTATGTAAAGATTTGTATGAGGTCAATATATTGTGCAGTGAGATGCTGGTGTGTTTACATACTGGAATGTTTGTTGGTGTTTAATGTGTCTGAATAATTTCATAGAGGTCATATAATGGGGTCAGAAATGAAAATTATTCATTCAATAATGTACCCTTAACCACCATCATGTTGCAAAGACAGGGGAGAGATAGAGAGAGAGAGAGAAAAAGAGGAAGTAATGTTATCTTAAAGCATCTTCAGCTTCCTGGTTGATCAGACAGACATATAGAGGCAGTTCTCTGACAATTTGATGATTTTCTGCATCAGGATCAAACTCAGAATGAATATCCACCATGTTCTGTTCTTCTGCTTCTTATCAGGTGAGGACTGATTACCTGACTGTGTCTGTAAAGCTGCAGCACAAACTGCTTCTGGACATTCATTGTGTTCATTTTAACAAATGTCAGATTTGTATCACACAAGTTTTCATGTTGCTTTCATGTTAATTAGTTTTCCTGTCGTTCTCTAAAATATTCTGTTACTAATTACAACATCTCTATAATCTAATCTTATAACTTAACTAAACTAAATGTATGTGACGGGGCGACAGTAACGCCGCTCCGTCACCTCAAACCGGCGTGCGTTTTGCACGCTCTCTCGGCCGGAGAGAGAGCGCGGTGCCGGGAGCGCACAGAGCGCTGCAACTACACACTGCAAATAAACTATTGCGTGCAGGCCCGCACTTGTGTCCCGCGGTCCTGCACAAACTTTTCCCCACTGCCCGGACTTTTTCTTCCCGCTAGGCGCTGAGGGTGCACACTCAGCGCTGACGCGTCACACATACACACACACATACACATCCATACACTCACCTGTTGTTGCCTCTCACCGCCAAACTGAGGCACTTCCGGGGCACCTCCTAAATAGTGCTCGGAGCACATCAAGGAGGTGCATGTGACCATGGACTCAACCATCATGATGTACATTAATTGATATGTTGGGATTTCTTGTCGCTTGGGGGTATTTGGCACAGCTATATGGAGGGTGATTAGTGCCAGGTGACACAAAATGTGGAAAGTGTCACTCGTTGCCATTTTTGGGGTTTTTCTGGAAAATTGTTCCTTTGTTACCCTAATGGGATAAATGGTTTGCCCGGGGGAGGGGCTAAGGGTAGAAAAGGCCAGCTCTACTCATTTTGGTTGTTGGTTGTTGGTTGTTGGAGGGAGTTTTTGCATGAGAGATCTGGTCTTAGTCAATACATGGGAGGTATTGTACTGCCGATTTTGCCTTGTAAATATTTTTCCGTTTTTGCCTTTTGCTTGTTTTTTTTTCCCTCACTCTTCACTGTACATATTTTTGTCACTTTTTGTCACTTGGTTCTGGGCTTCGTGTGAATAAACAAACCCACACTGAAGTTTAGTCGTCTGCGCCATCATTTGTCCTGGTTCAAAAGTGAACCCACGACATTTGGTGTCAGAAGTGGGATGGCCAGTCGACAGGGGCACACCCGGTCCTCCGCCAAACGGACCGGACTGCGCTCACAGAAACAAGAAGTGACTCATGATGAAGTGGCAGATGAAGGCGCCTGGGCCACAGATGAGGAGGACGGCCTGCAGGCAGCTCCAAGAGCTCCAAGTGCCGGAGAGGAGCTGCTGGCTGTCATGAGGACCTTCCTGGAGGGACAGCAGAGGAGAGAGGAGGGGTTTCTGGCAGAACTCAGAGGACTACGGGCTTCAATGCCAACCCTGCAACCAGCACAGCCGGGGGCAGAGCAGAGGCCTGTAGGACCTAGCCCACCGTCCGCCAGAGCCACATCGCCATCTGAGGAGTCGACACTGAGCCTACGGCTGGACCTACCGACACCAGCCCCTCGGCTGCGCCGCAGTTCACCCGCAGAGGGATTGAGGGACATGGTGAGCAGCGAGGTGGAACCCCTTAGAGCTGAGAGCAGACCCTATGGCGACCCCAAGATTCCCCAGTATCTGGCAGGGGAGGACATTGAAAATTACCTGCTTCGCTTCGAGCGTATGGCCAGAACCTGGGGCTGGCCAGAGGGTGAGTGGGCATGTCGCCTCGTGCCTCTACTCACTGGAAAGGCTCTTGAGGCCTACACGGCTATGGATGAGGAGAGGGCTCACTCCTACCCGGACCTGAAGGCGGCGCTCTTGGACAAGTTTGACATCTCGCCAGAGACGTATCGCCAGCAGTTCCGGTCCATGGCAGTGCCCTCCGGAGAAAACCCAGCAGAGACCTACCACCGCTTAAAGGGTCTCTACCGACGATGGATTCGACCAGCACAGCACACGAAGGAGCAGATCGGTGAGCAGATCATCTTGGAGCAGCTCCTACGCGTCCTCCCTGCAGACATCCGCACCTGGGTGAAGGAGCATGAGCCCACAGATGGTCTAGCTGCGGCCAAGCTAGCACAGCAATACCTCAATGCACGAAGGGGAGGCCCAGCTTCATACCAAGGTGGTCCCAGTCATCAGTCTTCTACCCAGCCCAGACCAGCCGCCAGAGCCAACCAACACCCGCCAGGAGATCGCCGCTCTGCACACAGCCAGCACAGTTCTGGTAAGGAGCTCATCTGCTTTTACTGTCAGCAGGCAGGCCACAAAGCTTCTCTGTGCCCCATCAGAAAAGCTAAGCTGAGTGGTGCTTGCTATACTCCTCGAGCTGAGGATGTAAGGGCGGTGGGAAGACGGCAACGATTCAAAGACGTTACCATTAATGGTGAACCTGTGACTGCGCTAGTCGACTCAGGGAGCTTTCTGACACTGGTCCGAAGGGATTTGGTGCCAATGGGCATTGTGGATTATAGCAGACAGGAGGACATCATGTGTGTGCACGGGGACAGCCATTCCTACCCTACCGCAGATCTGACTGTGGTGGTTGACGAGCAATCATATCTGCTGACTGTTGGGGTGGTGGAAAAGTTGCCCGTAGCTGCCATACTGGGGTGGGACTTACCAGTGCTACTGGACGTGCTGCTCGATGGGGGAAGACCATGACTTGGGTAGGGGTTTGTCAGGTCAGGTGATCACCCGTGCCCAGGCCAGAGCGGGGGTGACATCTGACCCATTGACTGAGCCACAACCATTTGCAACCCTGGACAGCAGTTTGTTTGAGGGGGGCATGAAGGGCCCAAGGAAGTCTCGCCGCCAGCGGCGTTTTGAGAAGGGATTACAATCCAGGCAGCCAAACTGCAAAGATGGACTGACCAAGGACATGTGGGAGGTGCCTGGGGACATTGGGGCCCTGCAAAGGGAGGATGGGACGCTGAAGCCCTTGTTTGGCAAAGCGGTTGGAGGACTGGATATGACAAGGAGGGGGAAGGAATGCTTTGTCATTGACGGGGATGTCCTCTATGCACTGGCGGATGGAGTCAAACGTCTGGTGGTTCCTGGGTCATGTCGGCCGATGATAATGAACCTGGCACACACCTTGCCTTGGGCGGGTCATCTCGGTCGCAACAAGACCTATCTGAGGATAGCCTCCAGGTTTTATTGGCCCTCCATGTACACTGACGTCCAAACTTTCTGTAGAACCTGTTCCACCTGTCAGAAAACATGTTTGGTCCGTCAATCAGACCGTGCCTACCTCCACCCCTGCCCATTATCTCTACCCCTTTCAGGCGTATAGCCATGGACATTGTTGGACCTTTGGTGCGAAGCAGCAGAGGGCACCAATACATTCTGGTGGTCTGTGACTATGCCACAAGGTTTCCTGAGGCCTTCCCCTTGAGCACAGTCACTGCCCCAGCGGTGTTGCGGTGTCTTGTTCAGCTGTTCTCCAGGGTTGGTGTTCCGGACGAGATCATAACAGACCAGGGGACAAACTTCACCTCCAGACTTCTGCAGCTCTTTCATCGGCAGTTGGGCATTACGGCCATCAAAACCACCCCTTACCACCCGCAGACTGATGGGTTGGTTGAACGGTTCAACCAAACGCTGAAAAAGATGCTACAGAAGTTCGTCGCTGACACCGGACGGGACTGGGATCAGTGGTTGCCCTTCCTCCTGTTTGCCTACAGGGAGGTCCCGCAAACTTCCACTGGTTTCTCCCCGTTTGAGCTGTTGTATGGCTGGGATGTCCAGGGGCCGCTGGACCTGCTGCTAAAGACCTGGGAGGCTCCGTCAACCACCGCCAGTGATCGAAGTGTGGTCCAGTTCGTCTTGGAGATGAGAGACCGGTTGGCAAAGTACAGAGACGAGGCGGAGGTCAACCTACGTGAGGCTCGGCAGATCCAGAAGGCGTGGTATGACCGACAAGCCAGGCACAGGGAGTTCCAGCCTGGCCAGAAGGTCCTGCTCCTCCTGCCATCCTCTACCAGCAAATTGTTGGCCAAGTGGCAGGGCCCGTACACCATCCTCAGGAAGATGGGCCCTGTAACCTATGAGATCCACCACCCTGACAAGAAAAAGACGAAACAGATCTACCACATCAACCTGTTGAAGGAGTGGAAGGAGGCTCCAGTTCAGGTTCCTGTGGCATCTCTGTTGGTGACGGAGGTTGGCAGTGAAGGGGAGGAGGAGTCTACCCTAGCCGACCTCAACCAGTCTGCGGAACCGGCCCTTGACCATCTCTCGGTCGACCAGTGCAGCCAGCTGAGCGACGTGTTCCAGCGAGTCTCCAAGCTGTTTGCTGCTAACCCAGGGAAGACTTACCTGGTGGAGCACGGCATCCGCCTGAAAGACAGGGGGCCAGTTCGACAGAGGTCTTATCGAGTGCCTCAACACCTAGTCGGAAAGCTCCTGAAGGAGGTGGAGGAGATGCAGCGCCTGGGGGTAATCGAGCCATCACAGTCTGAGTGGTGCAGCCCGGTGGTCATTGTGGTGAAGAAGGATGGCTCACTCCGCATCTGCATTGACTTTAGGAAGCTCAATGCCATGTCAGAGTTTGACGCCTACCCAATGCCCCGGATTGACGATCTGCTGGAGAAGATTGGCCGGGCAAGGTTCATCACCACTCTGGACCTCTGCAAGGGCTACTGGCAGGTACCCCTAGAAGCATCCAGTCGCCCCTACACTGCTTTCCAGACACCAGCTGGCCTCTTCCAGTTCACTGTGATGCCCTTCGGCCTCCATGGAGCACCGGCCACCTTCCAGAGGCTGATGGACCAGGTCCTGCAGGGGTGCGAGGACTGCAGTGCTGCCTATCTGGATGATGTGGTCATCTTTAGTGACACCTGGGAGCAGCACCTGGGTCATCTGGAGCGAGTCCTCGGCCAGATCCAGCAGGCAGGTCTGACACTGAATCCTGGCAAGTGTCAGTGGGCCAAGGAGGAGGCGAAGTACCTGGGCTACCGGCTGGGACGAGGCGAGGTCCGACCACAGGTGGACAAGGTCGAGGCCATCCACAGCTGCCCACGCCCACGCACGAAGAAGGAAGTGAGGTCCTTCTTGGGCTTGGCTGGTTGGTACAGAAGGTTCGTCCCGCAGTTCGCCACCATCGTCGCTCCTCTAACAGCACTGACAGCAAAGGACCAGAGGAACCCAGTTGTCTGGAGTGAGGACTGCCAGACAGCTTTCCAAACCCTCAAGGCCTGCTTATGCTCTTCTCCAGTGTTGAGGAGTCCCGACTTCAGCAAGCGGTTCTTGGTCCAGACTGACGCCTCTGCAGTAGGACTGGGGGCAGTCCTGGCCCAGGGGGATCCTGGAGAGGAACAACCGGTGCTGTACTTGAGTCGCAAGTTACTGCCACGTGAGACCAGGTACTCCACTGTGGAGAAGGAGGGCCTGGCCATAAAGTGGGCACTGGAGAGCCTGAGGTACTACCTCCTGGGGAGGGAATTTGACTTAGAGACTGACCATCGAGCTCTGACCTGGATGAACTCTATGAAGGACCATAACAGCCGTCTCACCCGCTGGTACCTCTCCCTCCAGCCTTTCCAATTCCAGATCAGACATCGAGCTGGCAAGACCAATGTTGTGGCAGATTATCTCTCCAGGTTGCCGCACATCGCCAACCTCGGGGAGGAGGGGGATAATGTGACGGGGCGACAGTAACGCCGCTCCGTCACCTCAAACCGGCGTGCGTTTTGCACGCTCTCTCGGCCGGAGAGAGAGCGCGGTGCCGGGAGCGCACAGAGCGCTGCAACTACACACTGCAAATAAACTATTGCGTGCAGGCCCGCACTTGTGTCCCGCGGTCCTGCACAAACTTTTCCCCACTGCCCGGACTTTTTCTTCCCGCTAGGCGCTGAGGGTGCACACTCAGCGCTGACGCGTCACACATACACACACACATACACATCCATACACTCACCTGTTGTTGCCTCTCACCGCCAAACTGAGGCACTTCCGGGGCACCTCCTAAATAGTGCTCGGAGCACATCAAGGAGGTGCATGTGACCATGGACTCAACCATCATGATGTACATTAATTGATATGTTGGGATTTCTTGTCGCTTGGGGGTATTTGGCACAGCTATATGGAGGGTGATTAGTGCCAGGTGACACAAAATGTGGAAAGTGTCACTCGTTGCCATTTTTGGGGTTTTTCTGGAAAATTGTTCCTTTGTTACCCTAATGGGATAAATGGTTTGCCCGGGGGAGGGGCTAAGGGTAGAAAAGGCCAGCTCTACTCATTTTGGTTGTTGGTTGTTGGTTGTTGGAGGGAGTTTTTGCATGAGAGATCTGGTCTTAGTCAATACATGGGAGGTATTGTACTGCCGATTTTGCCTTGTAAATATTTTTCCGTTTTTGCCTTTTGCTTGTTTTTTTTTCCCTCACTCTTCACTGTACATATTTTTGTCACTTTTTGTCACTTGGTTCTGGGCTTCGTGTGAATAAACAAACCCACACTGAAGTTTAGTCGTCTGCGCCATCATTTGTCCTGGTTCAAAAGTGAACCCACGACAATGTAATTTAACAAAACACATGAACCGTCCATCATGAATAGTTGTTATTCATTCATGTGTTTGATATTAGAAAGTATGAAAGAAAAACATTGAAAAACAGACGTTACACAGAGACACTGTGACTACAACTGCAACTACAAGTAGAACAACAGCAACTGCTGTACAGTCAGTGAAAACTTTGCTAATGGCTGCCTCTGTATCATCTCTGCTTCTCTGTGAACTGATGGATTAGCCCTCATTAATCTGCAGTCTGTTTACAGGAAGTCTACAATACACAAAGTATTGATCATCAGTATTCACTGTTCATCTTTCCAACAGCACTGCAGGATGGAAACACTGGACTCGTCAGTGCAGTAAACCTTTTTGCTGGAGCTGAAGGAGGAAATGGTTCAATTTCTTACACCTTTACTTCATCTGGAAGCACCATGTTCTTCTGTAAAGGAGAATGTAAAGAACAAGGCATTCTCATTAAAACAGATAATATCACAGCTCAGAGTGGCAGATACAGCATCAAATATAAAGACGGATCTTCTGGAAAAAGAAAGGTGACTTGGGCCATCACAAACCTGACCAAGTCAGACTCAGGACGGTACACATATGGTTTTGGTGGATCTTCAGGCCCAGATTATTACCGTGAAGTTGACGTCATAGTTACAGATGGTGAGTTTCTACTGAAAGTCATAAAACCTGATATATTTACTTTGTTCATCCCATTTAATGATTCTGAAGCTTAAGAATAAATGAAGTCAGATAGAATCTAATTAAATTGATGAAGAATGTGAGACGTTTATGATATATTGACTCAGTGTATCGATGTTGGATGAAATCATTACTCCAGCAGTCAGACTGGTTGAACTGGGCAGCTCCCAGTGTGACTCTGTGGATCTGTGTAAATGTGAAGCAGGAAATATTGTGATCAGACTGCAGCATCTTACAGGAAGTACAGACAGTAACTGTTGATTGTTCATCTTTTCAGAAGCACCGTTGGGTGTAAACACTCATTTCAGCCGTGCAGAAACTGAGGGAGGAAGTATCAGAAGAGGATGCTTCGATAATGTCAATGTAACCAGGAAGTTCTTCTGTAAGGACGAATGTAAAAAAGAAGAAGACATCCTGGTTGAAACAGAAGAGAACTTTGCTCAGAATGGCAGATTCAGCATTGAATATTTTGAGGGAACTGCAGTGGGACTGTATTTGACCATCACACAGCTGAAGAAGTCAGACACAGGATGGTACATGTGTGGTTACGGCAACGCTTCGTCTCCAAATTCATCCTACACATTCCGGATCTTTGTTGTAGATGGTGAGTTTTACATTTTATTTTCTGCCCACATTCTGTTCAATGAATATCAAGTTTTAAATGGTTAAAATCATGAATAGTTGTCTTGTTTTAATTTAAAATTAAAAGAGAATGATTTGGGGGTTGATCGATAGCTGAATGGTTATCATAAGATCACTAACACCCTGAGCAGCAAGTCCTCAGTTTGATCAGCTGGCCGGACTGTCTGCTGCATTTCATTCCTCTAATCTCTTTCCTTGCATGTCCTGTCTCACTTTACTATCACTATCAAATAAAGGCATAATAAAAATATCAAAAAATATCTTAAAAATCTTAAAAAACAAACTTTGAATACAAAATGTACAGAATGGATGGTGGTTGAGTACTGAGGTTGGCAGAGTCATACTAGTTGTCCAACCTGAAACCTTTTCTATGTTTCTACATCATACTCTAAAATGTTTCTAAAGATTAAACTAATTTGTAGAGTCACAAAGTAATCTGATGTAAAATGTGTTGCCTTTATAATGTTAGTTTTTACATTTACAACAATCAGTTTGTATGATTTTTAAAAACCTTTTCAGATATTTGTGCTTTTAATGTCAGTGGATGTTATTTTCTTCTGTAATCAAAAATCAAATATTTCTTGTGATTAATAGAACAAACCCACCTCAAATATTCTTAATCATTTACTTCATTAACATATTTAATGCTGCATATTTCTTGTGTATGTGATCGATGCTGTCAATATGATCTTTCTGTCTAGAGCAGCATCTCATTTCTCTGCATTATTGATTCAGTATCTGATTGTTTCAATGTGTTTTCATTGTTCACAGCTCCAACCACTCCAAAACCAAACCTTACTCTCACACCTTTTCCAACATCAGTCCCATCAGCCTCCACACCAGCAACAACACAGAGTTTCATCTCCAGTTCAAGAAGCTTCACACCTTCATCATCTTTCCCTGAAACCACAGAGCAGTCTACAGGTACAGGACAGTTCATGTCTGTCCATCTGTCCATCACTGTCTCTCTGCAACAAAATGTCCTCTTAAAACAGTAAAATTCAGCATAACAACGTTGTCTAATAAGAATAACAAGATGGTCCAACATGTGTTTCAGCACATAAGACAGTTCAGCACCTAGAAGAAAACATTTCACATTCAATTTTACAATAAATTTCCTTTTTATCTTCACGTCTAATGTTTAAACACATCCTACGTTTCTAATGATGTAAGATAATTAATAACATGTGATGTCAGCACATGACATGTCAAGAAACATCCAGACCAAAGTCTTTGGGATTGTTTTTCAACAGGAATATCTATTTTTTGTATTTGTTTTATTGTAAACAAGGTGATATTTATATTCAGTGTTACTCACCAAGACATGCTGAGTGTATCCTTTAGGTCCAACATTAGTGTTGAATGTGTTTCCTCAATCATAAAATATTTGTAAAGCTGATTATATAAAGTATTTTAAATCTTGCATTGCTTGCAGCCTTCTTCTCTCCTGCTTTTGTTGGTGCATTGCTGTGTTTCTGGGCAGGTTCCTGCATCCTGTAGATCAGTGGGATGATGTGAAACCACTGGCAGGAATGTGTATCACATCAACCACATGTGAACAATGTAGATCCACATGTAAAAACAAGATACTTGAGGTCAGAAACTCTACAGGGAGCCTTTAAGCTTCTAATATAAGACAAAAGAGTCTTTTATACTTCTACATGTCTCTCTCTCTCTCTCTCTCTCTCTCTCTCTCTCTCTCTCTCTCTCTCTCTCTCTCTTCCTTCCCAGCCATCACTGATGTCCCTCACCCAGGTTACTCCTGGCCTCTGGTCATATGTGTGGCTGTGATTGATGTGCTGTTGGCTGTTCTGCTGCTCCTCTACAAACTGAAGATGAGGAGGAACTCTGGTTTGAACACCAGAGGAACCTCCGACAGCAGAAACATGGAGGTGACTTCCTTTAACTCTGTATGTCTCATGTTTACTCTTACTGTTGGCAGACATTTTATTTTTGCAGTTAGGAATAAACAATCTCATGTCTGCAACTACTTCACTAGTATGAACAAAACTATGATTAAATAAAATCATAATTACTGTTACTAGACCTCTGGCCTGTCCAGTTGTTATCACTAAAATATTAACAAACAATTGAAGAACACTATATCTGGTCTGTTACCCTGGTTACTGTTATATTAGGTTTGATGTCATTCCTGTTTTATTTTCAGTTATCTGTCGGCTATAAGAACCATCCTCCAGTCTCCAGATATGAAGACTCCGTCTATGAGAACCTGGATCCAGACAGCAGGGTCTAGACCAAACCAACTCTGCAACCAAAACAAACAAATGATGATGTTTGGATTTGGATCAGGATTCTGTGCTGTGCAGGTTAACATGTGCTGCAAGGTTCCAGTTTGTTCTATTTGCTTCTACTTTTTGTTTAATCAGCAGATATTAACTATAAACATGCTATTTTTCACCTCTATGGTGATGATACACAACTGATCATATTTCTGCGTACTTATTCTGTAATATTCATTTTGTTTTCAAAAATGTAGATTTTGTTTGATATTGTTCTTCTACCCTTTGAGTCAACTCTGTCTATGTTGTTAATTAATGTTTTCAAGTTGCAAAAATGTTGATACTGAACATATGAGTGAAATGTTCAGAGACAAACTCTCTGATGTTGCAGTAAAATCTCTGCTGGTAGAAACTCCAGCAGCATGAAAGTGTTTGTGTTTGTGTTCAGACTCTGGCAGCACTTGGTTCAGGTCAGAGAAAGATCCTGGTCTCTGTTTAATACAGAAAAAAAAGTCAGTAGTGTTTGTAATGTTTATGAACCTTGAAGCCACAGCAGCATCTTTCACTAACCTGAACCAAACCTGAACACACACAGGACTCAGGATGTGAACCCAGGTCTCTGCTGTCAGAGTCCTGCATCTTGTAGCCCCCCATCCACCCCAACCTCCTTTCTCCCACTGCAGAGACAGACAGAAATCTTCATTCATTACTGTGAACATCATCCACGTAGAGATTATGTTTACAACAACAGTTTAGTATATATGAAGGTCATTTCAAGGAGACAGAGTTGTTTTGAGCAACACATGAAGAAGTCAGAGCAGCTCAGTTTTTACCAGTTACTTACTGTATCAGACCAAGTCACATTTTCTAATGAAAGCCAAAATGATCCTGACAAGAGAATCCTGAGAATCTTTCTGTTTATTTCGCATGCAGTTGATCTAAAAGACATTCCTGATGGCATCAGTTTAAAGTAATTGTAGAGGACATCATGTGTGTGGTTGCTGATAATCTTTGCTTTGTTGAGGACTTGTTCAGTGTTAAGCTGTAACAGAGATCTTTGTGTTTTGCTAATAATTTTAGAGCTAATATTCTTGTCCTTTTGACAAATGTAAACCAGCAGTTAAAATGCTTTCAATAAAAGAGAAATAAAACGTTTTCAATATTCTCTGATTGACTCTAATGGAGTTTATTTTACAGCACAGACACTGTTTGGCCTTTTCACAATAACATCTTTACTGCCACTAAATCTCAATCTTTCATCAAACACAGTTCCCAAGTATTTGTAGGTCTGGAGGAGTTCAACACTTACTGAAGCCAAGAATGATTGTTGGAACTGTCTGTGTGTTGTGGTGAGATTTCCATTTCTTTAGTTTTGGACACATTTAAATCACAAAAAGATCAAAATTTTTAGAGATGATGTGACTGCTGCTCCAGCAGCAATAGGAAGGTCTGTGTCCACCATAGTGAGTCGTTTTACAGCCAGTATGTACTTACTGTATTTCCTCTAATAGTGGCTGGTTGTCAATGAAAAGCCGGGTGGATAAACTCCTGGTGCCTGTTATATAATGTGCATGCCAGTTAAGCATAAATAATAGTTACCTGGATGTAACTCCGGTTATATGAGTGCATCATGCATAACACTCTAGTCAACCAGCACAGAGAGGGGAGGAGGTTGGTGGAGATGTGATATTGTCTAATAAGGGCTCATATTTCAATAATAATGATGGCAGCAACACTGCACCAGGATGGGTTACCAAGGTAACCGCAGTAACATGGCTAAACTGGTGAGCATAAATCTATGAGCATGCTAAAGCTAAGGGCCAGGTACCTTCAGTAGTTGAAGTTAATAAATGATAAATAACTATTAGAGGAAATACGGTCATTTAAATGTGTGTGACTCTGGTGCCTCCTAGTGGTTGTATTTAAAAAAAAACATTTACACACAGAGAACTTCAACACTTTGATTCAAATTATTTGGATGCTGAAGCTTCTTAATCTGAGCTGCTCATCTTTGTACCTTTTTCCTGCTTGACATCACAAGTAGAATAGTACATTTTCTGGCCTGTAATCATCAAGTGTCATTTTATAATATGAAATTATAAGAAGCTTTTAATGAGCTTTTCAAAATTTCACTGAGTCATTTTGAAAATCTTCCTAAATTCACTTAAAGGACTCAGTTTCTTTGGCTGACAGTGTGGAGCTTCAGGAACCCAGTCTCTTTATTCAGAAAACCTCTTCTGATAATCTGAAATCATAGAATTGATATGAGGTTTCACGTCTTCATTTTCATGGTTGATATGCTGATTGTCCACATTTGGCCAGTTTGTACTGTAACAAACCAGTTTAGACAATAGGAAGCAGAACCCTCATGGAGACACTCAGACAAGCTGATTGAGTGAAAGACAGTTTTACCTTTAAATTCAATAAACAGACTTGTAGAAATATGGCAGTGTCTTGGTTAGATAATAGCAAGATGGCGCCACCGGGTGGTCGGCATCTTGCACTCACCCAGTTCTGTGTTTTGAGTCTGATAGCAGAAAAAGAAAGACAAGCAACACTTTGTCTGACAATATCTGACCATCAAATGTGTAAAAAGATGGTGCATATATGTGTGTGTGTTGTGTTAGTTGCAAAGAGGGAGGAAAGAGGAAGGAAGGCAATAGTGAGGTGGAGAGAAGCATTCCTTTGTCCACAGAAAACGTGTATATAGACAGCAGTCTGTAACGCACGTTGTCTGGTTTCCGACCGTCAAAGCAATGTACTTTCTCACTCATGATAGCGAAACCACAACAGTAGTCCTGAGCGGGACAAACACAAAAACAGTCTAGCATGGCAAACACAACTAAACAGGCAGCAAACTTCAAATACTCCTCAGAGTAAAGCAGAACAAATAGAAAAATAGGGGGGACAAATTTAGGGAAAATTCAAAACAGTGTCTCATCTAAGACTCTGCACGTTTTGTGTTGAGCATTTTTGGCCTTGTGTTTTACACTTGCTCTTTTGCTGCTTTTCGGCAGCTGCTTTTAGGCGGCTCTTTAGGGTTGCTAGATGCTGCTTGCTGGTTCTTCTTGCCCTCTGTCATGCCGTTGGAAAGCTTGCAGTTTGCTGGTCTGAAGATGTGACTCAGAGCATCTCTTGAATCTGGAATCATGAGTTGAGGGTCAAGCCTAGGAGATCATGAGAGCATGAACCAGGAGCTCTCTCCCAATGGCAACTTTACGGACAGACCAACTCACTCATCACCACCAGATCCAGACTCCAGCTCCTCACCCCAGCACAATGGATTCCATCCTCAACAAGAAGCTACCCCAGGGAACTTGCTTAAACCCTGGTGCTTCCATGACTGGTAATTTCAATTGGCAGTTTGGAACTAAGCTGTGGTACCGTTGATTTGACTTGCTGCTTCTCAGGTAACAGTCAGTTTAGTTTAGTTTAGTTTAGTTTAAGTTTATTTTGAGTGCAAAATCACACCAAAGTAATAGACCTCTCATGTGTCCAACAAGGAGATCTATTCCCTATTGTTACACACACTCACTTAACCTTAAAAGACCTATGACTTACATCACTGGACATATAATTTCATGTTGGAGTTGTGCACTATAATAATTCATAATTCCTCATAACATCACAAAGATATTTGAGTGCACAAATTCCTGTATTGTGTTGGTGGAGAATGCGGGCATTTATTTGCAAGTCGGTATGCAGACGTGTATTTGCAAATCAGGAATAGGCCTGGATAGGATCCCATAAAAGGGGTAAGCAGACACCTGCCTAACAGCCAATGTCCAAAAGGATTTGTAGAGGACAAATAACTGCAGTTGTTTTGTTTCACAGAAAATAAGGTTGTCTGTCAGTTATGGTGTATATGAGGACAGATTCTAGTGAGATTCCCCATATATTAAGTCCCGGCCCCTTCTTTGTTAGCCAGCTTGAATTGAGTCTCTAGTTCATTTCATGACTGTGCTATATGCTCCCTTTGACCATTAACGTTGCTATTTAATGGTTACTCACTGTACTAGCTCAGGAATAGAAAAGGCTAGACAGGAAATCATGAAACACATGCAGAAGCTGTGCAATGCTGTGTGGCTAGGATTTAGCCTTATTTGGGAGTTTGAGAGCCTCTGATCTGCCGCAATCAGAAGTGACATTTTGTTTATCACATGCAGTGGGGACTCATTTTGTTAATTAAGCAATTTTGAGAGTGGTGTGGCCATTTCTTAACTGTAGTTAAGTGTAAACAGAAGCCCAGAGTTTTTACTCCTCTATTCCAAATCTCTTCCAGGTTTTGTGCTTGGCATATGCGCAGGGCAACACAGCAACACCATCTTATTTTACATTGCAGGTCAATAAAGCTAAGCAGACTAGAGAGACAGGCCAGCAGTGACCTTTATGTTAGTCTCCTCTCATGACAGAGTCAGAGAGTGATTATTCATTCACAGTTTCACCATAACTGTTGAAAGTGAGACCTCACTTTGAAGTGATGACAATTTTCTTTTAGTCACAGATTAAAGAAGAGCATGGCCTAATTTTAAGGAATTGTTGAATTCCAGTCAGAATATGCTAAATTTTTTTTGTTTTATGCTAATTCTGTTTTGTAGTGGTTCCAAGAATTGCTAACTTTTCAGTGCTCAGGAATTTGTATGCTGTAACCCATAGCCTAGCACTAATACAAGCATTCAGTGCTAGTGCCTCGAAACAAGCTTAAAAGAAGGTAAAACAGATCACATCTTGTAGCAAGGAAAGTGGACTTTCCTATGTCTAATTTTTATTTTTATTGCTCTGTTTCACAGCCCATAGCAATAAATAAATAAATAAAACACAAAGTATAGTTAATTCAACTTTAAGAGAAGAATTTAATTAAACTAGATTGACAAAAGCCAAATAATTAGACAGTGGCAAGTTTGACTATTGTCCTTGCCAAGCAAACAATCCTAAATATCATCCACATTTTGGTGGAGAATACGGGCATATTCAAACCGATTTGCAATTTAATAAGCTCTCGTATCAGGTTCATATGTTACATGCTGTTTATTACCGAGCTGCTGCTTAAAGTATGTTACCATGCTGCTGCATAAAATGAGAGTTATCTCAGAAACAGGCCTGGACATCAGACATCAATATTGTTTGGAACTTTTGAATGCTGGATACTGTGAAACTGAAAACTATTAAAATTGGCAATGTCCAACAATACAAACAATCAACAGTGGATTGCTTGAGCAGCCTTCTCATAATACTGTGTGAAGTATGAGGCCGTCTCTGTCCCTCTTGTGTCTTGTGTTAAGTGTTAAGTATTTGTAGCTGAAGTATTAGTAATAAATGTGTGTTTAACTAAGGTGAACTTGTTTGTGTTCTTGTGCTTGCATCTCAGTCACTTAACCTTGAAAGAACTATACCCTTGCAAAATCATAAATACAATTAATAAAATTCATAAAAAATAGACCTCTCTTGTGTGCCCAACAAGGAGGGCTATTTCCCTATTATTACACATACTCTAATATGAGTTATGTCACTGGACAAATAATTTCATGTTGGAGTTGTGCACAATGATAATTCATAATTCCCCAAAACATAATAAAGATAATTGAGTGCACAAATTCCTGCTTTTTGGTGGAGAATGTGGGCACAGTTTGAACTTATTTGCTGCTGCATAAAATAAGAGTTATCTCAGAGTCAAGTCAGAAACAGGCCTGGACATCAGACATCAATGTTGTACAAACACTTTTTTGGCAACTTTTGAATGCTGGATACTGTGAAACTGGAAACTATGTTAAAATTTGGCAATGCCCAACAATGCAAACAATCAAGAGTGGATTGCAAAGAAGATAAAAATTTTGAGCAGCCTTCTCCTAATACTGTGTGAAGTATGAGGCCGTCTCTGTGTCATTTTTGGTCTGACTGCAGGCTCTGTGTCGTCACAAAGGTCTGTGTCAAACTCCTCCTCCTTATGTCTGGCTCGTTGTATCTCAGTTTCAACCTCACTATCCTCTGTGCTCTCTTCAGCTATGACAGCTAACTGCCTTTTCTTCCTCTCTTTTCTTTTCTCTCTGTGACTTATAGGAGAAACTCTTTGTCTGTCTTTGTCTGTGGTGAACTAGTTTGATCAGTCATATTAGCGGTTGAAAAGGCTTTTTTAGTTGACAGTTGTGGATAAGTTGAAATCACTTTTTCTTTTCTTTCTTTCTTGTGGTTCTTGCAAAGGCACCCCGGCTCCTGTTAAAATGGTCAGCAAAGCTTGTGGAGAGGAAGCTTTCGTTTGGCATTTTGCCCAACCATACATAATAGCTTTTGAAATGGCTTCTATTAAATGTTTATATGTTGCTCATAAATGTGGTAAAGGGATTATTCTTATCTTTAATCAGCAGCTTCATCATGAAACCACTGATCTACACACATTAATATTACACTTGTGTTCATATAGGTTAGACTGTGTGTATATATTTGTTTAATATTCATTGTTGGATATCTCCTGGGATATTATACAGTATGTAAAGATTTGTATGAGGTCAATATATTGTGCTGTGAGATGCTGGTGTGTTTACATACTGGAATGTTTGTTGGTGTCTGAGGTCATTTGGTTCAAATAATGGGGTCAAAAATGAAAATTATTCAGTCAATATTTTACCCTTAACCACCACAATAATCATGTTGCAAACAGAGAGAGAGAGAGAGAGAGAGAGAGAGAGGAAGTAATGATAGTAGTAGTGGGTCAAATAATGGGGTCACAAATGGAAATAATTCATTCAATGGTTTACACTTAACCACCATCACAAACAGAGAGAAAGAGCGAGGTAGGAAGAGGAAGTAATGTTATTTTAAAGCATCTTCAGCTTCCTTATTGTTCAGACAGACAGAGGCAGTTCTCTGACAGTTTGATGATTTTCTGCATCAGGATCAAACTCAGAATGAATATCCACCATGTTCTGTTCTTCTGCTTCTTATCAGGTGAGGACTGATTACCTGACTGTGTCTGTAAAGCTGCAGCACAAAATGCTTCTGGACATTTGTTGTGTTCATTTTAACAAATGTCAGATTTGTATCACACAAGTTTTCATGTTGCTGTCATGTTAATTAGTTTTCCTGTCGTTCTCTAAAATATTCTGTTACTAATTACAACATCTCTATAATCTAATCCTGTAATTTAAATAAATTGAATGTAATTTAACAAAACATGAAATATCCATCATGAATAGTTGTTGCTCATTCATGTGTTTGATATTAGAAAGTATGGAAGAAAAACATTGAAAAACAGACGTTCCACAGAGACACTGTGACTGCAACTGCAGCTACAAGTAGAACAACAGCAACTGCTGTACAGTCAGTGAAAACTTTGCTAATGGCTGCCTCTGTATCATCTCTGCTTCTCTGTGAACTGATGGATTAGCCCTCATTAATCTGCAGTCTGTTTACAGGAAGTCTACAATACACAAAGTATTGTACTAAAGCAACTAGAGAGGGTTGCATGCACTGAGCATGTGTGTGCACTGAGCATGTGCTAGTCTGTGTGTACCCGCCAGAAGTTGTGTCCTGCCTGAGGCTGTTAGAAATTGCCTCCTTTTCAAGTGTTAACGAGTTCTATGCCATATCTATTTTAATACACTTTTAGATATTTGTCGTTTTTAACTCTGTTGTTTAACTGGATACGGATTTCCGCAACGAAAATTTTTAAGTTATTTGAAGGACCTGTTCTTCCGCTGCTATTATGGTTGTGTGTTCAGACTGCAATAAACAATATTCACAGTTGAAGGAGGATATGCACTGACTGAAGACTGAACTCCAAAATAAGGACCAGCTGATTGACAGCTTTATTTCTTTAGCCGTCACACAGGCAAAGCATATCTCTCATATTCAATCATCCAGTCTTATTGCCCCAGCAGCCTGGTCGCTCTCCTCCCCAATGTCACAGCTGATCTCGGCCTCCATGACCACTCTTCCTTGGCTGCCTTCATTACACACCGGCACTGTCCGCCTGGAAAGTCCTGTTGCCGAAGCTGATGGCCTTTCTTCTGATTGAGAACTGGTTGCTGGGGCACTGGACAACACCACCCCAGCTGCTGCAATGGAGCCGCCACCCAATCTGGAGGTCAGCATGGGAATGGCCCCGGTCCACAGCTCCACTCTGATAACGTCCAAACTGTCATGGGCTGAGGTGGTTCATCCCGGCCGAAGGAGGGATCTGGTTAAAGGGAGAGTCTCCCCGCCACTACCGTTCATTCTGGATGAGGTCCATCAGGGATGGTCCATCCTCTTGATGTCCCTGCAGTGCCGCTGGCATCCGATTGCACTCCAGCTCTGGCCCCTCCTGTCACTGCGGTGTCTCGTCCACCTGTGGCCGGTGCAGAATGGACGTCTCGCTGCTCCAAGAATGGGAATAGGATGCTGCGGGAGGCCGTCATCATACTTGGGAGATCTTCCTTGGGCTGAGCCTTCTCGCGGCTGCCCACCTGCGCAGACTCTCCCACCTGAACAGCTGTCACTGCAGTCGGAGCGCCCGCTGCCCAGTCCAGGTAGCCTGCACACTTCTCGTCCTCGTCCTCTCATTCCCCCCACCACACTAACCATAGGTGACTCCATAACCAGGGACATCCGTTTCATCAATGCCATTACTCGCTGTTTCCCTGGTGCCACAGTATCTGTGATCATGGATAAAATCGAATGACATTTCCCGCCGTGAGTCTGAGCGCACCAAAAATGACTTTAACCTTCTTTTTAGCGTTTTGAAAGAAATTGGAATGTCTATTTTTATCAATTGGGTATTCCCTCATTTGGACGCGGAGCTGAGCGCTTTAGCCCGCATTCTTCGCCTGAACACCTGGCTCCACGCTGCATGTGGCACTCAAAACTTGTTTTTTATTTAGAATTTCAACCTGTTCTGGAACTGTGCAACTTTCAGCATGCAATCCAGTGTACTTCACGTGCATGACTGTGTATACAGCACACACCCATCCTCCCTCTTCATCTCCGGCCTCATCCCATCCCATCACCTCATGTGCCAGCACCCCCTACCATCTGCCTGCAGCAGCCAGCAGCTTTTTCATCTGTCCATCTCCTCACTTCAGGTCCTGAGTCACTCATTCCAGTTGTCAAGAACAGGACATCCCGTCCATGCTCCTCATTGCGTACACCCTTTTTATTGAACTGCACCCTCCCAAATGCACTTTCATCTGCACCCGAGTTGGGGTGGAGGTCTTGCTGTGGTCCTGAAGAAATGCTTTCAGAGTTGGCCAGCGAAGACTACAATCTTCACCTCTTTCGAGGTGCAGTTAACTAAATCTGGTCTCTCTAATCCATTTTATTGTATTTTAATTTATCAACTCCCTGGTTTTAACAGGTCTTTTATATCTGAATTCAGCGATTTTTTATCATCCATCATTAGGTTGGATAAAGTTCTTATGGTTGGCGATGTGGATATTCATGTGGATGATGTCACTTGCAATTTTGCTGCTGATTTCCTTAATGTGACTGAGTCCTTCAATTTTATTCAACATGTGTCTGGGCCCACACACATTAGAGGGCATACCTTGGACCTCGTTTTCACTCATGGTTTATCTATTGACTCTATTTGTTCTGAGGTGCTGCCTATTACCGACCATAGTTGTGTTTTGTTCAACCTGTCTTTTAAACTTTTACTGCCCAGTAAAAGTTTGAAATGCTCTCGCATCCTAAATCACCTCACTGCTGCATGGTTTGCTGCAGCTTTTAACCCAAGTGCAGTTTTGTCTCCTCAAGCAGACAGAGATTGTCTAGTGCAATCTTTTAACTCCCATTGCTCCATGATCTTGGACAAAGTGGCTCCTTCATCTCCTTGGTTAAATAACACCATTCGTTGTCTCTGGCATGGATGTCGGAGGGCAGAGCGACTCTGGAAATCCACTAAGCTCAATGTTCAATGTCTCTACTTCAAAGATCTCTTAACTGAGCTAAACAGCTTGATTAAAGATGCAAGGGCTTCTTATTTTTCCAACATGTCTGGTCAAATAAGGACTGCAGCAACTTCTTTTCCTTTTTTGTTGATAAAATTAAAGATGTCAGATCTAGCATCATCCCCTCATCTCTTCCCCTCTGTACTCATGCCTTTCGGCCACTAATTTTGGACAGCTTCTCTCCTATTTCCATGCAAGAACTCAGAGATCTGGTGAGCAGTATGAGATCCTCCTCCTCCTCCCCTGTGGACATTTTACCCACCTTCATGCTCAAGAATGCACTTAACTGTATTGGGCCATGCCTGGTTTCCATTATAAACAGCTCCCTGCAATCTGGTTGTGTCCCACCATACTTCAAACATGCAGTTGTTCAGCCCCTCCTGAAAAAAACAAACCTTGATCCATACAGTCTCCATAATTATAAGCCTATATCCAAGCTGCCTTTTATTTCTAAACTTTTAGATAAAGTTGTCAGCAAACACATGTTTACGTACATGTTTTTTCCATCTACAAAACATAGCTAAATTCAAGACCATCGTCCCACAACCGGAGCTAAAAATGATCATCCATGCATTTATATCATCCCGTTTGGACTACTGCAACTCCATTCTCCTAACCAGGCCCAGCAGGATGACTCACATCACTCCGATTTTAAGATCATTGCACTGTTTGCCAATTTGTTTTCATTCATTTTCATTCAAATTCATTTTAAGGTTCTTACTATTACATATAGATCCCTGCATGGACAGGCTCTAGAGTACATCATTGAACTTATCCATCCCTACGTTGCCAGTAGGTCACTCAGGTCTCCCAGCCAGGACCTACTGGCTGTCCCTTTCTCATGGCTGAAAACCAAAGATGATTGTTCCTTTGCTTTTATGGCTTCAACTCTATGGAACGCTCTCCTTGTACAAATATGGTCAACAGTCTTTGTAGAAGCTTTTAAAAAACGATTGAAGACATAACTTTTTAAATGGGCCTTTATGTCTTCTTGAGTTGTTTGTTTGTTTTTTTGTGTATTGAATTGAATTGAATTTTATTTTATTTTTATTGCTAACTTATTTTTATGGTCTTATTAACTTCCTGCGAAGCACTTTGTGAATCCCATTTCTCTGAAAGGTGCTGTACTAAATAAAATTATTATTATCATTATTATTATTGTTGTTGTTGTTGATCATCAGTATTCATTGTTCATCTTTCCAACAGCACTGCAGGATGGAAACACTGGACTCGTCAGTGCAACAGACCTTTATGCTGGAGCTGAAGGAGGAAGTGGTTCAATGTATTGTACCGTGACTTCATCTGGAAAGACCAAGTTCTTCTGTAAAGGAGAATGTGAAGAAGAAGACATTCTCATTAAAACATATTATGTCACAGCTCAGAGGGGCAGATACAGCATCAGATATAAAGACGGATCTTCTGGAGGAAGATTTGTGACTGTGACCATCACACAGCTGACCAAGTCAGACTCAGGACGGTACAGATATGGTTTGGGTGGATCTTCAGGCCCAGATGATTACTGTGAATTTGACCTCATAGTTACAGATGGTGAGTTTCTACTGAAAGTCATAAAACCTGATATATTTACTATGTTCATCCCATTTAGTGATTTTGAAGCTTAAGAATAAATGAAGTCAGATAGAATCTAATTAAATTGTGGGAAGAATGTGAGACGTTTATGATATATTGACTCAGTGTATCAATGTTGGATGAAATCATTACTCCAGCAGTCAGACTGGTTGAACTGGGCAGCTCCCAGTGTGACTCTGTGGATCTGTGTAAATGTGAAGCAGGAAATATTGTGATCAGACTGCAGCATCTTACAGGAAGTATAGACAGTAACTGTTGATTGTTCATCTTTTCAGAAGCACCGTTTGGTGACAACACTGATTTCATCCATGCAGGAACTGTGGGAGGAAGTGTCACATATCCATGCTTCGATACTGTCTATGGAAGCAGGAAGTTCTTGTGTAAGGATGAATGTAATAAAGAAGAAGACATCCTGATTGAAACAGAAGATATCATTGCTCAGAATGGCAGATACAGCATTGAATATGATGAAGGATCTCCACCTGGACTGTCTGTGACCATCAAACAGCTGAAGAAGTCAGACACAGGATGGTACATGTGTGGTTACGGCAGAGCTTCATCTCCAGATTCATCCTACATGTTCTCAATCTTTGTTGTAGATGGTGAGTTTTATATTTCATTTTGAGAAGTTCTCTTGTTTTCATTTAAAATAAAAAAGACTGAATTGTAGGGTTGATCAATAACTGAGTGGTTATCACATGGGCACTAATACCCTGGGCAGCGAGTCCTCAGTTTGATTCCTCTGCTCTCTTTCCTCACATGTCCTGTCTTTCTCCACTATCACTATCAAATAAAGGCATCAAATACCAAAAACATCTGGAAAAAAATAAACTTTGAACACAACATTTAAAGAGTGGATGGAAATGACATGACAGAAACAAATATGTTATTTTGCTAGAAGTTGATTAGTGACAACAAGAGGAGTGCTGAGGTTGGCAGAGTCATACTAGTTGTCCAACCTGGAACCTTTTCTATATTTCTATTAACATTAGGTCACATAGAGAAGAACGGTTCCTTAGGTTCCTTAATGTTCAAGACATCATACTCTAAAATGTTTCTGAAGATGAAACTCATTTGTAGAGTCACAAAGTAATCTGATATAAAATGTGTCGATTTTATAATGTTAGTTTTTAAATTTACAACAATCAGTTTGTATGATTTTTTTTCAGACATTTGTGCTTTTAGGTTTCATGTCAGAAAACCAACATGTGGATGTTGTTTTCTTCCTCTTCTGTAATCAAAAATCAAATATTTTTTTGTGATGAATAGAACAAACCCACCTCAAATATTCTTCATCATTTCCTTCATTAACATATTTAATGCTGCATATTTCTTGTGTATGTGATCGATGCTGTCAATATGATCTTTCTGTCTAGAGGAGCATCTCATTTCACTGCATTATTGATTCAGTATCTGATTGTTTCAATGTGTTTTCATTGTTCGCGGCTCCAACCTCTTCAAAACCAAACCTGACTCTCCCACCTTCTCCAATATCAATACCATCTGCCTCCACACCAGCAACAACACAGAGTTTCATCTCCAGTTCAGGTAGCTTCACACCTTCATCATCTTTCCCTGAAACCACAGAGCAGTCTACAGATACAGGACAGTTCATGTCTGTCCATCTGTCCATCACTGTCTCTCTGCAACAAAATGTCCTCTTAAAACAGTAAAATTTCAGCATAACAATGTAGTCTAATAAGAATAACAAGATGGTCCAACATGTGTTTCAGCACATAAGACAGTTCAGCACCTAGAAGAAAACATTTCACATTCAATTTTTACAATAAATTAACATGTGATGTCAGCACATGACATGTCAAGAAACATTCAGATCAAAGTCTAAGATTGTTTTTCAACAGGAAGATCTCATTTTTGATAAACCACATGTGTACAATGTAGATCCACATGTAAAAACAAGAAACTTGAGGTCACAAACTCCACAGGGAACCTTTAAGCTTCTTATACAAGACAAGAGATCCCAGTCTTTCAAACCACTGCATATCTCTCTCTCTTCCTTCCCAACCTCTTACCCAGGTTACTTCTGGCCTCTGGTTGTATGTATGCCTGTGATTGTTGTGCTGTTGGCTGTTGTTCTGCTGCTCCTCTACAAACTGAAGACGAGGAGGAACTTTGATTTGAACACCAGAGGAACCTCAGTCAGCAGAGACATGGAGGTGACTTCCTTTAACTCTGTATGTCTCATGTTAACTCTTACTGTTGGCAGACATTTTATTTTTGCAGTTAGGAATAAACAATCTCATGTCTGCAACTACTTCACTAGTATGAACAAAACTATAATTAAATAAAATCATAATTGCTGTTAATAAACCTCTGGTCTGCTGAGTTGTTATCACTAAAATATCAGAAAACAATCATCTAACAAGAACACAATATCTGGTCTGTTTCCCTGGTTACTGTTATATTTTAGGTTTGATGTTATTCCTGTTTTATTTTCAGTTATCTGTCTTCTATGAGAACCGTCCTCCAGTCTCCACTTTTGAAGACTCCATCTACCAGAGCCTGGATCCAGACAGCATGGATCCAGACCACATCTACTCTACACTCACAGCAAACGAATGATGATGTTTGGATTTGGATCTGGATTCTGTACTGTGCAGGTTAACATGTGCTGCAAGGTTCCAGTTTGTTCTATTTGCTTCTACTTTTTGTTTAATCAGCAGATATTAACTATAAACATGCTATTTTCACCTCTATACTGATGATACACAACTGATCATGTTTCTTCGTACTTATTCTGTAATATTCATTTTGTTTCCAAAAATGTATATCTTGTTTGATATTGTTCTTCTACCCTTTGAGTCAACTCTGTCTATGTTGTTAATTAATGTTTTAAAGTTGCAAAAATGTTGATACTGAACATGTGAGTAAAATGTTCAGAAACAAAATCTCTGATGTTGCAGTAAATTCTCTACTGGTAGAAACTCCAGCAGCATGAAAGTGTTTGTGTTTGTGTTCAGACTCTGGCAGCACTTTGTTCAGGTCAGAGAAAGATCCTGGTCTCTGTTTAATACAGAAAAAGTCTGCAATGATTTGAAGCTCAACATGTTTATGAACATTAAAGCCACAGCAGCATCTTTCACTAACCTGAACCAAACCTGAACACAGAGATTATGTTTATAACAACAGTTTAGTCATATATGAGCATTATTTCTAGGAGACAGAGTTGTTTTGACCAACACATGAAGAAGTCAGAGCAGCTCAGTTTTCACCAGTTACTTACATCAGTTACTTTGTTTTCGCTTATGATTAATAACAATCAGAATTCTAATAGTTGTTGTTGGACACACAAGAGAGTTATTTCCCTATTATTACACATACTCTAATATGAGCTATGTCACTGGACAAATAATTTCATGTTGGAGATGTGCATAATAATAATTCCCATGTTCATTTGGTGGAGAATGCGGACGTGTATTGGCAACTCAGGAATAACCTTAAGACCTATACCCTTGCAAAATCATAAATACGATCAATAACAATCATCTGTCTTGTGTGCCCAACAGGGAGGGCTATTTCTCTATTATTAAAAATACTCTAGTATGAGTTATATCACTGGATATAAAATTTGATGTAGGAGTTGTGCACAAATGAGACAAATTCCTATATTAATTTGGTGGAGAATGCAGGCGTGTGTTTGCAAGTCACACACAGGCCTGGATAGGATCCCATACAAGGGGTAAGCAGACCCTAACAGCCAATGTCCAAAAGGACATGCAGAGGATAACTAACTGCAGTTGTTATGTTTCACAGACAGTAAGGTTGTCTGTCAGTTAATTCGTATGTATAGACTCGGGCGAGATTTTCTGTATATTATGTCCAGGGCCATTCTTTGTCAGCCAGCTTGAATGTATACTATGAGTCTCTAGTTCATTGCATGACTGTGCTATATGCTCCCTTTGACCATTAGCTTTGCTATTTAATGGTTACTCTCTGTACTAGCTCAGGAAGAGAAGAGACTAGACAGGAAAGCATAGAACACATGCAAAAGCTGTGTAATGCTGTGTGGCAAGGATTTAACCTTATTTGTGAGTTTGAGAGTGGTGTCTCCATTTCTTAACTGCAATTTATGGCAAACAAAAGCCCAGAGTTTATACTCCTCTATGCCAAATCTCTTCCAGTTTCTCTGCTTGGCATGTGCGCAGGGCAACACAGCATTGAACGCCATCTTCTTTTAAATTAGAGGTTAATAAAGCTAAGCAGTCTAGACAGACAGGCCAGCAATGACCAGTATGTGTTAGTTCCCTCTCAAGACAGAGTCAGAGAATGATTATTCATTTACAGTTTCACCATAACTATTAAAAATGAGACCTCACTTTGATTTCCAAATTCATGTCCGCATTCTCCACCAAAATGACATGGGAATTATTATGCACAACTCCAAGATGAAATCTGTTGTCCAGTGACATAACTCATATTAGAGTATGTGTAATAATAGGGAAATAGCCCTCCTTTGAAGTGATGACAATTTTCCTTTAGTCACAGATTAAAGAAGAGCATAGCCTAATTTTGAGAAATTATTGAAATGCAGTCAGAATAAAGCAATATTGCATGGCATTTACCTTGCCTTTATTCTAATTCTGTTTTGTAGTGGTTCCAAGAATTGCTAAGCAGTCTAGACAGACAGGCAAGCAATGACCTGTATGTGTTAGTTCCCTCTCACAACAGAGTCAGAGACTGATTATTCATTCACAGTTTCAAAATAACTGTTAATAGTGACACCTTACTTTGAAGTGATGACAATTAGAGCTAGAAGAGCATGGCCTAATTTTGAGGAATGGTTGAATTCCAGTTAGAATAAAGCAATTTTGCATGACATTTACCTTGCCTTTTTTCTAATTCTGTTTTTATTACTGTTTCACAGCCCATAGCAATAAAGTCACGTATAGTTAATTCAACTTTAAGTGAAGAATTTAATTAAACTAGATTGACAAAGGTCAAATAATTAGACATTAGCAAGTTTGACTATTTTCCCTTGCCAAGCACACAATCCTAAATATCATAAAGATATCTGAATGCACAAATTCCTATATTATTTTGGTGGAGAATGTGGGCACAGTTTTAAACCAATTTGCAATTAAATTGAGCTCTCGTATCAGGTTCATATTTTACATGCTGTTTACTACTGAGCTGCTGCTTAAAGTATGTCACCATGCTGCTGCATAAAATGAGTTATCTCAGAGTCAAGTCAGAAACATCAGACATCAATGTTGTACAAACAAGTTTTTTAGCAACTTTTGAATGTTGGATACTGTGAAACTCGACTCTATGTTAAAATTTGGCAATTGCCAACAATGCAAACAATCAAGAGTGGTGGTCTGTTATCAAGAAAAAGAAATTCTTGAGCAGCCTTCTCATAATACTGTGTGATGTATGAGGCTGTCTCTGTGTCATTTTTGGTCTGACTGCAATTGCAACTGCAAGCACCCAAGTCTCAAACATGAAAGTACATTTCTTTTTTTCTTTTTCACACAAGACTAATATAAAATACATCTTAACATTACAATGCTATCAGTCTTCTATTCCTACACATTCTAGTGTAAAATATGTGACAATATTATGTATGATTTTCTACCCACAGACAACAAAATATATGTAGTGCAGCACGTTTTACAAAACAAACATTTTATCAACAATATGTAAAACCCACGCGTAACAAAAGCCTAACTGGTACAAAAATCAGCAACACATCACTGTCAACAATGTGTCATGCAACTGCAACTGCAAGCACCCAGGTCTGCATAACAAAAAGTGGAACAAGACCATCTCAAATAATTACATGAGAACATTACACAGAGCAAGCCAGCACGTATGAGCTAGCTAGCATTAGCTCAATATGCTATCCACTCATGGATAAAGTTACTTTTCCTGCCCATAAACGTCCATAACTTTCTGACTACATCCTACTAGCGTTTATACTCACAGTGCATGCTACTGACTGTTGCAGAAACAATTTTAAAGCATTCAACATAGACACATTGTTTGCACCTCGCTCATATGTACCCACCTCCAGCATGAAAGTATCTTCTTTGCCGAGGTGCCTATGGTGTGCAGAGAGGAACACTGTTTATTCAGTTGCATTGTCATTCCACCAGGTGGCTCCAAGACTATGTACATACAATATCTATATTGAGGAATTTCATACTAGGGTTTATTTGTTTACCTGTTGCACAAATCTTGTAAAAAAAAATGCCATTCATCCTGGCGATTTGCTGTTTTGAATGGGCAAAATAGGTGTGTTGCATGGGCTTGTGCTTTGAACCAACAGAATTCAATAGAGATTGAAAGACACCTTCAATACCAGCAATTGACTTGGGAGGCAAATTATACTCTCTGATCATTGGTAGCTTAGCATGAGACTTGAGTGTGACTTTAGTGTGTGATGTTTGAGATGCATGTGTAGCTCCTCTAAACGCCTGGCGCTGGGCCACCATGCTTCCAAGTTGTTATTGCTCACAGCTAGGATCAACTGCTACAGTGATATGTGGAAATTGAATCTTTATCATTAATCAATTTATGTTGATAGCCAGATTGGTATTGTACATCCCTGTGTACAACAAACATTGCACACACTCCCACCCTCTTGTGTATTCAAAAACACATTAGCCAATTATTTTTTACTGCTCTGAAGGGTTGAATGCTGCTGTACAATGACAATGCAGGAGATGCCTCATAGCAGACATCAATGTTGCTAATGCAAGTTTTAAGCAACATTTGCATGCTGAATACTGTGAAACTGGAAACTATGTTAAAATTTGGCAATGTCCAACAATGCAAACAATCAACATTGAATTGTTTTCTTGTGCTTGCATTTCAGTCACTTAACCTTAAAAGACCTATACCCTTACAAAATCATAAATATGATTAAAAACTCAAACTTCAAATAGACCTCTCTTGTGTGCCCAACAAGGAAGGCTATTTCCCTATTATTATACTATATATATATATCTAATATGAGTTACGTCACTGGACATATAATTTCATGTTGTAGTTGTGCACATTGATAATTCACAATTCATCAAAACATCATAAAGATATTTGAGTGCACAAATTCCTGCTTTTTGGTGGAGAATGTGGGCGCATATTAAACTGATTTGTATAACAACAAGAACTTGCATCAGGTTCATATGTTACATTCTGTTTATTCATGAGCTTAAAGTATGTTACCATGCTGCTGCATAAAATGAGAGTTATCTCAGAGTCAAGTCAGAAACATCAGACATCAATGTTGTACAAACAAGTTTTTAGTAACTTTTGAATGCTGGATACTGTGAAACTGGAAACTATGTTAAAATTTGGCAATGCCCAAAAATGCAAACAATCAAGAGTCGATTGCAAAGAGGATAAAATTTTTGAGCAGCCTTCTCATAATACTGTGTGAAGTATGAGGCCGTCTCTGTGTCATTTTTGGTCTGACTGCAGGCTCTGTGTCGTCACAAAGGTCTGTGTCAAACTCCTCCTCCTTGTGTCTGGCTCGTTGTATCTCAGTTTCAACCTCACTATCCTCTGTGCTCTCCTGTATGTCTGTCTCTCTCTCTTCAGCTATGACAGCTAACTGCCTTTCATTCCTCTCTTTTCTTTTCTCTCTGTGACTAATAGGAGAAACTCTTCATCTGTCTTTGTCTGTGGTGAACTAGTTTGATCAGTCATATTAGCGGTTGAAAAGGTTTTTTTGGTTGACAGTTGTGGATAAGTTGAAATCACTTTTTCTTTTCTTTCTTTCCTGTGGTTCTTGCAAAGGCACCCCAGCTTCTGTTAAAATGGTCAGCAAAGCTTGTGGAGAGGAAGCTTTCATTTGGCATTTTGCTCAACCATACATAATAGCTTTTGAAATGGCTTCTATATCATCACCATGTTAACTTTCATTATTTCTACAGCTCTTATTTGCAACTTTGTCTCCAACATCGGCATATGACATATTTAACACAGTTCTCCACTGCTGTTCTGAACTCATCAGAAATACAGTCTATGCTTTTTTTTATTCAATCTTACTCTAAATTGCTGACAACAAGCTTTAAGATTGGATTCAGTGATCTGGAGTTTATCTCTATCAAATGCTCCCTCATACAGACTTTCATTCAGTCATTCATAAGGGAAGAAAACGGAAACACAAAAGTCCAGTTGCTTCGTCCATTTAGCGTCCAATTTAAGAACTTTGATGCTGCTGAAGATGTTGTTGAAATCTGTTTGTGAGTAATGTCTTAATGTGTGAGTGTGAAATGGGCAACAAGGCGTCCAAAGCGGTGAGTAGAATAGAATCAACAACCAAATTAATCAACTCACCAAAAAAATAAGAGGAGGACTACCTGTGTTTCAGTAGGAAATAAATATTCAGAACTGAAAGGTCAATCTGTCACTCATAAGCATGCTGAAGCAAACGCACATACACTCACAGATGAACAATATAAAGAAATGTTTTTTCCCACAGTTGCAGATTTAAATTGTTCATGATCCCTAATCTTGGCTTAAACGAAGCAGGCCTATATCCTACCCCAAAAACATCTTTTCTATAATTAAACCTCAGGTGAGTCCCTCTGTGTCGAGCATAGCCCGGAGCTAGCTCAGAAATCAACAGCCACTTTGTGGCACTGCAGGGGTTAAGAACACTAACCCTCAGCCTTTTTTCCTCTTCACAACCACACTGCTGTGCACCCGCTTATCTCAGCATAACTTAATCAGTTTCAACATTTTTCATGTGTTTAGATTATTTTTCAACCATCAGCTCCTTTAACTTATTTTTGTTCAATTTCAAACCAATTGTGAAAGTTCAACATTAAAAGGAAAAATAACTTAAAAAATTTTTTTTTTACACTTACCATGTCTTTGTTGTGTTGAAATCCTTCGTAGACACAAACTTGTTGTGGATATAAAATATATAAATGTTCATCACTTGTGATGAATGTTGCATTTTGATCTGTAATCGCTTCGGAAATCAAACAATTACTGGCATTACCTTTTAAAATGCTGTAAATTTCATTTGAATTCACAGGAAACCTCAATTACTGTTGTCCAGTGCAGCCTCAAAGAGATGACTAATTGTAGACTCTAACGCAGCCTTCCATGTTGAATTAATTCATTTAAATCATTTTTTATAATTTAATATTAGTTTTGATGTCAGTTTTACATTTTTCTTTTTTTAATCTCATCTCATTCTGTTTACATACAAAGGATTTTTTTTCTTTTTTTCATCAGAAGCTGAATTATGTTCTTTGATTTTCAGCACATTCACACACATTCAAGCATGTTTCCCATGACTGTAATATAATAATGTTTATGAAGATTACTGTTTCTCTAGTTTTTTTTTTTTTTTGCGTCTGAATCTCTCAGATCTTTGCAGGGCGTATTGTGTGACTTCTTATCTGACTAAACCACAAAGGAAACAAGAGCTTGTTTTAGAAGAAATGATACACAAAACAAATATACAGTTCTGAAAGTCCATGTCTAAAATATAACAGAGGGGTAACTTGTGTTTTATATGTCTTCTATCATTTTGGTCTATTTTGTCTTGTTTTTTGAAGTTCTTTATTTTAGGAATTTCATATTGAAAAAGCTACAAATGTGGAGGGTAATTTGTTTGATTTATTATTTAAAAATATAATGGTAACACTTAACTTTAACATCTCCTCCATATTTATCATTTACAAGTTGTATATAGATATTTAATAAATGGTTATAACTCCACTGATCTACACACATTAATATTACACTTGTTGTGTTCATATTGTTTAGACTGTGTGTATATATTTATTTAATCTTTATTGTTGGATATCTCCTGGGATATTATACAGTATGTAAAGATTTGAACCGCTTGTTCTTTAATACTCCTACAATGCTAATCTGGCCATAGTTAAAGTAAACTGGCAACTCTGTGTATTTTCATTTTTAATGAGTTGGTAAGTGCACAAAACATACTTTTGATCTGTCATCACTTTGGAAATCAAAAAATACCGACATTACCTTAAAATATTGTAAATTTCATTTGAATTCACACAGGAAACCTCAATTTGTGTTGTGAAGTGCAGCCTCACAGAGATGATTAATTGTAGACTCTAACGCAGCCTTCCATGTAGAGTTAAATCATTTTAATCATTTTTTATAATTTAATATTAGTCTTGATGTTAATATTACATTATTCTTTATTTAATCTCATCTCATTCATTGTGCTTACATACAAAGGATTTTTTTTCTTTTTTTCATCAGAAGCTGAATTATGTTCTTTGATTTTCAGCACGTTCACACACATTCAAGCATGTTTCCCATGACTGTAATACGAGAAGTTAGATCAACAGATGCAACATCCTGGCAGTCTTTATGAAGATTACTGTTTATCTAGATTTTTTTCTATTTTTAATTTATTTTTGTGTCTGTGTCTCTCAAAGCTCTGCAGAGCGTATTGTGTGACTTCCTGCCTGAATAAACCACAAAGAAAACAAGAGCTTGTTTTAGAAGAACTCGTCTTTCACAGTTATGTTAGAATTATAATGTGCATACATTGTCACATATTCAGAATGAGCCAGCACAGCTTTTCTCCACCAACCACAAAACAAATATACAGTTCTGAAAGTCCATGTCTAAAAAATAACGGAGGGGTAACTTGTGTTTTATATGTCTTCTATCATTTTGGTCTGTTTTGTCTTGTTTTTTGAAGTTCTTTATTTTAGGAATTTCATATTGAAAAAGCTGCAAATGTGGAGGGTACCCACTTGATTTAGTCTAACTCAGCCTATTAAACCTTCATTTTAATTTAAGGTGAATTTAATAATATGTCATGTGATGTCATATAATATGTGATGTTGTATTCTTAATCATTTACTTTATTAAGATATTTAATGCTGCATCTCATTTCTCTGCATTATTGATTCAAAGGCTCTGAGTTTTTTTTTCAACAGGACACTTTGGTTCTGAAGGTTGTCTGATGCATTTTAGAAATAAGGAAGTTTTCAGTCAGCAGTTATGATATTAATTTCAGAGGAACACACTCCTTTTTCTCACCAAGTGTCTGTAAGAGCCACAATATCTCTCACTGATATATCTTTATTTTTCTGAACAAATGCTTCACTGAAGTTATTATTGCCTCTTTCAATTTGTTTGATTTATTATTTAAAAATATAATGGTAACACTTGACTTTAACACTGTTCCCATATTTATAATTCATAAGTTGTATATAGATATTTATTAAATGGTTATAACTCCTGTTGGCACCTAAAAGTGTGTACAGCAGTAACAGATAATGAATGACATTATAGTAAAACTCAGTCTTCATGGGAGAAGTTATAAAAAGGAAAATACTGAGAATTAATAAAATGTCTTTATACCTTATAACTATATATTAAATGTTTATATGATGCTGATAAATGTGGTAAAGTGATTATTCTTATTTTCAGTCAGCAGCTTCATCATGAAACCACTGATCTACACACATTAATATTACACTTATTGTGTTCATATAGGTTAGACTGTGTGTATATATTTATTTAATCTTTTTTGTTGGATATCTCCTGGGATATTATACAGTATGTAAAGATTTGAACCGCTTGTTCTTTAATACTCCTACAAGGCTAATCTGGCCATAGTTAAAGTAAACTGGCAACTCTGTGTATTTTCATTTTTAATGAGTTGGTAAGTGCACAAAAATACTTTTCATCTGTAATCGCTTTGGAAATCAAAAAAATACAGGCATTACCTTTTAAAATGTTGCAAATTTCAATTGAATTCATACTGGAAACCTCAATTACTGTTGTCCAGTGCAGCCTCACAGAGATGATTAATTGTAGACTCTAACGCAGCCTTCCATGTAGAGTTAAATCATTTTAATCATTTTTTATAATTTAATATTAGTCTTGATGTCAATATTACATTATTCTTTATTTAATCTCATATCATTTTGCTTAAATACAAATGATTTTTTTCTTTTTTTCATCAGAAGCTGAATTATGTTCTTTGATTTTCAGCACGTTCACACACATTCAAGCGTGTTTCCCATGACTGTAATACGAGAAGTGAGATCAGTGGATGCAACATCTTGGCAGTCTTTATAAAGATTACTGTTTATCTAGATTTTTTTTCTTTTTGTAATTTATTTTTGTGTCTGTGTCTCTCAGAGCTTTGCAGAGCGTATTGTGTGACTTCCTGCCTGAATAAACCACAAAAAAAAACAAGAGCTTGTTTTTGAAGAACTAGTCTTTCACAGTTACGTTAGAATTATAATGTGCAAACATTGTCACATATTCAGAATGAGCCAGCACAGCTTTTCTCCAACAACCACAAAACAAATATACAGTTCTGAAAGTCCATGTCTAAGAAATAACAGAGTGGTAACTTGTGTTGTGTATGTCTTCTATCATTTTGGTCTGTTTTGTCTTGTTTTTTGAAGTTCTTTTATCTCCTGGGATATTATACAGTATGTAAAGATTTGAACCGCTTGTTCTTTAATACTCCTACAAGGCTAATCTGGCCATAGTTAAAGTAAACTCTGTGTATTTTCATTTTTAATGAGTTGGTAAGTGCACAAAAAATACTTTTGATCTGTAATGTCTTTGGAAATCAAAGAAATACCGACATTACCTTTTAAAATGTAATTTTCAATTGAATTCATACTGGAAACCTCAATTACTGTTGTCCAGTGCAGCCTCACAGAGCTGATTAATTGTAGACTGTAACGCAGTCTTCCATGTTAAATTAATTCATTTTTAATCATTTTTTATAATTTAATATTAGTTTTGATGTCAGTATTACATTTTTCTTATTTTAATCTCATCTCAGTAATTCTGCTTACATAAAAAGGATATATTTGTCTTTTTTTCATCAGATTCTGAATTATATTCTTTGATTTTCAGCACGTTCACACACATTTATGTGTTACTCAAGCATGTGTTCCATGACGGTAATATGAGTTGTGAGATCAGTGGATGCAACATCCTGGCAGTCTTTTAAAGATTACTGTTTATCTAGATTTATTTTTATATTTTTGTGTCTGTGTCTCTCAGAGCTGTGCAGAGCGTATTGTGTGACTTCCTGCCTGAATAAACCACAAAGAAAACAAGAGCTTGTTTTAGAAGAACTAGTCTTTCACAGTTATGTTAGAATTATAATGTGCATACATTGTCACACAAAATTAATATACAGTTGTGAATGATCATGTCTAAGAAATAAGAGGCGTAACTTGTGTTGTGTATGTCTTCTGTCATTTCGGTCTATTTTGTCTTGTTTTTTGAAGTTCTTTTTTTTAAGAATTTCATATTGAAAAAGCTACAAATGTGGAGGGTACCCACTTGATTTAGTCTAACTGACTATTAAACCTTCATTTTAATTTAAGGTGAATTTAATAATATGTGATGTCATATAATATGTGATGTCATATTCTTAATGATTTACTTCATTAAGATATTTAATGCTGCATCTCATTTCTCTGCATTATTGATATTTCAGTCAGCAGTAATGATATTAATTTTACAGAAAGAGGAACACACTTTTTCTCACCAAGTCTCTGTAAGAGCCACGATATCTCTCACTGATCTATCTTTCTTTCACTGCCTCATGTTCTTATTGCTTCCTTCAGTTTGTTTGATTAATTATTTAAAAATATAATGGTAACACTTGACTTTAACACTGTCTCCATATTTATCATTTACAAGTTGTATATAGATATTTATTAAATGGTTATAACTCCTTTTGGTACCTAAAAGTGTGTACAGCAGCAACAGATAATGAATGACAATATAATAAAACTCAGTCTTCATGGGAGAAGTTATAAAAAGAAAAATACTGAGAATTAATAAAATGTCTTTATACCTTATAACTATATATTAAATGTTTATATGTTGCTCATAAATGTGGTAAAGTGATTATTATTATTTTCACACAGCAGCTTCATCATGAAACCACTGATCTACACACATTAATTTTACACTTGTGTTCATATAGGTTAGACTGTGTGTATACATTAATTTAATCTTCATTGTTGGATATCTCCTGCGATATTATACAGTATGTAAAGATTTGTATAAGGTCAATATATTGTGCAGTGAGATGCTGGTGTGTTTACATACAAGAATGTTTGTTGGTGTTTAATGTGTCTGAATATTTTCATAGAGGTCATATATCGGGGTCAGAAATGAAAATTATTCATTCAGTGATGTACCCTTAACCACCATCATGTTGCAAAGACAGGGGAGAGAGAGAGAGAGAGGAAGTAATGTTATCTTAAAGCGTCTTCAGCTTCCTGGTTGATCAGACAGACATATAGAGGCAGTTCTCTGACAGTTTGATGATTTTCTGCATCAGGATCAAACTCAGAATGAATATCCACCATGTTCTGTTCTTCTGCTTCTTATCAGGTGAGGACTGATTACCTGACTGTGTCTGTAAAGCTGCAGCACAAACTGCTTCTGGACATTCATTGTGTTCATTTTAACAAATGTCAGATTTGTATCACACAAGTTTTCATGTTGCTGTCATGTTAATTAGTTTTCCTGTCGTTCTCTAAATTATTCTGTTACTAATTACAACATCTCTATAATCTAATCTTCTAATTTAACTAAATTGAATGTGATTTAAGTAGGAATATGTGCACTGAGATATATTATAATTTCATAGGGGAATTATGAATTAGTTTTGTGCACAACTCAAACATGAAATTATTTGTCCAGTGACATAACTCATATTAGAGTATGTATAATAACAGGGAAATAGTCTTCCTTGTTGGGTCAGGACTTTTTGTGTTGCCGAGTTCACAATTGCGTTCTTTTTTTCTCAGAAAGTACCAAACTGTTGATTTGGCCACTACCAATGTTCTTGAAATCTGGTGCTATGACTATGACTCATATATTGACCTTTAGATGTGCTCAGGTTTGGAATCCTATCAAGCATGATCAAATTAGGGTTTATTGGACAATGTAAAGTGGAGTTACAACAACTTCCTGTGTAATGCCCCAAATATGTTTTGGGCAAGATTGACCGGCACGCTACACCAAGGGCGTTCAATGAAAACTAAAAAGCTTTGCAATTTAGCATCACAAAGGTCTTTAGATGCAAGCTACCAAATTTGAAGACATTTGGGCGAAATCTCTAGGAGGAGTTCATTAAAGTACAACGCCTGTCAATGGCTTCACCTTGCAAAAGAAATGCAAAGTTGACTCAAAATGTCTGACTTCCTGTTGGGCTTAGGGTTTGGCTCCAAGAGGCTCTTTCTAAGTTTGGACATGATACATGTGCTACCGAATTTGGTACATATAAGGGAAACCTAAATGTGGGGGATTCACCTTTGAAATTTCATGGACGGCGCTATCCAGCCATTTTGCCACATTCATGTCAAGAACCATAAAATATATTAGCGTTCCTTTCTTTTGATGCATGTGCAAACTTTCAAAAATCATGATTAATTTGGACCAAAAAACAATAATTCCTTGCATTACAATGGGGTCTTCACACTACTCAGAGCTCAGGCATTAATAAATAATGGTGTGATGGAAAAGCAAAGCTCTGAAAGACTGTACATCAGTCATCCTGAACTTCTATGAATCCAAAAAAGTTTAATGAAAATTAACAAATATCTCATCATTGACACAATAAATATTTCTGACATGCTGTTCCGATTGTAAGATTGACTGACTCTGAGATTTTCAACTTTTCAAACGTTACAGTTATCTGAAAAAAACCTTTAACCTCGTCACTACAAAACATTTTTCCTTTAACTTTTAAACCATAAATCTCTGTTGAGATGTTCTGGAAAAATGCTGTATTCTCATGTACCACTTATTCAGGTGATATTTTAAATTACACAAGTTAAAGCTACTGGACAGTATATTATTCAGTTAGTCAGTAACAGGCAAACACATAAAATTGATCTGTACTAACTAATGCAGACTGTAGGAAGACAACCGCTTGTTATTTAATACTCCTACAAGGCTAATCTGGCCATAGTTAAAGTAAACTGGCAACTCTGTGTATTTTCATTTTTAATGAGTTGGTAAGTGCACAAAAAATACTTTTGATCTGTAATCGCTTTGGAAATCTAAAAAATACAGACATTACCTTTTAAAATGTTGTAAATTTCATTTGAATTCACACAGGAAACCTCAGTTGGTGTTGTGAAGTGCAGCCTCACAGAACTGATTAATTGTAGACTCTAACGCAGCCTTCCATGTTGAATTAATTCATTTTAATCACTTTTTATAATTTAATATTAGTTTTGATGTCAGTATTACATTTTTCTTTTTAAATCTCATCTCATTCATTCTGCTTACATATAAAGGATTTTTTTCTTTTTTTCATCAGAAGCTGAATTATGTTCTTTGATTTTCAGCACGTTCACACACATTCAAGCATGTTTTCCATGACTGTAATACGAGAAGTGAGATCAACAGATGCAACATCCTGGCAATCTTTATAAAGATTACTGTTTCTCTAGATTTTTTGTATTTATTTTTGTGCCTGTGTCTCTCAGAGCTTTGCAGAGCGTATTGTGTGACTCTTGTCTGAATAAACCACAAAGAAAACAAGAGCTTGTTTTAGAAGAACTAGTCTTTCACAGTTATGTTAGAATTATAATGTGCATACATTGTCACATATTCAGAATGAGCCAGCACAGCTTTTCTCCACCAACCACAAAACAAATATACAGTTCTGAAAGTTCAAAGAAATAACGGAGGGATAACTTGTATTGTATATGTCTTCTATCATTTTTGTCTGTTTTGTCTTGTTTTTTGAAGTTCTTTATTTTAGGAATTTCATGTTGAAAAAGCTACAAATGTGGAGGGTGCCCACTTGATTTAGTCTAACTCAAACTATTAAATCTTCATTTTAAATCAAGATGAATTTAATAATAATTCATGTGATGTCATATAATATGTGATGATGTGTTCTTAATAATTTACTTCATTAAGATATTTAATGCTGCGTCTCATTTCTCTGCATTATTGATTCAAAGGCTCTGAGTTTTATTTTCAACAGGACACTTTGGTTCTGAAGGTTGTCTGATGCATTTTAGAAACAAGGAAGTTTTCAGTCAGCAGTTATGATATTAATTTTAGAGGAACACACTCCTTTTTCTCACCAAGTCTCTGTTAGAGCCAAGATATCTCTCACTGATCTATCTTTCTTTCACTGCCTCAGCATTGCTAACTTGAGGAAGCAGAGAACTTAATGCGCTTTTGACCAACAAAGAGTCTCATTGTTATTTTAAGGGCGCATTATGTAATATGCAGCTGCAGTTAAATGTGGAAAAGTGATATTCTTATCTTCAGTCAGCAGATTCATCATGAAACCACTGATCTACACACATTAATATTACACTTGTTGTGTTCATATAGGTTAGACTGTGTGTATATATTTATTTAATCTTTATCTCCTGGGATATTATACAGTATGTAAAGTTTTGAACCGCTTGTTCTTTAATACTCCTACAAGGCTAATCTGGCCATAGTTAAAGTAAGCTGGCAACTCTGTGTATTTTTAATTTTTAATGAGTTGGTAAGTGCACAAAAAATACCTTTGATCTGTAATCGCTTTGGAAATCAAAAATACCGACATTACCTTTTAAAATGTTGTAAATTTCAATTGAATTCACTGGAAACCTCAATTACTGTTGTCCAGTGCAACCTCACAGAGCTGATTAATTGTAGACTCTAATGCAGCCTTCCATGTAGAATTAATTCATTTTTAATCATTTTTTATCATTTAATATTAGTTTTGATGTCAGTATTACATTTCTCATTTTTTAATCTCATCTCATTCTGCTTACATACAAAAGATTTTTTTTCTTTTTTTCGTCAGAAGCTGAATTATGTTCTTTGATTTTCAGCACGTTCACACACATTCAAGCATGTTTCCCATGACTGTAATATAATAATGTTTATGAAGATTACTGTTTCTCTAGATTTGTTTTGTTTTTTTTGCGTCTGAATCTCTCAGATCTTTGCAGGGCGTATTGTGTGACTTCTTATCTGACTAAACCACAAAGGAAACAAGAGCTTGTTTTATAAGAACTGGTCTTGTGCAGGTTACTGGTAAATACGTGACAATACGTGCATGTTAGAAATATAAATACATTGTCACATATTCAGAATGAGCCACCACAGCTTTTCTCCACCAACCACAAAACAAATATACAGTTCTGAAAGTCCATGTCTAAAATATAACAGAGTGGTAACTTGTGTTGTATATGTCTTCTATCATTTTGGTCTGTTTTGTCTTGTTTTTTGAAGTTCTTTATTTTAGTAATTTCATATTGAAAAAGCTACAAATGTGGAGGGTACCCACTTGATTTAGTCTAACTCAGACTATTAAACCTTCATTTTAATTTAAGTTGAATTAAATAATATGTCATGTTATGTCATATAATAGGTGATATCATATTCTAAATCATTTACTTCATTAATATATTTAATGCTGCATCTCATTTATCTGTATTATTGATTTTTCAGTCAGCGGTCATGATATTAATTTTACAGAAAAAGGAACACACTCCTTTTTCTTACCAATTCTCAGTAAGAACCAAGATATCTCTCACTGATCGATCTGTCTTTTACTTTCTTATGTTCCTAACGCTTCCTTCAGTTCTTTGATTTATTATTTAAAAATATAATTTTTCGTTTACAAGTTGTATACATTAATTTAATCTTCACTGTTGGATATATCCTAGGATATTATAAAAATTATTAAAATTATTCATTCAGTGATGAACCCTTAACCAACATCATGAGAGAGAGAGAGAGAGAGAGGAAGTAATGTTATCTTAAAGCGTCTTCAGCTTCCTGGTCGATCAGACAGACATATAGAGGCAGTTCTCTGACAGTTTGATGATTTTCTGCATCAGGAATATGTATATATATACTCATGTACCACTTATTAAGGAGATGTTTTAAAATTACACAAGTCAAGCTACTGGTCAGTATACTATTCAGTCAGTCAATAACAAACAAACACATCAAATTGATCTGTACTAACTAATGCAGACTGTAGGAAGACAACCGCTCGTTCTTGAATACTCCTACAAGGCTAATCTGGCCATTGTTAAGCTGGCAACTTTAACTACACTGAATGTAATTTAACAATGCATATGAAATGATGAATTGTTGTTGCTCATTCATGTGTTTGATATTAGAAAGTATGAAAGGCGTTACACAGAGACACTGTGACTACAACTGCAGCTACAAGTAGAACAACAGCAACTGCTGTACAGTCAGTGAAAACTTTGCTAATGGCTGCCTCTGTATCATCTCTGCTTCTCTGTGAACTGATGGATTAGCCCTCATTAATCTGCAGTCTGTTTACAGGAAGTCTACAATACACAAAGTATTGATCATCAGTATTCACTGTTCATCTTTCCAACAGCACTGCAGGATGGAAACACTGGACTCGTCAGTGCAAGTGCTGTTTTTGCTGGAGCTGAAGGAGGAAGTGGTTCAGTTTCTTACATCTTCACTTCATCTGGAAGCACCAAGTTCTTCTGTAAAGGAGAATGTAAAAAAGAAGGCATTCTCATTGAAACAGATTATGACACAGTTGAGAGTGGCAGATACAGCATCAGATATGAAGACGGATCTTCAGGAAGAAGCAAGGTGACTGTGAGCATCACACAGCTGACCAAGTCAGACTCAGGACGGTACAGAATAGGTTTGGGTGGATCTTCAAGCCCAGATGATTACGCTGACTTTGACGTCATAGTTACAGATGGTGAGTTTCTATGTTCATCCCATTTAATGATTCTGAAGCTTAAGAATAAATGAAGTCAGATAGAATCTAATTAAATTAAATTGTGGGAAGAATGTGAGACGTTAATGATATATTGACTCAGTGTATCAATGTTGGATGTAATCATTACTCCAGCAGTCAGACTGGTTGAACTGGGCAGCTCCCAGTGTGACTCTGTGGATCTGTGTAAATGTGAAGCAGGAAATATTGTGATGAGACTGCAGCATCTTACAGGAAGTACAGACAGTAACTGTTGATTGTTCAACTTTTCAGAAGCACCGTTGGGTGAATACACTCATTTCAGCCGTGCAGAAACTGTGGGAGGATATTTCAGATATCCATGCATCGATTCTGTCAATGTAACCAGCAAGTTCTTCTGTAAGGATGAATGTAATAAAGAAGAAGACATCCTGGTTGAAACAGAAGAGAACAGTGCTCAGAAAGGCAGATACATCATTGAATATATAGAAGGATCTCCATTTGGACTGTATGTGACCATCACACAGCTGAATAAGTCAGACACAGGACGGTACATGTGTGGTTACGGCAATGCTTCATCTCCAAATTCATTCCACATGTTCTCGATCTTTGTTGTAGATGGTGAGTTTTATATTTTATTTTCTGTTCACATTCTGTTCAATGAATATCAAGTTTTAAATGGTTAAAATCATGAAAAGTTGTCTTGTTTTCATTTAAAATAAAAAAGAATGATTTGGGGGTTGATCGATAGCTGAATGGTTATCACACGGGCACTAACATCCCGAGCAGCGAGTCCTCAGTTTGATTCTCAGCTGGCTGGTCTGTCTGCTGGATTTCATTCTCCGTTACTCACTCCGATACTCTATTTCCCCACATGTCCTGTCTCTCTTCACAAACACTATCAAATGAAGGCATAAAATGCCATAAAATATATATCTTAAAAAAATAAACTTGGAATACAAAGAATTGATGGTAGTTGAGTGCTGAGGTTGGCAGAGTCATACTAGTTGTCCAACCTGGAACCTTTTCTATATTTCTATTAACAGTAGGTCACATAGAGAAGAACGGTTCCTTAGGTTCCTTAATGTTCAAGACATCATACTCTAAAATGTTTCTGAAGATGAAACTCATTTGTAGAGTCACAAAGTAATCTGATGTAAAATGTGTTGCCTTTATAATGTTAGTTTTTAAATTTACAACAATCAGTTTGTATGATCTTTAAAAACCATTTCAGACATTTGTGCTTTTATGTTTAATGTCAGAAAAGCAACTTGTGGATGTTATTTCTCTTATGTAATCAAAAATCAAATAAAAATACTTTTTGTCATTAATAGAACAAATATTAATCATTTCCTTCATTAACATATTTAATGCTGTGTATTTCTTGTGTATGTGATCGATGCTGTCAATATGATCTTTCTGTCTAGAGCAGCATCTCATTTCTCTGCATTATTGATTCAGTATCTGATTGTTTCAATGTGTTTTCATTGTTCACAGCTCCAACCACATCAGTCCCATCAGCCTCCACACCAGCAACAACACAGAGTTTCATCTCCAGTTCAGGTAGCTTCACACCTTCATCATCTTTCCCTGAAACCACAGAGCAGTTTACAGGTACAGGACAGTTCATGTCTGTCCATCTGTCCATCACTGTCTCTCTGCAACAAAACATGCTCTTAAAACAGTAAAATTCAGCATAACAACGTTGTCTAATAAGAATAACAAGATGGTCCACCATGTGTTTCAGCACATAAGACAGTTCAGCACATAGAAGAAAACATTTCACATTCAAATTTAAAAGACATTTCCTTTTTATCTTCGTGTCTAATGTTTAAACACATCCTATGTTTTTAATGATGTAAGATATTATTAACATGTGATGTCAGCACATGACAAGTCAAGAAACATCCAGACCAAAGTCTTTGGAATTTTTTTTCAACAGGAAGATCTCATTTTTGATAAAGGTTCTCTGTGTAGTTTTCTTGTAAACAAGGTTTTTATATTCTTTATTAACATTAGGTCACATAGAGAAGAACGGTTCCTTAGGTTCCTTAATGTTCAAGACATCATACTGTAAAATGTTTCTAAAGATTAAACTAATTTGTAGAGTCACAAAGTAATCTGATTTAAAATGTGTTGATTTTATAATGTTACTTTTTACATTTACAACAATCAGTCTGTATGATTTTAAAAAACCTTTTCAGACATTTGTGCTTTCATGTGTAATGTCAGAAAATCGACCTGTGGATGTTATTTTCTTACTCTTCTGTAATCAAATAACAATTTCTTGTGATTAACAGAACAAACCCAATTCAAATCTTCTTAATCATTTACTTTATTAACATATTTAATGCTGTGTATTTCTTGTGTATGTGATCGATGCTGTCAATATGATCTTTCTGTCTAGAGCAGCATCTCATTTCTCTGCATTATTGATTCAGTATCTGATTGTTTCAATGTGTTTTCATTGTTCACAGCTCCAACCACTCCAAAACCAAACCCGACTCTCCCACCTTCACCAACATCAGTCCCATCAGCCTCCACACCAGCAACAACACAGAGTTTCATCTCCAGTTCAGGTAGCTTCACACCTTCATCATCTTTCCCTGAAACCACAGAGCAGTCTACAGGTACAGGACAGTTCATGTCTGTCCATCTGTCCATCACTGTCTCTCTGCAACAAAACATCCTCTTAAAACAGTAAAATTCAGCATAACAACGTTGTTTAATAAGAATAACAAGATGGTCCAACATGTGTTTCAGCACATAAGACAGTTCAGCACCTAGAAGAAAACATTTCACATTCAATTTTACAATAAATTTTATCTTCACGTCTAATGTTTAAACACATCCCATGTTTCTAATGGTGTAAGATAATTATTAACATGTGACGTCAGCACATGACAAGTCAAGAAACATCCAGATCAAAGTCATTTTTGATAAAGGTTCTCTGTGTAGTTTTCTTGTCAACAAGGTTATATTTACATTCAGTGTTACTCAACAAAACATGCTGAATGTATCCTTTAGGTCCAACATTAGTGTTGAATATGTTTCCTCAATCATAAAATATTTGTAAAGCTGATTATTTAAAGTATTTTAAATCTTGCATTGCATTGGTGCATTGCTGTGTTTCTGGGCAGGTTCCTGCATCCTGTAGATCAGTGGGATGATGTGGAACCACTGGCAGGAATGTGTATCACATCAATCACATGTGCACAATGTAGATCCACATGTAAAAACAAGATACTTGAGGTCAAAAACTCCACAGGGAACCTTTAAGCTTCTAATACAAGACAACAGATCCCAGCCTTTCAAACAACTACATGTTGCTCTCTCTCTTCTTTCCCAGATGACTCCAATGTCCCTCACCCAGGTTACTACTGGCCTCTGGTCATATGTGTGGCTGTGATTGATCTGCTGTTGGTTGTTCTGCTGCTCCTCTACAAACTGAAGATGAGGAGGAACTCTGGTTTGAACACCAGAGGAACCTCAGACAGCAGAAACATGGAGGTGACTTCCTTTAACTCTGTATGTCTCATGTTAACTCTTACTGTTGGCAGACATTTTATTTTTGCAGTTAGGAATAAACAATCTCACGTCTGTAACTACTTCACTAGTATGAACAAAAGTATAACTAAATAAAATCATAATTACTGTTATTAGACCTCTGGCCTGTCCAGTTGTTATCACTAACATATCAACAAACAATTGAAGAACACAATATCTGATCTGTTACCATGGTTACTGCTATATTTTAGGTTTGATGTCATTCCTGTTTTATTTTCAGTTATCTGTCAGCTATAAGAACCATCCTCCAGTCTCCAGATATGAAGACTCCGACTATGAGAACCTGGATCCAGACAGCAGGGTCTAGACCAAACCAACTCTCCAACCAAAGCAAACAAATGATGATGTTTGGATTTGGATCAGGATTTTGTGCTGTGCAGGTTAACATGTGCTGCAAGGTTCCAGTTTGTTCCACTTTCTTTCTTTTTTTGTTTAATCAGCAGATATTAACTATAAACATGCTATTTTTCACCTCTGTGGTGATGATACACAACTTCTTACTTGCTTATTCTGAAATGTTCATTTTGTCTCAAAAAATGTTAATGTTGTTTGATATTGTTCTGCTACACTTTGAGCCGACTCTTTCTCCTAGAAATTACATTCATATTTGACTAAATTGCAACAGCAAATGCAAGTCACATAAAATCTCTACTGGTAGAAACTCCAGCAGTATGAAAGTGTTTGTGTTCAGACTCTGGCAGCACTTGGTTCAGGTCAGAGAAACATCCTGATCTCTGTTTAATTCATAAGAAAGTCTGCAGTGATTGAAGCTCAACATGTTTATGAACATTGAAGCCACAGCAGCATCTTTCACTAACCTGAACCAAACCTGAACACACACAGGACTCAGGATGTGAACCCAGGTCTCTGCTGTCAGAGTCCTGCATCTTGAAGCCCCACATCCACCCAGACCTCCTCCCTCCCACTGCAGAGACAGACAGAAATGTAGCTTCATTCATTACTGTGAACATCATCCAGGTAGAGATTATGTTTATAACAACAGTTTAGTCGTATATGAAGGTCATTTCTAGGAGACAGAGTTGTTTTAAGCAACACATAAAGAAGTCAGAGCAGCTCAGTTTTTACTAGTTGCTTAATGTATCAGACCAAATCACATTTTCTAATGAAATCCACGAGAATCCTGAGAATCTTTCTGTTTGTTTCGCATGCAGTTGATCTAAAAGACATTCTTGATGGCATCAGTTTAACGTAATTGTAGAGGACATCATTTGTGTGGTTGCTGATAATCTTTGCTTTGTTGAGGACTTGTTCAGTATCAAGCTATAAAAGGGATCTTTGTGTTTTGCCAATAATTTTAGAGCTGAGGATAACAACATGTTGCAATCGTTTTTTGTGCTTTTGACAAATGTAATCCAGCAGTTAACATGCTTTCAATAAAAGAAGAATAAAACGTTTTCAATATTCTCTGATTGACTCTAATTGAGTTTATTTCACAGCACAAACGCTGCTGAGCCTTTTTCACAATAACATCTTTACTGTCACTAAATCTCAATCAGTCATCAAACACAGTTCCCAATTATTTGTAGGTCTGGAGGAGTTCAACACTTACTGAAGCCAAGAATGACTGTTGGAACTGTCTGTGTGTTGTGGTGAGATTTCCATTTCTTTAGTTTTGGACACATTTAAATCACAAATAGATCAAAACCTTCAGCCAGGATGTGACTGCTGCTCCAGTAGTAAGAGGAAGCTCTGTGTCCACCAAAGTGAGTCGTTTTACAGCCAGTATGTAATTACTGTATTTCCTCTAATAGTGGCTGGTTGTCAATGAAAAGCCGGGTGGATAAACTCCTGGTGCCTGTTATATAATGTGCATGCCAGTTAAGTATAAATAATAGTTACCTGGATGTAACTCCAGTTCTATGACTACATGCATAACACTCTAGCCAACCATCACAGAGAAGGGAGGAGGACGGTGGAGATGTGATATTGTCTAATAAAGGAATAACAGCTCATACTTCAATAATAATGATGGCAGCAACACTGCACCAGGATGGGTTACCAAGGTAACAAGAGTAACTTGGCTAAACTGGTGAGCATACATCTATGAGCGTGCTAAATCTAAGGGTCAGGTACCCTCAGTAGTTGAAGTTAATAACTGTTAAATAACTATTAGAGGAAATACAGTAATTTAAATGTGTGTGACTCTGGTGCCTCCTTGTGGTCATATTGAAAAAGACACTTACACAGAGAGCTTCAACATTTGATTCAAATTGTTTGGATGCTGAAGCTTCTTAATCTGAGCTGCTCATCTTTGTACCTTTTCCTGTATATCACAAGTGGAATCATACATTTTTTGGTCTGTATTTATAAGCTTTAATGAGCTTTATCAAAACTTTGCTGAGTCATTTTGAAAATCTTCCTAAATTCACTTTAAGGATTCAGTTTCTTTGGCTGACAGTGTGGAGCTTCAGGAACCCAGTCTCTTTATTCAGAAAACCTCTTCTGATACTCTTTAATCATACAATTAACATGAGGTTTCTCATTACATTTTCATGGTTGATGTGCTGATCGTCCACATTTGGCCAAGTTGTACTGTAACAAACCAGTTAAGACAACAGGAAGCAGAACCCTCATGGAGACACTCAGACAGAAAGATTGTTTTTCTTTTAAATTCAGCAATCAGACTTGCAGAATTGTGGCAATGTCTTGGTTAGACAATAGCAAGATGGCGCCATCTGGTGGTCGGCGTCTTGCACTGACCCAGTTCTGTGTAACGTGTCTGATGGCAGAAAAGGAAAGACAAGCAATGCTTTGTCTGATATTATCTGACTATCAGATGTGTAAAAAGTTGTTAGTGCATATATGTGTGTGTGTGTGTGTGTTGTGTTAGTCGCAAAGAGGGAAGAAAGAGGAGGGAAAGCGATTGTGAGGTGGAGAGAAGCGTTCCTTTGTCCACGGAGAATGTGTGTATGGACCACTGTCTGTAGTGCACGTTGTCTGATTTCGGATCATCACTCATGACGGCACAACCACAGCAGTAGTCCTGAGCAGGACAAACACAAACAGTCTAGCATGGCAAACACAACTAAACAGGCAGCAAACTTCAAATACTCCTCAAAGTGAAGCAGAACAAATAAACAAATAGGGGCAGACAAGTTCCGTGTCCTCCTGAAGAAAATCCTCTCCTTCCTTCTGAATGGTAAATGAGAGCGCTTGTTGCAGCAGCACTCTCTATCTGATCCAGGGACGGTGTTCGGGTTAAAACAGGCAAAGTCTCTTCTTGTCCAGTGTGGGGAGTCTTCCGGTCGGTGTAGGGAACATGCACAGTGTTGTCGGTATTTGTCAAGCTGACTCACAGAGGGACAGATGCCCCCCCTAGTTCAGTTCAACTTGGAGAGTGATTTTTTCTGGGTTTATTCACTTTTTAAAGGGCAGTGATGTCAGAGCTGTGTCAGTGTGGCGCTTTTCTATGCAGGAGTGTCTCTGCCGCAACAGTGTGCCCAACAAGGAGGGCTAATTCCCTATTATTACACATACTCTAATATAAGTTATGTCACTGGACAAATAATTTCATTTTGGAGTTATGCACAGTAATAATTCATGATAACTCCCAATCCCATAACATCATAAAGATATTTGAGTGCACAAATTCCTTCATTATTGGTGAAGAATGCGGGCGTGTGTTTGCAAGTTACCAGCAGGCCTGGATAGGATCCCATACAAGGGGTAAGCAGACCCTTGTCTAACAACCAGTGTCCAAAAGGACATGTAGAGGATAAGTAACTGCAGTTGTTATGTTTCACAGACAATAAGGTTGTCTGTCAGTTAAGGTGTATATGAGGACAGATTCAGGCGAGATTCCCCATGTATTAAGTCTCAGAGCCATTCTTTATTAGCCAGCTTGCATGTATACTACGAGTCTCTAGTTCATTGCAAGACTGTGCTATATGCTCCCTTTGACCATTAGGTTTGCTATTTAATGATGACTGTCTGTACTAGCTCAGGGAGAGAAAAGGCTAGACAGGAAAGCATAGAACACATGCAGAAGCTGTGTAATGCTGTGTGGTTGCATCTCAGTCACTTAACCTTAAAAGACCCTTGAAAAATCAGAATTCTAATAGACCTCTCTTGTGTGCCCAACAAGGAGGGCTATTCCCCTATTATTACACATACTCTAATATGAGTTACGTCATGGACAACTAATTTCATGTTGGAGTTATGCACAATAATAATTCATAATTCCCCAAAACATCATAAAGATATTTGAGTGCACAAATTCCCATATTATTTTGGTGGAGAATGCGGGCACAATTTTAACTGATTTGCAACTACAACAGGCACTTGTTTCAGGTTCATATGTTACATTCTGTTCATTACTGAGCTGCTGCTTAAAGTATGTTACCATGCCGCTGCATAAAATGAGAGTTATCTCAGAGTCAAGTCAGAAACATCAGACATCAATGTTGTACAAACAAGTTTTTTATCAACTTTTGAATGCTGGATACTCTGAAACTGAAAACTATGACAAAATTTGGTAATGTCCAACAATTCAAACAATCAAGAGTGGATTACAAAAAAAAGAATTGCTTGAGCAGCCTTCTCATATTACTGTGTGATGTATGAGTCCGTCTCTGTGTCATTTTTGGTCTGACTGCAGGCTCTGTGTCGTCACAAAGCTCTGTGTCAAACTCCTCCTCCTTCTGTGTGGCTCATGTATCTCAGTTTCAACCTCACTTTTCTCTGTGCTCTCCTGTATGTCTGTCTCTCTCTCTTCAGCTATGACAGCTAACTGCCTTTCCTTCCTCTCTTTTCTTTTCTCTCTCTGACTTATAGGAGAAACTCTTCATCTGTCTTTGTCTGTGGTGAACTAGTTTGACCAATCATATTAGCAGTTGAAAAGGAATTTTTTGAGTTTCCATAACACACAACACAGAAAAAAGCAAGATGATCTGATCCTGAGGGGCCAGAGTCCGAGGTCCCGACCAACACTCTTTGCAGCTTTAATTTGATATTTCAGTATTACATTTCCCATTTTTTAAAATCTCGTCTCAATCATTCTGCTTTTACACAAATGATCTTTTATTCTTTTTTTGTCAGAAGCTGAATTATATTCTTTTCTTTTCTTCTTTCCAGCATGTTCACACACATCCATGTGTTACTTGAGCATGTTTCCCATGAGTGTAATAGGGGAAGTGCAGATGCAACATCCTGGCAGTCTTTATAAAGATTACTGTTTCTCTAGATTTATTTATTTTTAGGGCCTGAGCCCTGGAACAGGGCAAAGACCCTATTGTTCCTGTGCAGTTACTTTCTTTCTTTCTTTTTATTACACAACTTCAACGCTGAATTTGACCCCTAAACATGCTCAAAATCTCACCAAATTTGGCATGCATATCTAGTTTTGTGGACAATTTGATAATGTCCACCTGCAATTTCTTCTTGTCTCTGCAAACTTCATAGTACACATTTCAATCTAACTTTTATCCGGTGATGTGGGTTAAAAGTCTTTACATTTCCTAACATGGACTTGAGGGAAATTAGGACACTCATTTCTTTTACACATCATCTGCCATCCGCCTTGACCGGTTGGGTTGAGAGAGAGAGGGGGACTGGATACAGTGAAAGAGAACAGCAACAACAACTAACAAGTAACAATTAACAAGTAACAACAAACAGTAGCAACAGCAGGAACAGCTGGCAAAGGGCAGAGGAAGGATGCCAACACATCAGCATGGTTTATGGTTTATGGGGCTTCCTGTGGATTAGAAACCACAAAGAACTCCGGGGAAGAAGTAAAGTTAGTAACATGTATTAATGGTAACAATATATATACAGATGGAGAAGAGGAGAGACATAGAGAGGGTGTCTGCCCCTCGGACCGAAACTGGGAGATAGTTCCACAAGAGAGGAGCCTGATAGCTGAAGGCTCTGCCTCCCCTTCTACGTTTAAATACTGTAGGAACCACAAGTAAACCTGCATTCTGGGAGTGCAGCGCTCCAGGGGGGTAATATGGTACTATGAGTTCTTTAAGATAAGATGGAGCCTGACCATTAAGAGCTTTGTAAGTAAGAAGAAGGATTTTAAATTCTATTCTGGATTTTACAGGAAGCCAATGCAACAAAGCTCAGATGGGGGAAATATGATCTCTTTTCTTAGTTTTAGTCAGAAAGGGAGCAGCTGTATTCTGGACTAACTGGATATTGGTTCAGATTACAGTAAAGGGCACAACACTTGTATAATGTTGATGACACTGCTGTGAGCCACACACACATCTCCTTCTGTGGAAATTTGTCATTCTCACACTGTTGACATTTGATGTTTAGCCATGACAGGGAATTTGCTAGAATTTTACTGTACATGCTCCTATCTGCACTGCACTTCACATGGGCGGGTCCTGAGACATCCACACAAGTGTGAAAGACACCCTCGGAGGAAGGCCTGTCCAACGCTGCTTGCAGCTTTTATTTTATTTTATTTATTTTTATGCCTGAGTCTCTCAGAGCTTTGCAGAGCGTGTTGTCAAGTGTGACTTCCTGTCCGACTGAACCACAGAGGCAATAAGAGCTTGCTTTAGAAGAACTAGTCTTTCACAGTTATGTTAGAATAAAATGTGCATGCATTGTCACATATTCAGAATGAGCCAGCACAGTTTTTCTCCTCCAACCACAAAACAAATATACAGTTCTGAAAGTCCATGTCTAAAAAATGAAGGAGGGGTAACTTGTGTTGTATATGTCTTCTATCATTTTGGTCTGTTTTGTCTTGTTTTTCTTTAAGTTCTTTATTTTAGGAATTTCATATTGAAAAAGCTACAAATGTGGAGGGTACCCACTTGATTTAGTCTAACTCAGACTATTAAACCTTCATTTTAATTTAAGTTGAATTTAAAATGTCACGTGATGTCATATAATATGTGATGTCATATTCTTAATAATTTACTTCATTAAGATATTTAATCTGCATCTCATTTCTCTGCGTTATTGATTCAAAGGCTCTGAGTTTTTTTTTCAACAGGACACTTTGGTTCTGAAGGTTTTCAGATGTATTTTAGAAATAAGGAAGTTTTCAGTCAGCAGTTATATTAATTTTAGAGGAACACACTCCTTTTTCTCACCAAGTCTCTGTAAGAGCCACGATATCTCTTACTGATCTATCTTTCTCTCACTGCCTCATTTTCTTATTGCTTCCTTCAATTTGGGGTAACTTATGTTGTATATGTATAGGTCTGTTTTTCTTGTTATTTGAAATTTTTTATTTTATTTCATATTGAAAAAGCTACAAATGTGGAGGGTACCCACTTGATTTAGTCTAACTCAGACTATTAAACCTTCATTTTAATTTAAGTTGAATTTAACAGTATGTCATGACGTCATATTCTTAATTATTTACTTCACTAAAACATTGAATGCTGCATGTCATTTCTCTGCATTAGAGGGTTTTTTTTTTTCAACAGGACACTTTGGTTCTGGAGGTTGTCTGATGCATTTTAGAAATAGATCTATCTTTATTTTATAATTTATAAGTTGTATATAAATATCTAATAAATGGTTATAACTCCTGTTGGCACCCAGAAGTGTGTACAGCAGCAACAGATAATGAATGACAATATAGTAAAACTCAATTAAAATATGAAATATATCTTCATAGGAGAAGTTACAAAATGAAAAATACAGAGAATTAATAAAATGACTTTATACCTCATAACTATATATTAAATGTTTATATGTTGCTCATAGATGTGGTAAAAGTGATTATTCTTATCTTCAGCAGCTTCATCATGAAACCACTGATCTACACACATTAATATTACACTTGTGTTCATATAGGTTAGACTGTGTGTATATATTTATTTAATCTTTATTGTTGGATATCTCCTGGGATATTATACAGTATGTAAAGATTTGTATGAGGTCAATATATTGTGCAGTGAGATGCTGGTGTGTTTACATACTGGAATGCTAGTTTGTTGTGTCTGAATAATTTCGTAGAGGTCATATAATGAGGATGAAAATAAAATTATTCATTCAAAGATGGATGATGTACCCTTAACCACCATCATCATCATCATGTTGCAAAGACAGGGGAGAGAAATAGAGAGGGGAAGTAATGTTATCTTAAAGCGTCTTCAGCTTCCTGGTTGATCAGACAGACATATAGAGGCAGTTCTCTGACAGTTTGATGGTTTTCTGCATCAGGATCAAACTCAGAATGAATATCCACCATGTTCTGTTCTTCTGCTTCTTATCAGGTGAGGACTGATTACCTGACTGTGTCTGTAAAGCTGCAGCACAAACTGCTTCTGGACATTCGTTCATTCGTTTTGCTTCCTTGTTCATTTTAACTAATGTCAGATTTGTATCACACATGTTTTCATGTTGCTGTCATGTTAATTAGTTTTCCTGTTGTTCTCTAAAATGTTTCATTAAAAATTACAACAACTCTATAATCTAATCTTGTAATTTAACTAAACTGAATGTAAATTAACAAAATATATGAATATTTGTTGCTCATTCATGTGTTCGATATTAGAAAGTATGAAAGAAAACAGGCCTGGACATCAGACATCAATGTTGTACAAACAAGTTTTTAGCAACTTTTGAATGCTGGATACTGTGAAACTGGAAACTATGTTAAAATATGGCAATTTCCAACAATGCAAATAATCAACAGTGAATTGCTTGAGCAGCCTTCTCCTAATATTGTGTGAAGTATGAGGTCGTCACTGTGTCATTTTTGGTCTGACTGCAGGCTCTGTGTCGTCACAAAGCTCTGTGTCAAACTCCTCCTCCTTGTGTCTGACTTGTTGTATCTCAGTTTCAACCTCACTATCCTCTGTGCTATCCTGTATGTCTGTCTCTCTCTCTTCAGCTATGACAGCTAACTGTCTTTACTTCCTCTCTTTTCTTTTCTCTTTGTGACTAATAGGAGAAACTCTTGTCTGTCTTTGTCTGTGGTGAACTAGTTTGATCAGTCATATAAGCAGTTGAAAAGGTTTTTTAGTTGACAGTTGTGGATAAGTCGAAATCACTTTTTCTTTTCTTTCTTTCCTGTGGTTCTTACAAAGGCACCCGGGCTTCTGTTAAAATGGTCAGCAAAGCTTGTGGAGAGGAAGCTTTCGTTTGGCATTTTGCCCAACCATACATAATAGCTTTTGAAATGGCTTCTATATTATCACCATGTTAACTTTCATCATTTCTACAGCTCTTGTTTGCAACTTTGTCTCCAACATCGGCATATGACATATTTAACACAACAGCCACTTTGTGGCACTGCAGGGGTTAAGAACACTAACCCTCAGCCTTATTTCCTCTTCACAACCACACTGCTCTGCACCCACTTATCTCAGCATAACTTAATCAGTTTTTCATGTGTTTAGATTATTTTTCAGCCATCAACTCCTTTAACTTCTTTTTGTTCAATTTCAAACCAATTGTTGAATTTCAACTGATAGACAGTTTCTTTATGATTTTGTCAAAGGCAGACATGGAAAGGCACAATAACAGATATTTTGCACTTACCATGTCTTGGTTGTGTTGAAATCCTGTTCACAGACACCAAATTGTTGTGGATATTTTGACTGATGGTCAGCATTTTCAGTGGAGAAAAGCGCATGTGAGATTTTGACCTCTTAAAGCTGAAAATGTTTATTGAAAGCACTTGACCAAGTGGAGAACCAAAACAGAAAACACTAGAGTGTTCCTTCTGAGCACTGAAAGTCCAAGACTAGTCCTTAACCCAAGGAGAGATATGAATCTAATTGGTTCATCAGTTTCAAATCATAAATCTGTGACCTCTAGTTATGTTGTATCTCAGGTCTCTGTCTTGTTTCGTCTGGCAATGACCTGCATTCTGGCCTTGGTTTGCCAGTAAGGCTCCTGTTTATCAACCATACATGGTTCTGTCTGATTGAGAAGACAGAAAGTACAGTTTGACCTCTCTAACTTTGTCACCCTTTTCCATAACACACACCACACTTCCTTCATTTTTAAAAAGCAAGACAATCTGATCCTGACGGGCCAGAGTGCAAGATCCCAACCAACTCTGCTTGCAGCTTTAATTCAATTATAGTTATGATGTCAGTATTACACTTCTCATTTTTAAAATATCATCTCATTCTTTCTGCTTACCTTTCTTTTTTTTGGCAGAATCTGAATTATGTTATTTCCAGCACATTCACACACATCTATGTGTTACTCAAGCATGTTTCCCATGACTGTAAAAGGAGAAGTGAGATAAAAGGATGCAACATTCTGGCAGTTTGAAAACTGAAAGGAAAGATTTGCACTTATTAATATTATACAAATCAAAGATACAGTAAGTCTTTACTTAATGGAAAATGATATGGTGAAAAAATCTTTAAAAAATACAGTAATAATGTTTAGAAAGATTACTGTTTCACTAGATTTTTTTTTCATTTATTCTATGTATCTGAGTCTCTCAGAGTTTTGCAGAGCATGTTGTCAAGTGTGACTTCCTGTCCAACTAAACCACAGATGAAATAAGAGCTTGTTTTATAAGAACTGCTCTTGTGCAGATTACTGGTATATACGTGACAGTACGTGCATGTTACAAATATAAATACAGTCACATATTCAGAATGAGCCAGCACAGCTTTTCTCCACCAACCACAAAACAAATATACAGTTCTGAAAATTCATGTCTAAGAAATAACGGAGGGGTAACTTGTGTTGTATATGTCTTCTATCATTTTGGTCTGTTTTGTCTTGTTTTTTGAAGTTCTTTATTTTAAGAATTTCATATTGAAAAAGCTACAAATGTGGAGGTTACCCACTTGATTTAGTCTAACTCAGACTATTAAACCTTCATTTTAATTTAAGTTGAATTTAATAATAAATCATGTGATGTCATATAATATGTGATTCTATATTCTTCATCATTTACTTCATTAAGATATTTGATGCTGCATCTCATTTCTCTGCATTATTGATTCAAAGACTCTGAGATTTTTTTTTCAACAGGACACTTTGGTTCTGAAGGTTGTCTGATGCATTTTAGAAATAAGGAAGTTTTCAGTCAGCGGTTATGATGTTAATTTTAGAGGAACACACTCCTTTTTCTCACCAAGTCTCTGTAAGAAATCTCTCACTGATCTATTTTTATTTTTCTGAACAAACGCTTTACTGAATTTTTTTTTTGCTTCCCTCAATTTGTTTGATTTATTATTTAAAAATATAATGGTAACACTGGACTTTAGCACTGTCCCATATTTAGCATTTAAAAATTGTATATAGATGTTTAATAAATGGTTATAACTCCTGTTGGCACCCAAAAGTGTTTGCTGCTGTATAAACAGATAATGAATGACAACATAGTAAAACTCAGTCTTCATGGGAGAATTTATAAAAAGAAAAACACTGAGAATTAATAAAATGTCTTCATACCTTATACCTTCAGTGTGTTTGATTTATTATTAAAAATATATAATGGTAACTCTTGACTTTAACACCGTCTCCATATTTATCATTTACAAGTTGTATATAGATATTTAATAAATGGTTATAACTCCTGTTGGCACCTAAAAGTGTGTACAGCAGCGACAGATAATGAATGACAATATAGTAAAACTCAGTCTTCATGGGAGAAGTTATGAAAAGAAAAATACTGAGAATTAATAAAATGTCTTTATACCTTATAACTATATATTAAATGTTTATATGTTGCTCATAAATGTGGTAAAGTGATTATTCTTATCTTCAGTCAGCAGCTTCATCATGAAACCACTGATCTACACACATTAATATTACACTTGTTGTGTTCATATGGATTAGACTGTGTGTATATATTTATTTAATCTTTATTGTTGGATATCTCCTAGGATATTATACAGTATGTAAAGATTTGTATGAGGTCAATATATTGTGCTGTGAGATGCTGGTGTGTTTACATACTGGAATGTTTGTTGGTGTTTAATGTGTCTGAATAATTTTATAGAGGTCATATAATGGGGTCAGAAATTAAATTATTCATTCAGTGATGTACCCTTAACCACCATCATGTTGCAAAGACAGGAGAGAGAGATAGAGAGGAAGTAATATTATCTTAAAGCGTCTTCAGCTTCCTGGTTGATCAGACAGACATATAGAGGCAGTTCTCTGACAGTTTGATGATTTTCTGCATCAGGATCAAACTCAGGATGAATATCCACCATGTTCTGTTCTTCTGCTTCTTATCAGGTGAGGACTGATTACCTGACTGTGTCTGTAAAGCTGCAGCACAAACTGCTTCTGGACTTTAATTGTGTTCATTTTAACAAATGTCAGATTTGTGTCATTTAAGTTTTCATGTTGCTGTCATGTTAATTAGTTTTCCTGTCGTTCTCTAAACTATTCTGTTACTAATTACAACATCTCTATAATCTAGTAATTTAACAAAACATATGAACCATCCATCATGAATATGTGTTGTTCATTAATGTGTTTGATATTAGAATGTATGAAAGAAAAACATTGATAATACATAATGCTGTGTGAAGTATGAGGCCGTCTCTGTGTCATTTTTGGTCTGACTGCAGGCTCTGTGTCGTCACAAAGGTCTGTGTCAAACTCCTCCTCCTTGTGTCTGGCTCGTTGTATCTCAGTTTCAACCTCACTATCCTCTGTGCTCTGCTGTGTGTCTGTCTTTCTCTCTTCAGCTATGACAGCTAACTGCCTTTCCTTCCTCTCTTTTCTTTTCTCTCTGTGACTAATAGGAAAAACTCTTCGTCTTTCTTTATCTGTGGTGAACTAGTTTGATCAGTCATATTAGTGGTTGAAAAGGTTTTTTTTAGTTGACAGTTGTGGATAAGTTGAAATCACTTTTTTTTCCTTTTCTTTCTTTCTTGTGGTTCTTGCAAAGACACCCCGGCTTCTGTTAAAATGGTCAGCAAAGCTTGTGGAGAGGAAGCTTTTGTTTGGCATTATGCCCAAACATACATAATAGCTTTTGAAATGGCTTCTTTATTATCACCATGTTAACTTTCTCATTTCTCATAACTTTCACTCATCATTTCTACAGCTCTTGTTTGCAGCTTTGTCTCCAACATCAGCATATGACATATTTAACACTGTTCTCCACTGCTGTTCTGAACTCATCAGAATAACACTCCATGCTTTTTGTATTCAATCTCACTCTAAATTGCTGACAAGCAACAGTCAACCACACTCACCATTCATCCATCCACTCATAAGGGAAGAAAATGGAATCAACCATCAACTGTTTCAACTCAACTGATAGACAATTTCTTTATGATTTTGTCAAACGCAGACATGGAAAGGCACAATAACAGATATTTGGCACTTACCATGTCTTGGTTGTGTTGAAATCCTGTTCACAGACACCAAATTGTTGTGGATATTTTGACTGATGGTCAGCATCTTCAGTGGAGAAAAGCGCATGTGAGATTTTGACCTCTTAAAGCTGAAAATGTTTATTGAAAGCACTTGACCAAGTGGAGAACCAAAACAGAAAACACTAGAGTGTTCCTTCTGAGCACTGAAAGTCCAAGACTAGTCCTTAACCCAAGGAGAGACATGAATCTAATTGGTTCATCAGTTTCAAATCATAAATCTGTGACCTCTAGTTATGTTGTATCTCAGGTCTCTGTCTTGTTTCGTCTGGCATATCTCCCGGGATATTATACAGTATGTAAAGATTTGTATGAGGTCAATATAGTGTGCAGTGAGATGCTGGTGTGTTTACATACTGGAATGTTTGTTGGTGTTTAATGTGTCTGAATAATTTTATAGAGGTCATATAATGGGATTAGAAATGAAAATTATTCATTCAGTGATGTACCCTTAACCACCATCATGTTGCAAAGACAGGGGAGAGAGAGAGAGAGGGGAAGTAATGTTATCTTAAAGCGTCTTCAGCTTCCTGGTTGATCAGACAGACATATAGAGGCAGTTCTCTGACAGTTTGATGATTTTTTGCATCAGGAATATGTATATATATACTCATGTACCACTTATTCAGGAGATGTTTTAAAATTACACAAGTTAAAGCTACTGGACAGTATATTATTCAGTTAGTCAATAACAGGCAAACACATTAAACTGATCTGTACTAACTAATGCAGACTGTAGGAAGACAACCATTTGTTCTTTAATACTCCTACAAGGCTAATCTGGCCATAGTTAAACTGGCAACTTTAACTACACTGAATGTAATTTAACAAAACATATGAAATAAATTTGTTGCTCATTCATGTGTTTGATATTAAAAAAGTATGAAAGAAAAACATTGAAAAACAGACGTTACACAGAGACACTGTGACTACAACTGCAACTACAAGTAGAACAACAGCAGCTGCTGTACAGTCAGTGAAAACTTTGCTAATGGCTGCCTCTGTATCATCTCTGCTTCTCTGTGAACTGATCGATTAGCCCTCATTAATCTGCAGTCTGTTTACAGGAAGTCTACAGTACACAAAGTATTGATCATCAGTATTCACTGTTCATCTTTCCAACAGCACTGCAGGATGGAAACACTGGACTCGTCAGTGCAATAAGCCTTTATGCTGGAGCTGAAGGAGGAAGTGGTTCACTTTCTTGCCCTGTGACTTCATCTGGAAACACCAAGTTCTTCTGTAAAGGAGAATGTAAAGAAGAAGATATTCTCATTAAAACAGATGATGTCACAGCTCAGAGTGGCAGATACAGCATCAGATATGAAGACGGATCTTCTGGAAAAAGAATTGTGACTGTGACCATCACACAGCTGACCAAGTCAGACTCAGGACGGTACAGATGGGGTTTGGGTGGATCTTCAGGTCCAGATGATTACTGTGACTTTGACGTCATAGTTATAGATGGTGAGTTTCTACTGAAAGTCATAAAACCTGATATATTTACTATGTTTATCCCATTTAATGATTCTGAAGCTTAAGAATAAATTCATTAACTTGACCACACCAAGAATGTTAGATTTAGGGGGGGGGGGTAAGGTGTGAGAGCGTTGAAGGACGTAGAATGGAGGGTTGAAGGTTCGATGGCGGACGTGAGGTATGTCGGCAGGACAAGGAATACCACGGTGGGAAGGTAGGAGGGAACAGGGGGGAAGAAGGTTGAGACTCTGGGTGGGGGCGCTGTCTCTCTGGTCCTTCGCCGGGATGGAGCCCCAAAATGACTCCAAGAGACGTTCGAGAGCGTGGTTGGGCTATGGTTCTCCCTATTGGTCCCTGTGTTTAGGTGCCACGTGGGGACGAAATAGCTGACAGCCTGGTACGTTAAACTGCTTTGGTCTCTAAAACTGCGCTAACCTTAGTGACCGTTATGCAGAAAATGAACGTTTTAAAGTCATCTGATTGAATTGTATTGAGCCGTAAGGTTATGCATAAAGAACATGTGGCTGCTTATTTCGGTTGTTTGCCCCGTCTCGTTGCCCGATCCGATTAGCTGGGAATTGGGTGGCGTCAAGTACCACGGTGTTGGCAACGACTTGCTTGACCTTTGAAAACTGCTCCTCGGATGTGTGACGATGCAATGACTACTGAATTGGAGAGGGAAGATGTAGATGTAGATGAAGTAAGGATGAAGGATGGGAGGGGTGGGGAGGATAGAAGAAGGGTGGAGAAGGGAGAGAATAGGGAAAGGTCGGGGATGTGAGGATGCGGGGGTGAGGGTCGAGTCGTGGGATGCGGGATGAGGGGGTTAGGTTCGAGGGGAAGAAGGGGGAGGGATGGGGAGAAAAGAGCAAGCAGGAAAGAAGGGAGTCGATAGGAGAGTGATAGACGGCGAGCTGCGATGCGTCGTCAAAGAGGAGGGATGAGGGTCGGGGGATGGAGGGATGGGATGAAGGAAATACTTACCGTACCTGTGGGGAGAGAAGGGCGAGGAAAGATGAGGGTCAGGGTGAGAGATGAAAGAAGTGATGTTCGAGGGGAAGAGGGTCGAGGGATGGGTAGAAAGAAGAGCGGGTGAGGAAGAGGGGAAGAAGGGCGTTATTAGGACGGTGATAGATGGCGAGCGGTGAGTCGTACCTGTGGGGAGAGAAGAGGAAGGAAAGAAGAGGGACGGGATGAGGGATGAAGCAGTGATATTCGGGGGGGGAAGAGGGTCGAGGGGTGGGGAGAAAGAGCGGGTGAGGAAGGGGGAAGAACAGGAGAAAGATAAGAGAGAGATCGATGGCGAGCGGTGAGTCGTAGATGAGGAGGTGGGATGAGGGTCGAGGAATGGAGGGATGGGGATGAAGGAAAAAATACCTACCGTACCTGTTGGGAGGGAAAGGGGAGGGGAAGAAGAGGAAAGGGTGAGATGGGAGTGGTGAAGTAGAAAGATGTAAGGTCGGGGGAAGAAGATGCGGGCATGCATGAATGGCTGCGGGCCTGAGGCTGCTTGGCTTAGCCCTTGAGAAATGTTGAAGGAGTCTATTGCCACCTTGTAGTGGAGGGTGCGGTGATGTGGGTGTCCCGCATGTGGGAGACGGCGGGCGGGGATGGTTGAGCCGGAGGCCGTGCAGAGCCAGGAAATTGCAGGCTGCAAGCTGTGAGGGGGGGGGGGGGGGGGTATAAAAGTCTCTGAAAAGGAGAAACAAGAAGGATAATGTATTGACATAATGGTAAAGAACGTAAATTCATTAATTATCAAACAGGCACTTTTAAAAAGTGGGGAGTGCGATGAAACGTTTAAATTTTGAAAACTAAAAAGAAAGAAGTATGGAGTGTGCCCGGGTCCTGCCGGGGCTGGAGAGACAGACTCCGTTGTGACCGGCGGCGCGGTGACGTCATCTTTGTGTGTCGGGGCAGCGTTGTAACCATGGTTGCAGCCGGCAGCGTTGTGACGTCATCGATGTACGGCGTGCATTGGGATAGCATGAGGAGGTGAACCTGGAAGAGCGGGACGATTTGAGCTGCTCACCGGAGAGATGAATGAAGTATTGTAGAGTTGGAAAAGAGAGACGTTTATGATATATTGACTCAGTGTATCAATGTTGGATGAAATCATTACTCCAGCAGTCAGACTGGTTGAACTGGGCAGCTCCCAGTGTGACTCTGTGGATCTGTGTAAATGTGAAGCAGGAAATATTGTGATCAGACTGCAGCATCTTACAGGAAGTACAGACAGTAACTGTTGATTGTTCATCTTTTCAGCTGCAACATTGCGTGAAAACACTGGTTTCACCCGTGCAGGAACTGTGGGAGGAAGTGTCAGATATCCATGCTTCGATAATGTCAATGTAACCAGGAAGTTCTTCTGTAAAGATGAATGTAAAAAAGAAGAAGACATCCTGGTTGAAACAGAAGAGAACAGAGCTCAGAATGGCACATACAGCATTGAATATATAAAAGGATCTGTATATGGACTGTATGTGACCATCACACAGCTGAAGAAGTCAGACACAGGACGGTACATGTGTGGTTACGGCAGAGCTTCATCTCCAGATTCATCTGAGACGTTCCGGATCTTTGTTGTAGATGGTGAGTTTTATATTTAATTTTCTGTTCAATGAATATCAAGTTTTAAATGGATAGAATTTTGACAAGTTCTTCTGTTTTCATTTAAAATAAAAGAAGATTGAATTTTGGGGTTGATTGATAGCTGAATGGTAATCACATGGGCATTAACGCCCTGAGCAGAGAGTCCTAAGTTTGATTCCCATTTGGCCAGACTGTCTTCTGCATGTCATTGCTCTGCTCTATTTCCCCAACATTTAAAGAGTGGATGGAAATGACATGACAGAAACAAATATTTCTTTTTTCAAGTTACAGCCAGAAGTTGATTTGTGACGTTGTGTACAGGACAGTTCATGTCTGTCCATCTGTCCATCACTGTCTCTCTGCAACAAAACATCCTCTTAAAACAGTAAAATTCAGCATAACAACGTTGTTTAATAAGAATAACAAGATGGTCCAACATGTGTTTCAGCACATAAGACAGTTCAGCACCTAGAAGAAAACATTTCACATTCAATTTTACAATAAATTTCCTTTTTATCTTCATACCTAATGTTTAAACACATCCTACATTTTTAATGATGTAAGATAGTTATGAAGATAAGTTATGTAAGATAGTTCTCTGTGTAGTTTTCTTGTAAACAAGGTTATATTTATATTCAGTGTTACTCACCAAAACATGCTGAGTGTATCCTTTAGGTCCAACGATAGTGTTGAATATGTTTCCTCAATCATAAAATATTTGTAAAGCTGATTATATAAAGTATTTTAAATCTTGCATTGCTTGCAGTCTTCTTCTCTCCTGCTTTTGTTGGTGCATTGCTGTGTTTCTGGGCAGGTTCCTGCATCCTGTAGATCAGTGTGATGATGTGAAACCACTGGAAGGATTGTGTATCACATCAACCACATGTGAACAATGTAGATCCACATGTAAAAACAAGATACTTGTGGTCAGAAACTCCACAGGGAACCTTTAAGCTTCTACTACTAGGTCGAGGGATACCAGTCTTTTATACTTCTACATGTCTCTCTCTCTTCCTTCCCAGCCATCTCTGATGTCCCTCACCCAGGTTACTCCTGGCCTCTGGTTGTATGTGTGGCTGTGATTGTTGTGCTGTTGGCTGTTGTTCTGCTGCTCCTCTACAAACAGAAGATGAGGAGGAACTCTGGTTTGAACACTAGAGGAACCTCCGAAAGCAGAAACATGGAGGTGACTTCCTTTAACTCTGTATGTCTCATGTTAACTCTTACTGTTGGCAGACATTTTATTTTTGCAGTTAAAAATAAACAATCTCATGTCTGCAACTACTTCACTAGTATGAACAAAACTATAATTAAATAAAATCATAATTACTGTTACTAGACCTCTGGTCTGTCCAGTTGTTATCACTAAAATATCAACAAACAATTGAAGAACACAATATTTGATCTGTTACCATGGTTACTGCTATATTTTAGGTTTGATGTCATTCCTGTTTTATTTTCAGTTATCTGTCAGCTTTAAGAACCATCCTCCAGTCTCCACATATGAAGACTCCGTCTACGAGAGCCTGGATCCAGACAGCATGGATTCAGATCAAACCTACTCTACACTCACAGCAAACAAATGATGTTTGGATTTGGATCTGGATGCTGTACTGTGCAGGTTAACATGTGCTGCAAGGTTCCAGTTTATTCCACATAATTCATTTACACACATAAAACAATCTAAAAAATACAAATATGACAGTGTTAGAAAGAGTTTAATGGCAGAGGCTGGTCTGTAGCTGGTCAACAATATCCAGCACCACAAAGGAAGTGTCAATCATACACGAGGTAAACTGACCATTTCTTGTATCATTCAGAAGTGTGATGGCTTCTGGAATAAAACCAAATTTCTTTCTGTTTGTTTTATATGCAGTTGAACTAAACACATTCCTGGTGGCATCAGGTTAAAGTAATTATAGAGGACATCATGTGTGTGGTTGCTGATAATCTTCTCTGCTTTGTTGAGGACTTCTTCAGTATTAAGCTGTAACAGGGATCTTTGTGTTTTGCTAATAATTTTAGAGCTAATATTCTTGTACTTTTGACAAATGTAATCCAGCAATTAAAATGCTTTCAATAAAAGAGAAATAAAATGTTTTCAATATTCTCTGATCGACTCTAATGGAGTTTATTTTACAGCACAAACACTGCTGAGCCTTTTTCACAATAACATCTTTACTGTCACTAAAACTCAATCTGTCATTAAACACAGTTCCCAAGTATTTGTAGGTCTGGAGGAGTTCAACACTTACTGAAGCCAAGAATGATTGTTGGAACTGTCTGTGTGTTGTGATGAGATTTGCATTTCTTTAGTTTTGGACACATTTAAATCACAAAAGGATCAAAATCTTTAGACATGATGTGACTGCTGCTCCAGCAGGAATAGGAAGGTCTGTGTCCACCATAGTAAGTTATTTTACATCCAGTATGTGCTTACCGTATTTACTCTAATAACGACTGGTTGTCAAAGAAAAGCCGGGTGGATAAACTCCTGGTGCCTGTTCTTTAATGTGCATGCCAGTTAAGCATAAATAATAGATACCTGGATGTATCTCTGGTTCTATGAGAACATGCATAACACTCTAGTCAACCAGTACAGAGAGGGGAGGAGGACAGTGGAGATGTGATATTGTCTAATAAAGGAATAACAGCTCATATTTCAATAATAATGATGGCAGCAACACTGCACCAGGATGGGTTACCAAGGTAACCAGAGTAACTTGACTAAACTGGTGAGCATAAATCTATGAGCATGCTAAAGCTAAGGGCCAGGTACCCTCAGTAATTGAAGTTAATAACTGTTAAATAACTATTAGAGGAAATATGGTCATTTAAAAGTGTCTGACTCTGGTGCCTCCTAGTGGTCGTATTGAAAAAGATATTTACACACAGAGAACTTCAACTTTTTAATTCAAATTGTTTGGATGCTGAAGCTTCTTAATCTGAGTTTGACATCATATTTTTCTGGCCAATAATCATTATGTGTCATTTTATTATATTATATTTATCAGAAGCTTTTAATGAGCTTTATCAAATCTATTTTATGGAGTCATTTTGAAAATCTTCCTAAATTCACTTAAAGGACTCATTTTCTTTAGCTTAACAAGAAGTTTCACACTTTCTTGGTTGATGTGCTGATTGTCCACATTTGGCCAGCTTGTACTGTAACAAACCAGTTAAGACAACAGGAAGCAGAACCCTCATGAAGACACTCAGACAGACTGACTGAAACCTCTGAAACCCCTGGAATTGGCCAGGAGGCATCCTCTAGGTGGGCATACTGAAACTTTAAAAGAGTGTTTTATCTAAGACTCTGTATGTTATGCGTTGCTCTTTTGCTGCTTTCAGGCAGCTGTTTTGGGCTTTTTGATGCTGCTTGCTGGTTCTTCATCCTTTCTGCCGTACTGGTGGAACGCTTTCAGTTTGCTGGTTTGAATATGTGACTCAGAGCATTTCTTGAGTCTGGAGTCATGAGTTGAGGGTCAAGCCTAGGAGAGCATGAGAGCATAAACCAGGAGCTCTCTCCCAATGGGAAATTTACAAGTATGGACCGGCCGAATCACTCATCACCACCAGATGCAGACTCCAGCTCCTCACCCCAGCATAACAGACTCCATTCTCAACAAGAAGCTACCCCAGGGAACAAGCAAGTATTTGTACAAAACCTCTGTCAACTTGCTTAAACCTTGGTGACTTCATGACTGGTAATTTCAACTGGCAATTTGGAACTAAGCTGTGGTACCGTTTATTTGACTTGTTGCTTCTCAGGTAACAGGTTTATCCTTCCAAGTACACAATAGATAACACTGCATCATGCATGTTGAACTTTCAGTAGCCATAGCCTTGTGTACCAGTTTCCCTTTCCCTCTTGTGTCTTGTTTGTAGAATGTTGTACTGTTAAGTACTTGTAGCTGAAGTATTAGTAATAAATGTGTGTTTAACTAAGGTGTGTTTGTGTTTTCTTGGGCTTGCATCTCAGCCATTTAACCTTAAGACCTATACCCTTTCAAAATCACAAATACGATCAATAACAATCACCTCTCTTGTGTGCCCAACAGGGAGGGCTATTTCCCTATTATTAAAAATACTCTAATATGAGTTACATCACTGGATATAAAATTTGATGTTGGAGTTGTGCACAAATGAGACAAAGTCCTATATTAATTTGGTGGAGAATGCGGGTGTGTTTTTGTGAGTCACAAACAGGCCTGGATGGGATCCCATACAAGGGATAAGCAGACCCTTGACTAAAAGTCAATGTCCAAAAGGAAATGCAGAGGATGAGTAACTGCATTTGTTATGTTTCACAGACAATATGGTTGTCTGTCAGTTAATTCGTGTATATACAGATTCAGGCAAGATTTTCTGCATATTATGTCCAGGCCGTTTTTTGTTAGCCAGCTTGAATGTATACTACGAGTCTCTGGTTCATTGTAAGACTGTGCTATTATGCTCCCTTTTACTATTTAATGGTTACTCTCTATACTAGCTCAGGAAGAGAAGAGACTAGACAGGAAAGCATAGAACACATGCAGAAGCTGTCTAATACTGTGTGGCTAGTATTTATCCCTATTTGGGAGTTTGAGATCCTCAGATCTTCCGTAACCAGGAGTGACATTTTGTTCATTGCATGCATTGGTGAATGAGTGTAGACTCATGTCTTTAATGAAGCAATTTTGAGAGTGGTGTGGCCATTTCTTAACTGCAGTTTAGTGTAAACAGAAGCCCAGAGTTTTTACACCTCTATTCCAAATCTCTTCCAGGTTTTGTGCTTGGCATATGCGCAGGGCAACAAAGCATTGAACGCTATCTTGTTTTAAATTAGAGGTCAATAAAGCTAAGTAGTCAAGACAGACAGGCCAGCAGGGACCAGTATGTGTAAGTCCCCTCTTATGGCAGAGTCAGAGAGTGATTATTCATTCACAGTTTCAAAATAACTGTTCAAAGTGACATCTCACCCTGAATTCTGATTTGCAAATACATGTCCGCATTCTCCACCAAAATGAAAATGGGAATTATTACTATGCACAACTCAAACATGAAATTAGTTGTCCAGTGACATAACTCATATTAGAGTTGTGTAATAATACTGAAATAGCCCTCCTTTGAAGTGATGACAATTTTCCATTAGTCACAGATTACAGAAGAGCATAGCTTAATTTTGAATTATTGAAATGCAGTCACAATGAAGCAATTTTGCATGACATTTACCTTGCCTTTATTCTAATTCTGTTTTGTAGTGGTTCCAAAACTTTTCAGTGTTCAGGAATTTGCATGCTGTAACCTATAGCGTAGCACTAAGGATCCAGTGCTAGTGCCTCAAAAAAAGGTTAAAACAAGGTAAAACAGATCGCATCTTGTTGTATTTTTATTGCGCTGTTTCACAGCCCATAGCAATAAAGTCACGTATAGTTAATTCAGCTTGAAGAGAAGAATTTAATTAAACTAGATTGACAAAGGCCAAATGATTATACAATAGCAAGACTGACTCTTGTCCCTTGCCAAGCAGACAATCCTGATTGAAACAGCAGGAAAACCAACTGTGATCAACAGCTCAAATCTTTTACATATGATTCTGACTGTCTTTTCAGTCTTTCTCTCTTTCCCCACCCCACCACTCTTAGCTCAGAGGTGTCAAGTTGGTATCTTAGCATGAGACTTCAGTGTGACTATAGTGTGTGATGTTTGAGAAGCATGTGTATCTCCTCTCAATGTCTGGCGCTGGGCCACCATGCTTCCAAGTCATTATTGCTCACAGCCAGGATCAACTGCTACAGTGATATATGGAAATTGAATGTTAATCATTAATCAATTCATGTTGTAAGTCAGATAGCCAGATTGGTATTGTACATCCCTGTGGACCAGCAAACACTGCACACACTCCAACCCTCTTGTGTATTCAAAAACACATTAGCCAATTATTTTATACTGCTCTGAAGAGTTAAATGCTGCTGTACAATGACAATGCAGGAGATGCCTCATAGCAGACATCAGTGTTGCTAATGCAAGTTTTAAGCAACATTTGAATGCGGGATACTGTGAAACTGGAAACTATGTTAAAATTTGGCGATGTCCAACAATGCAAACAATTAACATTGAATTGTTTTCTTGTGCTTGCATTTCAGTCACTTAACCTTAAAAGACTTATACCCTTGCATCATAAATATGATTAATAACAATGAGAATTCTAATATACCTCTCTTGTGTGCCCAACAAGGGGGGCTATTCCCTATTATTACACATTCTCTAATATGAGTTATGTCACTGGACAAATAATTTCATGTTGGAGTTGTGCACAATAATAATTCACAATTCACCAAAACATCATGAAGATATTTGAGTGCACAAATTCCTGCATTTTGGTGGAGAATGCGGGCACAGTTTAAACTGATTTGTAATCACAAGAAGTTTCATATGTTACATTCTGTTTATTCCTGAGCTTAAAGTATGTCACCATGCTGCTGCATAAAATGAGAGTTATCTCAGAGTCAAGTCAGAAACATCAGACATCAAACAACAAGTTTTTAGCAACTTTTCAATGCTGGATACTGTGAAACTGGAAACTATGTTAAAATTTGGCAATGCCCAAAAATGCAAACAATCAATAGTGGATAACAAAAAAATGAAATGCTTTAGCAGGCTTGTGTCGTCACTAAGGTCTGTGTCAGATAAAATATTTGGCCAGCCTTCTCATAATACTGTGTGAAGTATGAGGCCGTCTCTGTGTCATTTTTGGTCTGACTGCAGGCTCTGTGTCGTCACAAAGCTCTGTGTCAAACTCCTCCTCCTTGTGTCTGGCTCGTTGTATCTCAGTTTCAACCTCACTTTTCTCTGTGCTCTCCTGTATGTCTGTCTCTCTCTCTTCAGCTATGACAGCTAACTGCCTTTCCTTCCTCTCTTTTGTTTTCTCTCTGTGACTAATAGGAGAAACTCTTTGTCTGTCCTTGTCTGTGGTGAACTAGTTTGATCGGTCATATTAGCGGTTGAAAAGGGTTTTTTTTTAGTTGACAGTTGTGGATAAGTTGAAATCACTTTTTTTTCCTTCTTTTTTGTGGTTCTTGCAAAGGCACCCCAGCTTCTGTTAAAATGGTCAGCAAAGCTTGTGGAGAGGAAGCTTTCGTTTGGCATTTTGCCCAACCATACATAATAGCTTTTGAAATGGCTTCTATATTATCACCATGCTAACTTTCATCATTTCTACAGCTCTTGTTTGCAGCTTTGTCTCCAACATCGGCATATGACATATTAAACACAGTTCTCCACTGCTGTTCTGAACTCATCAGAAATACGGTCTATGTTTTTTTTTAATTCAATCTTACTCTAAATTGCTGACAACAAGCTTTAACATTGGATTCAGTGATCTGGAGTTTATCTCTATCAAATGCTGCCTCATACAGACTTTCATTCAGTCATTCATAAGGGAAGAAAACAGAAACACAGAAGTCCATCCTTTCAGTCAACCAACAATTTCAATCGGCGATTGTGAGAAAAACATTGCTTTATATTATTCATCTGTGAGTGTATGTGCGTTTGCTTCAGCATGCTTATGAATGACAGATTGATTTTCAGTTCTAAATAGCTACATTTATTTCCTACTGAAACACAGGTAGTCTTCCTCTTATTTTTTTGGTGAGTTGATTAATTCAGTTGTTGATTCTATTCTACTCACTGCTTTGGACGCCTTGTTGCTCATTTCACACTCACACATTAAGATATTACACACAAACAGATTTCAACAACGTCTTCAGCAGCATCAAAGTTCTTTTCACACTTTTCTCCTGAGTACAGCAGCAGAGGTCTGAAGCCAAATGGATAAAGCAACTCTTTGCTTTGTGTTCACACTTTTAAAAATTATCAGCGCCTAGACTCCAGGATTTTGAATCCTGAGCCTCAACATTCAGAGGACACAGAGTGGATGATCCACAATCTTGGCTTAAACGAAGCAGGCCTATATCCTACCCCAAAAACGTCTTTCCTATAATTTAAACCTCAGGTGAGTCCCTCTGTGTCGAGCGCAGCCCTGAGCTATCCCAGAAATCAACAGCCACTTTGTGGCACTGCAGGGGTTAAGAACACTAACCCTCAGCCTTATTTCCTCTTCACAACCACACTGCTCTGCACCCGCTTATCTCAGCATAACTTAATCAGTTTCAACATTTTTCATGTGTTTAGATTCTTTTTCAACCATCAGCTCCTTTAACTTCTTTTTGTTCAATTTCAAAAAAGTTGTTAAAGTTCAACATGGAAAGGAAAAATAACAGATATTTTGCACTTACCATGTTGCGTTGAAATCCTTCGTAGACACCAAATTGTTGTGGATATAAAATATATAAATGTTTATCACTCGTGCATGCGCAAAGTTTCAGAAATTGTGATTAATTTGGACAAAAAATAATAATTCCTTGCATTTTGATCTGTAATCGCTTTGGAAATCAAAAAAATACCAGCATTACCTTTTAAAATGTAAATTTCATTTGAATTCACACTGGAAACCTCAGTTGGTGTTGTCCAGTGCAGCCTCACAGAGCTGATTAATTGTAGATTCTAACGCAGCCTTCTTTGTTGAATTAATTCATTTTTATCATTTTTCGATAATTTAATATTAGTTTTGATGTTAATTTTACATTTTTCTTTTTTTTATCTCATCTCATCTCATTCTGCTTACATACAAAGGATTTTTTTTTTCTTTTTTTCATAAGAATCTGAATTATGTTCTTTGATTTTCAGCACGTTCACACACATTCAACCACGTTTCCCATGACTGTAATACGAGAAGTGAGATCAGTGGATGCAACATCCTGGCAGTCTTTATAAAGATTACTGTTTATCTAGATTTATTTTTTTTATTTTTGTCTCTGTGTCTCTCAGAGTTTTGCAGGGCGTATTGTGTGATTTCCTGCCTGAATAAACCACAAAGAAAACAAGAGCTTGTTTTAGAAGAACTCGTCTTTCACAGTTATATTAGAATTATAATGTGCATACATTGTCACATATTCAGAATGAGCCAGCACAGCTTTTCTCCACCAACCACAAAACAAATACACAGTTCTGAAAGTTCATGTCTAAAATATAACAAAGTGGTAACTTGTGTTGTATATGTCTTCTATCATTTTGGTCTTTTTTCTCTTGTTTTGTGAATTTCTTTATTTTAGTAATTTCATATTGAAAAAGCTACAAATGTGGAGGGTACCCACTTGATTTAGTCTAACTCAGACTATTAAACCTTCATTTTAATTTAAGTTGAATTTAATAATATGTCATGTGATGTCATAATATGTGATGTCATATTCTTAATGATTTACTTAATTAAGATATGTAATGCTGCATCTCATTTTTCTGCATTATTGATTTTTCAGTCAGCAGTTATGATATTAATTTTACAGAAAGAGGAACACTTTTTCTCACCAAGTCTCTCTAAGAGCCACAATATCTCTCACTGATCTATCTTTCTTTCACTGCCTCATGTTCTTATTGCTTCCTTCAGTTTGTTTGATTTATTATTTAGAAACATGATGGTAACTTGGTAATTTGACTTGAACACCGTTCCCATATTTATCATTTACAAGTTGTATATAGATATTTAATAAATGGTTATAGCTTCTGTTGGCACCTAAAAGTGTGTACAGCAGCAACAGATAATGAATGACAATATAGTAAAACTCAGTCTTCATGGGAGAAGTTATAAAAAGAAAAATACTGAGAATTAATAAAATGTCTTTATACCTTACAACTATATATTAAATGTTTATATGTTGCTCATAAATGTGGTAAAGTGATTATTCTTATCTTCAGTCGGAAGCTTCAACATGACACCACTGATCTACACACATTAATATTAAACTTGTGTTCATATAGGTTAGACTGTGTGTATATATTTAATTAATCTTTATTGTTGGATATCTCCTGGGATATTATACAGCATGTAAAGATTTGAACCGCTTGTTCTTTAATACTCCTACAAGGCTAAGGGTTTTTTTTATCAGAAGCTGAATTATTTTGTTTGATTATCAGCACATTCACACACGTTCATGTGTTACTCAATCATGTTTGTTGTGACTGTAATAGAGTAATAATGTTCATAAAGATTGCTGTTTCTCTAGATTTTTTTTTTTTTTTGCGTCTGAATCTCTCAGATCTTTGCAGGGCGTATTGTGTGACTTCTTATCTGACTAAACCACAAAGGAAACAAGAGCTTGTTTTAGAAGAAATGATCTTGTTCAGATTACGGGTAAATACATGAGAATACGTGCATGTTAGAATTATAATGTGCATACATTGTCACATATTCAGAATGAGCCAGCACAGCTTTTCTCCACCAACCACAAAACAAATATACAGTTCTGAAAGTCCATGTCTAAAATATAACAGAGTAGTAACTTGTGTTGTACATGTCTTCTGTCATTTTGGTCTGTTTTGTCTTGTTTTTTGAAGTTCCTTATTTTAGGAATTTCATACTGAAAAAGCTACAAATGTGGAGGGTACCCACTTGATTTAGTCTAACTCAGACTATTAAACCTTCATTTTAATTTAAGTTGAATCTAATAATATGTCATGTGATGTCATAAAATATGTGATGTTGTATTCTTAATTATTTACTTCATTAAGATATTTAATGCTGCATCTCATTTCTCTGCATTATTGATTCAAAGGCTCTGAGTTTTTTGTCAACATGACACTTTGGTTCTGAAGGTTGTCTGATGCAATCTGTATTGTTGGATATCTCCTGGGATATTATACAGTATGTAAAGATTGAACCACTTGTTCTTTAATACTCCTACAAGGTTAATCTGGCCATAGTTAAAGTAAACTGGCAACTCTGTGTATTTTCATTTTTAATGAGTTGGTAAATGCACAAAAAGTACTTTTGATCTGTAATCGCTTTGGAAATCAAAAAAATACCGACATTACCTTTTAAAATGTTGTAAATTTCATTTGAATTCACTGGAAACCTCAATTACTGTTGTCCAGTGCAGCCTCACAGAGCTGATTAATTGAAGACTCTTACGCAGCCTTCTTTGTTGAATGAATTCATTTTAATCATTTTTTATAATTGAATGTTAGTTTTGATATCAGTTTGACATTTTTCTTTTTTAAAAATCTCATTTCATTCATTCTGCTTACATACAAAGGATTTTTTTTTCTTTTTTTCATCAGAAGCTGAATTATGTTCTTTGATTTTCAGCACGTTCACACACATTCAAGCATGTTTCCCATGAATGTAATACGAGAAGTGAGATCAGTGGATGCAACATCCTGGCAGTCTTTATGAAGATTACTGTTTCTCTAGATTTTTTTTTAAATTTATTTTTGTGCTTGTGTCTCTCAGAGCTTTGCAGAGCGTATTGTGTTACTTCCTGCCTGAATAAACCACAAAGAAAACAAGAGCTTGTTTCAGAAGAACTAGTCTTTCACAGTTATGTTAGAATTATAATGTGCATACATTGACACATATTCAGAATGAGCCAGCACAGCTTTTCTCCACCAAACACAAAATAAATATACAGTTCTGAAAGTCCATGTCTAAAAAATAACAGAGTGGTAACTTGTGTTGTATATGTCTTCTATCATTTTGGTATGTTTTGTCTTGTTTTTTGAAGTTCTTTATTTTAAGAATTTTATATTGAAAAAGCTGCAAATGTGGAGGGTACCCACTTGATTTAGTCTAACTCAGACTATTAAACCTTCATTTTAATTTAAGTTGAATTTAATAATATGTCATGTGATGTCATAAAACATGTGATATTGTATTCTTAATCATTTACTCCATTAAGATATTTAATGCTGCATCTCATTTCTCTGCATTATTGATTCAAATGCTACGAGTTTTTTATATAAAAAGTTATAAAAAGAAAAATACTGAGAATTAATAAAAAATGTCTTTACGCCCTATAACTAACTATTAAATGATTATATGATGCTCATAAATGTGGTAAAGTGATTATTATTATCTTCAGTCAGCAGCTTCATCTTGAAACCACTGATCTACATACATTAATATTACACTTGTTGTGTTCATGTAGGTTAGACTGTGTGTAAATATTTATTTAATCTTTATTGTTGGATATCTCCTGGGATATTATACAGTGTGTAAAGATTTGAACCCCTTGTTCTTTAATACTCCTACAAGGCTAATCTGGCCATAGTTAAAATAAACTGGCAACTCTGTGTATTTTCATTTTTAATGAGTTGGTAAGTGCAAACAAAATACTTTTGATCTGTAATCGCTTTGGAAATCAAAGAAATACCGACATTACCTTTAAAAATGTTGTAAATTTCAATTGAATTCATACTGGAAACCTCAATTACTGTTGTCCAGTGCAGCCTCACAGAGTGGATTAATTGTATACTCTAACGCAGCCTTCTTTGTTGAATTAATTCATATTTAATAATTTTTTATACTTTAATATTAGTTATGATGTCAGATTTACATTTTTTTTAATCTCATCTCATTCATTCTGCTTACATAAAAGGGTTTTTTTTTTCTTTTTTTCATCAGAAGCTGAATTATGTTCTTTGATTTTCAGCACGTTCACACACATTCAAGCATGTTTCCCATGACTGTAATACGAGAAGTGAGATCAGTGGATGCAACATCCTGGCAGTCTTTTAAAGATTACTATTTATCTAGATTTTTTTTATTTTTTTTTATTTTTGTGTCTGTGTCTCTCAGAGCTTTGCAGGGCGTATTGTGTGACTTCCTGCCTGAATAAACCACAAAGAAAACAAGAGCTTGTTTTAGAAGAACTAGTCTTTCACAGTTATGTTAGAATTATAATGTGCATACATTGTCACATATTCAGAATGAGCCAGCACAGCTTTTCTCCTCCAACCATAAAACAAATATTCAGTTCTGAAAGTCCATGTCTAAGAAATAACGGAGGGGTAACTTGTGTTGTATATGTCTTCTGTCATTTTGGTCTGTTTTGTCTTGTTTTTTTAAGATCTTTATTTTTGGAATTTCATAGTGAAAAAGCTACCCTGGGCCCAGACACTGGTGGTGGTAGGAATGACTCTCCCTGACGTGGAGCTTCTGGCTAAAGATGAAGATGGCCTGGATCTTAAGGAGGTGAAGGGGAGGTGGTGGGTTGAGATTCGTGTGCTGATGACAGCTGGATGAGGTAGAGAGAGAGAGCGCTTTTAAAAATGACAACAGAAAGCTGATTGGAGAGGGAAAAAAGGTGTCAGATTTGAATTGGATGAGAGGAGTGATGAGGGAACTTTCGCTAAGCTTCATGTTGCTCATAAATGGGGTACAGTGATTATTCTTATCTTCAGTCAGCAGCTTCATCATGAAACCACTGATCTACACACATTAATATTACACTTGTTGTGTTCATATAGGTTAGACTGTGTGTTTGTATTTATTTTATCTTTATTGTTGGATATTTCCTGGGATATTATACAGTATGTATTTTGTATGAGGTCAATATATTGTGCAGTGAGATGCTGGTGTGTTTACATACTGGAATGTTTGTTGGTGTTTAATGTGTCTGAATAATTTCATAGAGGTCATATATTGGGGTCAGAAATTAAAATTATTCATTCAAAGATGTACCCTTAACCACCATCATGTTGCAAAGACAGGGGAGAGAGAGAGAGAGAGAGGAAGTAATGTTATCTTAAAGCGTCTTCAGCTTCCTGGTTGATCAGACAGACATATAGAGGCAGTTCTCTGACAGTTTGATGATTTTCTGCATCAGGATCAAACTCAGAATGAATATCCACTATGTTCTGTTCTTCTGCTTCTTATCAGGTGAGGACTGATTACCTGACTGTGTCTGTAAAGCTGCAGCACAAACTGCTTCTGGACTTTAATTGTGTTCATTTGAACAAATGTCAGATTTGTATCACACAAGTTTTCATGTTGCTTTCATGTTAATTAGTTTTCCTGTTGTTCTCTAAATTATTATGTTACTAATTACAACATCTCTATAATCTAATCTTGTAATTTAACTAAACTGAATGTAATTTATGTAGGAATTTGTGCACTCAGATATATTATGATTTTATAGGGCAATTATGAATTAGTACTGTGCACAACTCCAACATGAAATTATTTGTCCAGTGACATAAATCATATTAGAGTATGTATAATAACAGGGAAATAGTCCTTCTTGTTGGGTCAGGACTTTTTGTGTTGCCGAGTTCACAATTGTGTTCTTTTTTCTCAGAAGGTACCAAACTGTTGATTTGGCCACTACCAATGTTCTTGCAATCTGACGCTATGACTATGACTCATATATTGACCTTTAGATGTGCTCAGGTTTGGAATCCTATCAAGCAGGATCAAATTAGGGTTTATTGGACAATGTAAAGTGGAGTTACAACAACTTCCTGTGTAATGCCCCAAATATGTTTTGGCCAAGAAAAATACTGAGAATTAATAAAATGTCTTTACACCTTATAACTATATATTAAATGTTTATATGATATTCATAAATGTGGTTAAGTGATTATTCTTATCTTCAGTCAGCAGCTTCATCATGAAACCAGTGATCTACACACATTAATATTACACTGTTGTGTTCATATAGGTTAGACTGTGTGTATATATTTATTTAATATTCATTGTTGGACATCTCCTGGGATATTATACAGTATGTAAAGATTTGTATGAGGTCAATATATTGTGCAGTGAGATGCTGGTGTGTTTACATACTGGAATGTTTGTTGGTGTTTAATGTGTCTGAATAATTTCATAGAGGTCATATAATGGGGTCAGAAATTAAAATTATTCTTCAATGATGTACCCTTAACCACCATCATGTTGCAAAGACAGAGGAGAGAGAGAGAGAGAGAGCGGAAGTAATGTTATCTTAAAGCGTCTTCAGCTTCCTGGTTGATCAGACAGACATATAGAGGCAGTTCTCTGACAGTTTGATGATTTTCTGCATCAAGAATATGTATATATATATATATATATTCATGTACCACTTATTAAGGAGATGTTTTAAAATTACACAAGTTAAAGCTACTGGACAGTATACTATTCAGTCAGTCAATAACAGGCAAACACATAAAATTGATCTGTAATAACTAATGCAAACTGTAGGAAGACAACTGCTTGTTCTTTAATACTCCTACAAGGCTAATCTGGCCATAGTTAAACTGGCAACTTTAACTACACTGAATGTAATTTAACAAAACATATGAAATAATGAATAGTTGTTGCTCATTAATGTGTTTGATATTAGAAAGCATTAAAGAAAAACATTGAAAAACAGACGTTACACAGAGACACTGTGACTACAACTGCAGCTACAAGTAGAACAACAGCAACTGCTGTACAGTCAGTGAAAACTTTGCTAATGGCTGCCTCTGTATCATCTCTGCTTTTCTGTGAACTGATGGATTAGCCCTCATTAATCTGCAGTCTGTTTACAGGAAGTCTAAAATACACAAAGTATTGATCATCAGTATTCACTGTTCATCTTTCCAACAGCACTGCAGGATGGAAACACTGGACTCGTCAGTGCAATAAACCTTTTTGCTGGAGCTGAAGGAGGAAGTGGTTCACTGTTTTGCTACTTGACTTCATCTGGAAGCACCAAGTTCTTCTGTAAAGGAGAATGTGAAGAAGAAGACATTCTCATTAAAACAGATAATGTCACAGCTCAGAGTGGCAGATACAGAATCAAATATAGAGACGGATATTCTGGAAGAGGAAAGGTGACTGTGACCATCAAACAGCTGACCAAGTCAGACTCAGGACGGTACAGAATAGGTTTGGGTGGATCTTCAGTCCCAGATTCTTACTGGAACTTTGAGCTCATAGTTACAGATGGTGAGTTTCTATTAAAAGTCATAAACCTGGTATATTTACTATGTTCATCCCATTTAATGATTCTGAAGCTTAAGAATAAATTAAGTCAGATATAATCTAATTAAACTGTGGAAAGAATGTGAGACGTTTATGATATATTGACTCAGTGTATCAATGTTGGATGAAATCATTACTCCAGCAGTCAGACTGGTTGAACTGGGCAGCTCCCAGTGTGACTCTGTGGATCTGTGTAAATGTGAAGCAGGAAATATTGTGATCAGACTGCAGCATCTTACAGGAAGTACAGACAGTAACTGTTGATTGTTCATCTTTTCAGAAGCACCGTTGGGTCACAACAATCGTATCATCCGTGCAGAAACTGTGGGAGGAAGTATCACACATCCATGCTTCAATACTATCTATGGAAGCAGGAAGTTCTTCTGTAAGGATGAATGTAAAAAAGAAGAAGACATCCTGGTTGAAACAGAAGATAACATCGCTCAGAATGGCAGATACATCATTGGATATTATGAGGGATCTCCATTTGGACTGTATGTGACCATCACACAGCTGAAGAAGTCAGACACAGGACGGTACAGGTGTGGTTACGGCAGAGCTTTGTCTCCAGATTCATCCTACACGTTCCCGATCTTTGTCGTCGATGGTGAGTTTTTTAATGTAATTTTCTGTCCTCATTCTGTTCAATGGAAATGAATTTTTAAATAGTTTAAATTATGAATAGTTGTCAATTTTTCATTTTGAGTCGATAACTGAGTGGTTACCACATGGGCACTAACGCCCTGAGCAGCGAGTCCTCAGTTTCATCTCTCTCTCTATAAAAGGCATGAAATGCCAAAAAATATCTGAAAATAAACTTTGAATACAAAATTTATAGAATTAAATTAATTAAAGAGTAGATGGATGACAAATGACAAAACAAATATCTGTTTTTTCGGGTTACAGCCAGAAGTTGATTAGTGACAACAAGAGGAATGCTGAGGTTGGCAGAGTCATACTAGTTGTCCAACCTGGAATCTTTTCTATATTTCTATTAACATTAGGTCACATAGAGAAGAACGGTTCCTTAGGTTCTTTAATGTTCAAGACATCATACTCTAAAATGTTTCTAAGGATGAAACTCATTCATCACAAAGTAATCTGATGTAAAATGTGTTGCCTTTATAATGTTAGTTTTTAAATTCACAACAATCAGTTAAAAACCTTTTCAGACATTTGTTTTTATGTTTAATGTCAGAAAACATGTGGATGTTATTTTCTTACTCTTCTAATATCAAAAATCAAATACAAAACCTTTTTTGGAGATTAATAGATCAAATATGTCATGTGATGTCATATAATACGTGATGTCATATTCTTATTCATTTGCCTCATTAATGTATTTAATACTGCTTATTTCTATATCTATATTTCTTACTCTTTCATAGTCAGAAATCAAATAACAGTAATTAATAACAATAGAACAAACCCACTTCAAATATTCTTAATCATTCACCTCATTAACATATTTAATGAAACGTATTACTTGTGTATGTGATTGATGTCAATATGATCTTTCTGTCTAGAGCAGCATCTCATTTATCTGCATTATTGATTCAGTATCTGATTGTTTCAATGTGTTTTCATTGTTCACAGCTCCAACCACTTCAAAACCAAACCCGACTGTCCCACCTTTTCCAACATCAGTCCCATCAGCCTCCACACCAGCAACAACACAGAGTTTCATCTTCAGTTCAGGAAGCTTCACACTTTCATCATCTTTCCCTGAAACCACAGAGCAGTTTACAGGTACAGGACAGTTCATGTCTGTCCATCTATCCATCACTGTCTCTCTGCAACAAAATGTCCTCTTAAAACAATAAAATTCAGCATAACAACGTTGTCTAATAAGAATAACAAGATGGTCCAACATGTGTTTCAGCACATAAGACAGTTCAGCACCTAGAAGAAAACATTTCACATTCAATTTTACAATAAATTTCCTTTTTATCTTCACACCTAATATTTAAACACATGTTTCTAATGATGTAAGATAATTATTAACATGTGATGTCAGCACATGACAAGTCAACAAACATCCAGATCAAAGTCTTTGGGATTGTTTTTCAACAGGAAGATCTCATTTTTGATAAAGGTTCTCTGTGTAGTTTTCTTCAAAACAAGGTTATATTTATATTCAGTGTTACTCACCAAAACATGCTGAGTGTTTCCTTTAGGTCCAACATTAGTGTTGAATATGTTTCCTCAATCATAAAATATTTGTACAGCTGATAAAGTATTTTAAATCTTGTATTATATCATGTATCTTCTTCTCTCCTGCTTTTGTTGGCGTTGTGTACAGGACAGTTCAAGTCTGTCCATCTGTCCATCACTGTCTCTCTGCAATAAAACGTCCTCTTAAAACAGTAAAATTCAGCATAACAACGTTGTTTAATAAGAATAACAAGATGGTCCAACATGTGTTTCAGCACATAAGACAGTTCAGCACCTAGAAGAAAACATTTCACATTCAATTTTACAATAAATTTCCTTTTTATCTTCACACCTAATATTTAAACACATGTTTCTAATGATGTAAGATAATTATTAACATGTGATGTCAGCACATGACAAGTCAACAAACATCCAGATCAAAGTCTTTGGGATTGTTTTTCAACAGGAAGATCTCATTTTTGATAAAGGTTCCCTGTGTAGTTTTCTTGTAAACAAAGTTATATTCATATTCAGTGTTACTCATCAAAACATGCTGAGTGTATCCTTTAGGTCCAACGTTAGTGTTGAATATGTTTCCTCAATCATGAAATATTTGCAAAGCTGATTATTTAAAGTATTTTAAATCTTGCATTGCTTGCAGTCTTCTTCTCTCCTGCTTTTGTTGGTGCATTGCTGTGTTTCTGGGCAGGTTCCTGCATCCTGTAGATCAGTGGGATAATGTGAAACCACTGGCAGGAATGTGTATCATGTCAACCACATGTGCACAATGTAGATCCACATGTAAAAACAAGATACTTGAGGTCACAAACTCCACAGGGAACCTTTAAGCTTCTAATATAAGACAAAAGATCCCAGTCTTTTATACTTCTACATGTCTCTCTCTCTTCCTTCCCAGCCATCTCTGATGTCCCTCACCCAGGTTATTTCTGGCCTCTGGTCATATGTGTGGCTGTGATTGATGTGCTGTTGGCTGTTCTGCTGCTCCTCTACAAACTGAAGATGAGGAGGAACTCTGGTTTGAACACCAGAGGAACCTCGCACAGCAGAAACATGGAGGTGACTTCCTTTAACTCTGTATGTCTCATGTTAACTCTTACTGTTGGCAGACATTTTATTTTTGCAGTTAAAAATAAACAATCTCATGTCTGCAACTACTTCACTAGTTTGATTAAAACTATAATTAAATAAAGTTATAATTACTGTTACTAGACCTCTGGCCTGTCCAGTTTTTATCACTAAAATATCAACAAACAATTGAAGAACACAATATCTGGTCTGTTACCATGGTTACTGTTAAATTTTAGGTCTGATGTCATTCCTGTTTTATTTTCAGTTCTCTGTCAGCTATAAGAACCGTCCTCCAGTCTCCAGATATGAAGACTCCATCTACGAGAACCTGGATCCAGACAGCAGGATCTAGACCAAACCAACTCTGCAACCAAAGCAAACAAATGATGATGTTTGGATTTGGATCTGGATTCTGTACTGTGTAGGTTAACATGTGCTGCAAGGTTCCAGTTTGTTCTATTTGCTTCTATTTTTGTTTAATCAGTAGATATTAACTATAAACATGCTATTTTTCACCTCTGTGCTGATGATACACAACTGATCATGTTTCTTCTTACTTATTCTATAATATTCATTTTGTTCTCAAAAATGTAGATGTTGTTTGATATTGTTCTTCTACCCTTTGAGCCAACTCTGTCTATGTTGTTAATTAATGTTTTAAAGTTGCAAAAATGTTGATACTGAACATATGAGTGAAATGTTCAGAGACAACATATCTGATGTTGCAGTAAAATCTCTGCTGGTAGAAACTCCAGCAGCATGAAAGTGTTTGTGTTCAGACTCTGGCAGCACTTTGTTCAGGTCAGAGAAAGATCCTGGTCTCTGTTTAATACAGAAAAAAAGTCTGTAGTGTTTGTAATGTAATGTTTATGAACCTTGAAGCCACAGCAGCATCTTTCACTAACCTGAACCAAACCTGAACACACACAAGACTCAGGATGTGAACCCGGGTCTCTGCTGTCAGAGTCCTGCATCTTGTAGCCCCCCATCCACCCTGACCTCCTCCCTCCCACTGCAGAGACAGACAGAAATCTTCATTCATTACTGTGAACATCATCCAGGTAGAGATTATGTTTACAACAACAGTTTAGTATATATGAAGGTCATTTCAAGGAGACAGAGTTGTTTTGAGCAACACAAAAAGAAGTCAGAGCAGCTCAGTTTTTACCAGTTACTTACTGTATCAGACCAAGTCACATTTTCTAATGAAAGCCAAAATTATCCTGACAAGAGAATCCTGAAAATTTTTCTGTTTATTTCGCATGCAGTTGATCTAAAAGACATTCCTGGTGGCATCAGTTTAAAGTAATTGTAGAGGACATCATGTGTGTGGTTGCTGATAATCTTTGTTTTGTTGAGGACTTGTTCAGTATTAAGCTGTAACAGAGATCTTTGTGTTTTGCTAATAATTTTAGAGCTAATATTCTTGTCCTTTTGACAAATGTAAACCAGCAGTTAAAATGCTTTCAATAAAAGAGAAATAAAACATTTTCAATATTCTCTGATCGACTCTAATGGAGTTTATTTTACAGCACAGATGCTGCGGAGCCTTTTTCACAATAACATCTTTACTGTCACTAAATGTCATCATGTCTGTCATCAAACATAGTTCCCAAGTATTTGTAGGTCTGGGGGAGTTCAACACTTACTGAAGCCAAGAATGATTGTTGGAACTGTCTGTGTGTTGTGGTGAGATTTGCATTTCTTTAGTTTTGGACACATTAAAATCACAAAAAGATCAAAACCTTTAGACAGGATGTGACTGCTGCTCCAGCAGCAATAGGAAGGTCTGTGTCAATCATAGTGAGTCATTTTACAGCCAGTATGTTCTTACCGTATTTCCTCTAATAGTGGCTGGTTGTCAATGAAAAGCCGGGTGGATGGCATCAACACTGCACCAGGAAGGCTTACCAAGGTAACCAGAATAACTTGGCTAAACTGGTGAGCATAAATCTATGAGCATTCTAAAGCTAAGGGCCAGGTAGCCTCAGTAGTTGGAGGTAATAACTGTTAAATAACTATTAGAGGAAATACAGTAATTTAAATGTGTGTGACTCTGGTGCCTCCTAGTGGTCGTATTGAAAAAGACATTTACACACAGAGAGAGCTTCAGCACTTTGAATAAAATTGTTTGGATGCTGAAGCTTCTTAATCTGAGTTTGACATCACATTTTATCTGGCCAACAATTATGTGTCATTTTATTATATGATAATCGTATGAGAATCTTTTAATGAGCTTTATCAAATCTATTTTATGGAGTCATTTTGAAAATCTTCCTAAATTCACTTAAAGGACTCATTTTCTTTGGTTTGATAAGAAGTTTCACACTTACTTGGTTGACGTGCTGATTGTCCACATTTGGCCACTTTGTACTGTAACAAACCAGTTAAGACAGCAGGAAGCAGAACCCTCATGGAGACACTCAGACAGACTAACTGAGTGAAAGTGAGGTTTCAGATCGTCAAATCAACTTACTTTCTCACTCACGATAGCAAAACTACAGCAGTAGTCCTGAGTGGGAAAAACACAAAAACAGTCTTGCGTGGCAAACACAACTAAACAGGCAGCAGACTTCAAATACTCCTCAGAGTAAAGCAGAACAAATAGGAGAAGACAAGTTCCGTGTCCTCCTGAAGGAAATCTTTTCCTTCCTTCTGAATGGAAAATGAGAGCGCTGGTTGCAGCAGCAGTCTCTCTCGGATCCAGGAACAGTGTTCAGGTGAAAACGGCCAAAGTCTCTCCTCATCCAGCAAGGGGCATCTTGTGATCGGTGTAGGGAACGTGCACAGTGTTGCTGCTGTTAGTCAAGCTGATTCACAAAAGGACAGATGTTCCCCCTAGTTCAGCTCAACTTGGAGAGTGATTTTTTACTGGGTATGTTTTCTGGGTGAAACTTTCTCATCAGCACCTCATGTGGAGTTGCAAAATTAGGAATCATGCAATTGTTAAATTCTAAATTCTTTGTCTAATGGAGTATCCTTATTCAGGAACTGTACCTGCCTGTCCTTGGACAAGGTGGGACTGACTTTGCTTCCTCAGAACTCTGCAACCCCTGGAATTGGCCAGGAGGCACCCTCTGGGCGGGCATACTGAAACTTTAATCTTGTTTTGTTGTTTTATCTAAGACTCTGTATGTTATGCGTTGCTCTTTTGCTGCTTTCAGGCAGCTGTTTTGGGCTGCTTGATGCTGCTTGCTGGTTCTTCTTCATTTCTGTCGTACTGGTGGAACGCTTTCAGTTTGCTGGTTTGAAGATGTGACTCAGAGCATTTCTTGAGTCTGGAGTCATGAGTTGAGGGTCAAGCCTAGGAGAGCATGAGAGCATAAACCAGGAGCTCTCTCCCAATGGGAACTTTTCAAGTACGGACCAACCGAATCACTCATCACCACCAGATCCAGACTCCAGCTGCTCACCCCAGCATAACAGACTCCATTCTCAACAAGAAGCTACCCCAGGGAACAAGCAAGTATTTGTACAAAACCTTTGTCACGTTGCTTAAACCTTGGTGCCTTCATGACTGGTAATTTCAACTGGCAATTTGGAACTAAGCTGTGGTACTATTTATTTGACTTGCTGCTTCTCAGGTAAGAACAGGTTTATCCTTCCAAGTACACAAAAGATAACACTGCATCATGCATGTTGAACTTTCAGTAGCCATAGCCTTGTGTACCAGTTTCCCTTTCCCTCTTGTGTCTTGTTTGTAGAATGTTGTAGTGTTAAGTACTTGTAGCTGAAGTATTAGAAATAAATGTGTGTTTAACTAAGGTGTGTTTGTGTTTTCTTGTGCTTGCATCTCAGTCATTTAACCTTAAGACCTATACCCTTTCAAAATCATAAATATGATCAATAACAATCACCTCTCCTGTGTGCCCAACAGGGAGGGCTATTTCTCTATTATTAAAAATAGTCTAATATGAGTTACATCACTGGATATAAAATTTATATTAATTTGGTGGAGAATGTGGGCACATGTTTGCAAGTCACAAACAGGCCTGGATAGGATCCCATACAAGGGATAAGCAGACCCTTGCCTAACAGCCAATGTCCAAAAGGAAATGCAGAGGATAAGTAACTGCATTTGTTATGTATCACAGACAATATGGTTGTCTGTCAGTTAATTTGTGCATATACAGATTCAGGCGAAATTTTCTGCATATTATGTCCAGGGCCGTTCTTAGTTAGCCAGCTTGAATGTATACTACGAGTCTCTAGTTCATTGTAAGACTGTGCTATATGCTCCCTTTGACCATTAGCTTTGCTATTTAATGGTTACTCTCTATACTAGCTCAGGAAGAGAAGAGACTAGACAGGAAAGCATAGAACACATGCAGAAGCTGTCTAATGCTGTGTGGTTAGTATTTATCCCTATTTGGGAGTTTGAGATCCTCTGATCTTCCGTGATCAGGAGTGACATTTTGTTCATTGCATGCATTGGTGAATGAGTGTAGACTCATGTCTTTAATGAAGCAATTTTGAGAGTGGTGTGGCCATTTCTTAACTGCAGTTTAGTGTAAACAGAAGCCCAGAGTTTTTACACCTCTATTCCAAATCTCTTCCAGGTTTTGTGCTTGGCATATGCGCAGGGCAACAAAGCATTGAATGCTATCTTGTTTTAAATTAGAGGTCAATAAAGCTAAGTAGTCAAGACAGACAGGTCAGCAGGGACCAGTATGTGTTAGTCCCCTCTTATGGCAGAGTCAGAGAGTGATCATTCATTCACAGTTTCAAAATAACTGTTAAAAGTGACACCTCACATTGAAGTGACAACAATTAGAGCTATTTTCCCTTAGTCACCGATTAAAGAAGAGCACAGCCTAACTTTGAGGACTTGTTGAATTCCAGTCAGAATAAAGCAATTTTGCATGACATTACCTTGCCTTTATGCTAATTCTGTTTTATCATATCATATCATGTCATAATATGACACAATATATTTTGTCTTACTTACATGATATGACATAACAATATGTAACCTATCAAAACATAACATGACATGACATACTTTGTCTTACTTACATGATATAACATATCATAGCACAACACGACACAATATACTTTGTCTTACTTACATGATATGAAATAATACATAACATATTATGGCATAACATGACACAACATACTTTGTCTTACTTACATGATATATCATAGAACAACATGACACAATATACTTTGTCTTACTTACATGATATGAAATAATACATGACATATTATGGCATAACTTGACACAAGATACTTTGTCTTACTTACATGATATGATATAATACGTAACATATAGCATAACATGACACAACATACTTTGTCTTACTTACATGATATATCATAGCACAACATGACACAATATACTTTGTCTTACTTACATGATATGACATAACACATGACATATCATGGCATAACATGACACAATATACTTTGTCTTACTTACATGATGTGACATATAGCACAACATGACACAATATACGTTGTCTTACTTACATATGAAATAATACATAACATATCATGACATAACACAACACAATATACTTTGTCTTACTTACATGATATTACATAATAGATAACATATCATGTCACAACGTGACACAAAATACTTTGCCTTACTTACATGATATAACAATACATAACATTTCATAACATAACATGACACAATGTATTTTGTCTTACTTACATGATATAACAATACAGATCATATATCATATCATGTCATAATATAACAAAATATATTTTGTCTTACTTACATGATATGAAATAACAATATGTAACCTATCACAGCATAACATGACACAATATACTTTGTCTTACGTGATATCACATAAAACATAACATATCATGGCATAACATGACACAAAATACTTTGCCTTACTTACATGATATAACAATACATAACATTTCATAACATAACATGACACAATGTATTTTGTCTTACTTACATGATATGACATAACAATATATAACTGATCATAGCATAACATGACACAACATACTTTATCTTACTTACATGATATGACATAATACATATCATATTATGTCATAATATGACACAATATATTTTGTCTTACTTACATGATATAACATAACAATACATAACCGATCATAGCATAACATGACACAACATACTTTGTCTTACTTACATGATATCACATATCATAGCACAACATGACACAATATACTTTGTCTTACTTAAATGATATGACATAATACATATCATGGGATATCCTGACACAATATACTTTGTCTTGCTTACATGATATAACAATACATATCATATCCTATCATGTCATAATATGACAGAATATATTTTGTCTTACTGACATGATATGCCATAACAATATATCACTGATCATAACAGAACATGACCCAACATACTTTGTCTTAATTAGATGATATAACATATCATAGAACAACATGACACAAAATACTTTGCCTTACTTACATGATATAACAATACATGACACAATATACTTTGTCTTACTTAAATGATATGACATAATACATATCATGGGATATCCTGACACAATATACTTTGTCTTGCTTACATATCATATCCTATCATGTCATAATATGACACAATATATTTTGTCTTACTTACATGATATGACATAACAATATATAACCTATCATAGCATAACATGACCCAACATACTTTGTCTTACTTACATGATATAACATGTCGTAGCACACCATGACACAATATACTTTGTCTTACTTACATGATATAACAATACATCTCATATCATGTCATAATATGACACAATATATTTTGTCTTACATACATGATATGACAAAACAATATATAACTGATCATAGCATAACATGACACAACATACTTTTTCTTACTTACATGATATGACAAGACATATCATATCATGTCATAATATGACACAATATATTTTGTCTTACTTACATGATATGACATAACAATATTTAACCTATCATAGCATAACATGAAACAACATACTTTGTCTTACTTACACGATTATCATAGCAAAACATGACACAATAGAAATGCATTTCCTGCAGAAAATGTGTGTGAATACAGAAAACTGAATGAATTGCAAAGCATTGCTGAAAATACTAACCACATCCCCATCTGTACAAATAGATGCTTGCAGCATTCACACTAACATACTAGACAAACTATTTGTTCCCAGGTTCACTGTAAACTCTGACTCAATGTCACTGTTAAGAAACAGAAAAATAACTATTTCAAGCTGAATACTTTCTAACTATGTAACATCTGTTAGTCTGGTGGTTTAGATTCAATGCCAAGAACACATACTGTGTCAGGAATTCCAACTCTTAGTTTGTTTTCATTTGGTTTTGTTGTCAGATTACATCACTAACTTTCCTGTCATTTGAGATCACGCCCCCTTCTCTACCCATGCAATCTGCTCACTACCTGCACCTGGTTCTCCCCGCCCATCTCCACACCTGTGGCTCATTATCCCATTTGGTCCTCAGTATATATACCAGTCCTTTTTCCCCAGCCCTCTGCCAGATTGTCTTGTGTTCCTGCCAAGCTATCCAGCGTTTTTCCCTTGTCCTGCCTGATTACCTGATTTTTGACCCTGTCTGCCTGTCTTGGACTCTGGATTCCCTGCCTCTTCCCTGTCGGATTTGTTTGCTGAATTGTCTGATTCTCTGGTTTTTGACTCTGCCTGAACTATTAGTAAAGAGAACTTTGCCTACCACTCAATTGTCTCAGTTGTCATGCATTTGGGTTCAAATCTGTATTGCTGACTCTTACATACTGCATATAAACCAGACTCTCTGCCCCGTCACAGAAACTCTGCTGAGTTCAGACTGTTTACTTACAGCTCAGTTACTCAGACTAATAACCAAGCCTCCAACCCGCCTGTGAAACAGAACACAAACCATAAACCTTCTCTAGACTGTCCGGATCTGAGTGAAGTCCTACTGGGATCAACAGATATTTAGTCCGTTGGCTGCTTGCTGTGCCTGCATGCTGCTGCCAGTCAGCAGCTAACAAGTAGAGCTAACTGCTAGCAGCTGAAACCAACAAACACCATAAATTCAAACAGCTCTGCCATCCTAACAACCTAGCTGGTCCACTGTGTAGATAGTGAAACATCCTGGTGCCGACTATTTACTGGCATTTACCAACCCGTTGGCGCTATGAGCTGATGCGCAACAACACCGAGGTTCCAGAAAAATCCAGAAAATATGATCCCTGATTAGGCAGCCAAAGCTAGCTTTGACCATATTAGTTATGGTTGGCTCACCTAACTAAACAGCTGCAAGTTAAGTGCTGGTAAAAACTAAACAAAATATTTTCTGTTATTAAACTCTTACTTCTTACTAATAACGTTATCTCTGTAACTGTACCATGATAATGCTTTTAACAGCTATGCTAGCATTAGCAGCTATGCTAGCATTAGCACATCACTAATATTAGCTAGGTGACAATAAAAGCTTTTGTTTTACCAGGAAGATGTTTTTCCCTTATCTTTTTGTTTGGATTGTATCTAAGAAACCAGTGTCATGTTACCATGTCATATAAAATGTCAAGCCTGTATTAGTGACGTTAAAAACCTTATGAGCAGAGACAGGTAAACTCTGCTACTTACCACTGCAGCAGTCAGATCAAAGTGGTGATCTCCGGTAGTTGCGCTTTTAGATTTGATGAGGCATTTCAGGGCACTCGGAAATTAAAGTGTCAACGTATGGTGCTGATTCATTTATGACCACAAAGTGGTGCTATTGGTGCCATGAATCGGTAGTAGTATGGAAGTTTCATTCCATTAAAGACAAAAGAATTGCTGAAATATCATGTTATAAGGTGACTTTAGCGCCCCCTTTGGGCAGAATTTAGTGAAATTTTACACACTTCTGTAAGGTCACGTTGTGTAAAACATCCTAAAATTTGGTCGTAATCCGATTTATTATTGAGGAGTTATCGGCCATTAAATGCATTAGGCCACGCGTAATGCATACATTTTGTTAGCCAATAACAGACAAACGGTAAGTGATATCTGAAAACAAATGAATAAGTCTTATTCAGGGTCCTCTAAATACGGTATGTACAAAGTTTGATGAAGATTGGATGAAATATGTGTCAACAGAAGCCAAACAATATGTTCATGAAAAAAACAAAATGGCGGAAAGATTTTAAAGATGCAAATGGGCGTGACCTATATAATTCTAATCAGGATCATCCAAGGAACCTCCTGACCAAAAAGCTTTTTAGGGACTTACCATTCATGAGTTATAAGCCAAAACATAAAACATTTAATAACTGACCACATGATGGCGCTATTGATTCAATGTTTTAATTTGTTAAGCATGTCGAGGTGGGACACCTGTACACCAAATATGAACATTCTAGCTCTTTTAGTTTTTAAGATATTAGCTTTCAAAGAAATCCTCCCATAGACTGCCATTATAAATTTTAATATTTTTAAAAATTCATATAAAATCAATGGATTATGATAGAAAGCTGAAAACTAATAATGCACTTCTCCCCAAAGAGCTGAACATTTCTATAGATGAATGCTAGCTCAAAGTATAGAGGAGTTGAAAGCGGCCAAAAAACGTACGGAAGAATAATAAATAAAGATTTGGATAACTATAGTGTGAATGCTTTCAGCAAGCTTTCAGCAATAAAGATTTGGATTGACACTAATGAAATGCTTGGGCAGTCCTCTCATAATACTGTGTGAAGTATGAGGCCGTCTCTGTGTCATCTATGGTCTGACTGCAGTATCTGTGTCGTCACTAAGGTCTGTGTCAAACTCCTCCTCCTTGTGTCTGGCTGGTTGTATCTCAGTTTCAACCTCACTATCCTCTGTGCTCTCCTGTGTGTCTGTGTCTGTCTCTCTCTCTCTTCAGCTATGACAGCTAACTGCATTTCCTTCCTCTCTTTTCTTTTCTTTCTGTGACTAATAGGAGAAACTCTGTCTTTGTCTGTGGTGAACTAGTTTGATCAGTCATATTAGTGGTTGAAAAGGTTTTTTTAGTTGACAGTTGTGGATATGTTGAAATCACTTTTTCTTTTCTTTCTCTCTTGTGGTTCTTGCAAAGGCATCCCGGCTTCTGTTAAAATGGTCAGCAAAGCTTGTGGAGAGGAAGCTTTCGTTTGGCATTCTGCCCAACCATACATAATAGCTTTTGAAATGGCTTCTATATTATCACCATGTTAACTTTCATCATTTCTACAGCTCTTGTTTGCAACTTTGTTTGAATCATGAGCCTCAACATTTCTTAGAAGACAGTAAGTGGATGATCCCTAATCTTGTCTTAATCGAAACAGACCTATATCCTACCCCTAAAACGTCTTTTCTATAATTAAACCTCAGGTGGGTCCCTCTGTGTCCAGTGTAGCCCGGAGCTAGCCCAGAAATCAACAGCCACTTTGTGGAACTGCAAGGGTTAAGTACACTGACCCTCTGCTTTATTTCCTCTTCACAACCACACTGCTCTGCACCCACTTATCTCAGCATAACTTAATCAGTTTCAACATTTTTCATGTGTTTAGATTATTTTCGACCAATTTTGACTTTTTTGACGTCTTAAAGCTGAAAATGTTTATTTAAAGCACTTGGGCAAGTGGAGAACCAAAACAGAAAACACTAGAGTGTTCCTTTTGAGCACTGAAAGTCCAAGACGACTCCTTAACCCACGCTGAGATATTAATCTAATTTGTTCATCAGTTTCAAATCATAAATCTGTGACCTCTAGTTATGTTGTATCTCAGGTTTCTGTCTTGTTTTGTCTGGCAATGGCCTGCATTCTGGCCTTGGTTTGCCAGTAAGACTCCTGCTTGTCAACCATACATGGTTCTGTCTGATTGAGAAGACAGAAAATACAGTTTGACCTCTCTAACTTTGCCACCCTTTTCTTATGGAAATTTCCATAACACACCCCACACTTGTAAGAAATATCCTTCATTTTTAAAAAAGCAAGACAATCTGATCCTGACGGGCCAGAGTGCAAGATCCCGACCAACGCTGTAATTTAATATTTATTCTATTCAAATTTTGAAGTCAGTTTTACATTTTTCATTTGTTTGAATCTCATCTCAGTCATTCTGCTTACATACACAGGATCTTTTATTCTTTTCTTTGTCAGAAGCTGAATTATGTTCTTTCCTTTCCAGCACATTCACACACATTCAAGCATGTATCCCATGACGTGTATTGCGAGAAGTGTATTGCATGTATTACGAGAAGTGAGAGTGATGGATGCAACATCCTGGCAGTCTGAAAATTTGAAAGAAAGATTTGCACTCATTAAGATTATACAAATCAAACATACAGTAAATCTTCACTTAGTGGAAAATGACATGGTGAGAAAATCTTCAAAGAACACAGTAATAATGTTTATAATTGTTACTGTTTCTTTAGATTTATTTATTTTTGTGTTTGAGTCTCTCAGAGTTTTGTAGAGTGCCCTGTCAAGTGGAACTTCCTGTCCAACTAAACCACAGAGGAAATAAAATCTTGTTGTAGAAGGGGTAACTTGTGTTCTGTATGTCTTCTAACTTTTTGGTCTGTTTTGTCATGTTTTTTGAAGTTCTTTATTTTAGGAATTTCATATTGAAAAAGCTGCAAATGTGGAGGGTACCCACTTGATTTAGTCTAATACAGACTATTAAACCTTCATTTTAATTTAAATTGAATTTAATAATATGCCATGATATCATATATTATGTGATGTCATATTCTTAATTATTTACTTCATTAAGATATTTGATGCTGCGTCTCATTTCTCTGCATTATTGATTCAAAGGCTCTGAGTTTTATTTTCAACAAGACACTTTGGTTCTGAAGGTTTTCAGATGCATTTTAGAAATAAGGAAGTTTTCAGTCAGCAGTTTTGATGTTATTTTTACACAAAAAGGAACAAACTTCTTTTTCTAAGTCTCTGTAAGAGCCACAATGTCTCTCCCTGATCACTTTCTTATGTTCTTATTGCTTCCTTCAGTTTTTTTTATAATTTAAAATATATTGATAACACTTGACTTTACCACCATCCCCATATTTGTCATTTACAAGTTATATATAGATATTTATTAAATGGTTATAACTCCTGTTGGTACCTAAAAGTGTGTACAGCAGCAACAGATAATGAATGACAATATAATAAAACTCAGTCTTCATGGGAAAAGTTATAAAAAGAAAAACACTGAGTATTAATAAAATGTTTTGATACTTTATAACTATATATTAAATGTTTATATGTTGCTCATAAATGGGGTAAAGTGATTATTTTTATCTTCAATCAGCAGCTTCATCATGAAACCACTGATCTACACACATTAATATTACACTTGTTGTCTTCATATTGTTTAGACTGTGTGTATATATTTATTTAATCTTTATTGTTGGATATCTCCTGGAATATTATACAGTATGTAAAGATTTATAAATGTATTGTGCTGTGAGATGCTGGTGTATTTACATACTGGAATGTTTGATTTGTTGTGTCAGAATAATTTCATAGAGGTCATATAATGGTGATGAAGATAAAATTATTCATTTAATCCTCAACCACCATCATCATCATGTTGCAAAGACAGAGGAGGAAGGTAAAAAGAGGAAGAGAAAGAGGAAGAGGAAGGAATGTTATCTTAAAGCGTCTTCAGCTTCCTGGTTGATCAGACAGACATATAGAGGCAGTTCTCTGACAGTTTGATGATTTTCTGCATCAGGATCAAACTCAGAATGATTATCCACCATGTTCTGTTCTTCTGCTTCTTATCAGGTGAGGACTGATTACCTGACTGTGTCTGTAAAGCTGCAGCACAAACTGCTTCTGGACATTCATTGTGTTCATTTTAACAAATGTCAGATTTGTATCATTTAAGTTTTCATGTTGCTGTCATGTTAATTAGTTTTCCTGTTGTTCTCTAAAATATTCTGTTACTAATTACAACATCTCTGTAATCTAATCTTGTAATTTAACTAAACTAAATGTAATTTAACAAAACATAAACTATCCATCATGAATATTTGTTATTCATTCATGTGCTTGATATCAGAAAGTATAAAAGAAAAACATTGAAAAACTGACGTTACACAGAGACACTGTGACTACAACTGCAGCTACAAGTAGAACAACAGCAACTGCTGTACAGTCAGTGAAAACTTTGCTAATGGCTGCCTCTGTATCATCTCTGCTTCTCTGTGAACTGATGGATTAGCCCTCATTAATCTGCAGTCTTTTTACAGGAAGTCTACAATACACAAAGTATTGATCATCAGTATTCACTGTTCATCTTTCCAACAGCACTGCAGGATGGAAACACTGGACTCGTCAATGCAGTAAACCTTTTTGCTGGAGCTGAAGGAGGAAGTGGTTCACTGGAAAACCACTTCACTACATCTGGAAGCACCATGTTCTTCTGTAAAGGAGAATGTAAAGAAGAAGACATTCTCGTTAAAACAGATGATGTCACAGCTCAGAGTGGCAGATACAGCATCAAATATGATGACAGATCTTCTGGAAGAAGATTTGTGACTGTGACCATCACACAGCTGACCAAGTCAGACTCAGGTCGGTACAGATTTGGTTTGGGTGGATCTTCAGGCCCAGATGCTTATTCTGACTTTGACGTCATAGTTACAGATGGTGAGTTTCTACTGAAAGTCATAAAACCTGATATATTTACTATGTTCATCCCATTTAATGATTCTGAAGTTTAAGAATAAATGAAGTCAGATAGAATCTAATTGAATTGTGGGAAGAATGTGAGACGTTTATGATATATTGACTCAGTGTATCTATGTTGGATGAAATCATTACTCCAGCAGTCAGACTGGTTGAACTGGGCAGCTCCCAGTGTGACTCTGTGGATCTGTGTAAATGTGAAGCAGGAAATATTGTGATCAGACTGCAGCATCTTACAGGAAGTACAGACAGTAACTGTTGATTGTTCATCTTTTCAGCTGCAACGTTGGGTCAAAACACTCATTTCATCAACGCAGGAACTGTGGGAGGAAGTGTAACACAAACATGCAGCAACACTGTCTATGGAAGCAGGAAGTTCTTCTGCAAGGATGAATGTAAAAAAGAAGAAGACATCCTGGTTGAAACAGAAGAGAACAGAGCTGAGAATGGCAGATATAGCATTGAATATATAGAAGGATCTGCATATGGACTGTCTGTGACCATCAGACAGCTGAAGAAGTCAGACACAGGATGGTACAGGTGTGGTTACGGCAGAGCTTTGTCTCCAGATTCATCCCACACGTTCCCGATCTTTGTTGTAGATGGTGAGTTTTATATTTAATTTTCTGTTCACATTCTGTTCAATGAATATGTGAAAAAGTGGTTAAACTTATGAAAAGTTGTCATATTTTCATTTGAAATAAAAAAAGAATGAATTGTGGGGTTGATCGATAGCTAAGTGGTTATCACATGGGCTTTAATACCCTGAGCAGCGAGTCCTCAGCGAGTTTGATTCCTCTACTCTCTTTCCCCACATTTCCTATCACTATCAAATAAATGCATGAAATGCCAAAAAATATTCGAAAAAATAAACTTTGAATAATAAATTTACAGAGTGGATGGAAATGACATGACAGAAACAAATATCTTCCTTTTCTGGTTACAGCCAGAAGTTGATTTGTGACAACAAGAGGAGTGCTGAGGTTGGCAGAGTCATACTAGTTGTCCAACCTGGAACCTTTTCTATATTTCTATTAACATTAGGTCACATAGAGAAGAACGGTTCCTTAGGTTCTTTAATGTTCAAGACATCATACTCTGAAATGTTTCTAAAGATGAGACTCATTTATCACAAAGTAATCTGATGTAAAATGTGTTGCCTTTATAATGTTAGTTTTTAAATTTACAACAATGAGTTTGTACGATTTTTAAAAATCTTATCAGAAATTTGTGCTTTTATGTTTCATGCCTGTGGATGTTTTCTTACTCCTTTGTAATCAAAAAACTAATAAAAACACTTTTTTGTCATTATTGAAAACAATTCTTAATCATATACTTCATTAACATATTTAATGCTGCGTATTTCTTGTGTTTGTGATCTTTCTGTCTAGAGCAGCATCTCATTTCTCTGCATTATTGATTCAGTATCTGATTGTTTTCATTGTTCACGGCTCCAACCTCTTCAAAACCAAACCTGACTCTCCCACATTCTCCAACATCACTCCCATCAGCCTCCACACCAGCAACAACACAGAGTTTCATCTCCAGTTCAGGTAGCTTCACACCTTCATCATCTTTCCCTGAAAGCAGTCTACAGGTACAGGACAGTTCATGTCTGTCCATCTGTCCATCACTGTCTCTCTGGAACAAAATGTCCTCTTAAAACAGTAAAATTCAGCATAACAACATTGTCTAATAAGAATAACAAGATGGTCCAACATGTGTTTCAGCACATAAGACAGTTCAGCACCTAGAGGAAAACATTTCACATTCAATTTTACAATAAATTTCCTTTTATCTTCACGTCTAATGTTTAAACACATCCTACATTTCTAATGATGTAAGATAATTATTAACATGTGATGTCAGCACATGACAAGTTAAGAAACATTCAGACCAAAGTCTGAGATTTTTATTTAACAGGAAGATCTCATTTTTGATAAAGGTTCTTTGTGTAGTTTTCTTGTAAACAAGATTATATTTATATTCAGTGTTACTCACCAAAACATGCTGAGTGTATCCTTTAGGTCCAACAGTAGTGTTGAATATGTTTCCTCAATCATGAAATATTCGCAAAGCTGATTATTTAACGTATTTTAAATCTTGCATTGCTTGCAGTCTTCTTCCCTCCTGCTTTTGTTGGTGCATTGCTGTGTTTCTGGGCAGGTTCCTGCATCCTGTAGATCAGTGTGATGATGTGAAACCACTGGCAAGAATGTGTATCACATCAATCACATGTGCACAATGTAGATCCACATGTAAAAACAAGAATCTTGAGTTCAAAAACTCCACAGGGAACATTTAAGCTTCTAATACAAGACAAGAGATCCCAGTCTTTCAAACTACTACATGTTGCTCTCTCTCTCTTCCTTCCCAGATGACTCTGATGTCCCTCATCCAGGTTACTTCTGGCTTCTGGTTGTATGTGTGGCTGTGATTGTTGTGCTGTTGGCTGTTCTGCTGCTCTTCTACAAACTGAAGATGATGAGGAACTCTGGTTTGAACACCAGAGGAACCTCAGACAGCAGAAACATGGAGGTGACTTCCTTTAACTCTCTATGTCTCATGTTAACTCTTACTGTTGGCAGACATTTGATTTTTGCAGTTAGGAATAAACAATCTCATGTCTGCAACTACTTCACTAGTATGAACAAAACTATAATTAAATAAAGTTATAATTACTGTTACTGGACCTCTGGTCTATCCAATTGTTATCACTAACATATCAGCAAACAATTGTCTAAGAAGAACACAATATCTGGTTACTGCTATATTAGGTTTGATGTCATTCCTGTTTTATTTATCAGTTATCTGTCACCTATGAGAACTGTCCTCCAGTCTCCATGTGTGAAGACAACGTCTATCAGAACCTGGATCCAAGCAGCATGGATTCGGATCAAAGCTACTCTACACTAACAGCAAACAAATGATGTTTGGATTTTGATCTGGATTCTGTACTGTGCAGGTTAACATGTGCTGCAAGGTTCCAGTTTATTCCACATAATTAATTTACACACATAAAACAATCTATAAAATACAAATATGACCGTGTTAGAAAGAGTTTAATGGCAGAGGCTGGTCTGTAGCTGGTCAATGATATCCAACACCATAAAGGAAGTGTCAGTCATACATGAGGTAAACTGACCATTTCTTGTATTGTTCAGAAGTCCTTGTTTGTTTTACATGCAGTTGATCTAAAATACATTCCTGATGGCATCAGGTTAAAGAAGTTGTAGAGGACATCATGTGTGTGGTTGCTAATAATCTTCTCTGCTTTGTTGAGGACTTGTTCAGTATTAAGCTGTAACATGGATCTTTGTGTTTTGCTAATAATTTTAGAGCTAATATTATTGTACTTTTGACAAATGTAGGGCAGTTAAAATGCTTTCAATAAAAGAGAAATAAAACGTTTTCAATATTCTCTGATTGACTCTAATGGAGTTTATTTTACAGCACAGACCCTGCTGAGCCTTTTTCACAATAACATCTTTACTGTCACTAAATCTCAATCTTTCATCAAACACAGTTTCCAAGTATTTGTAGGTCTGGAGGAGTTCTATACTTACTGAAGCCAAGAATGATTGTTGGAACTGTCTGTGTGTTGTGATGAGATTTCCATTTCTTTAGTTTTGGACACATTTAAATCACAAAAAGATCAAAATCTTATCTTAAATAATAGTTACCTGGATGTAACTCTGGTTCTATGAGTACATGCATAACACTTTAGCCAACCAGCACAGAGAGGGGAGGAGGACGGTGGAGATGTGATATTGTCTAATAAGGTGATAACATTTATGGCACTGCACCAGGATGAGTTACCAAGTTAACCAGAGTAACTTGGCTAAACTGGTGAGCATAAATCTATGAGCATGCTAAAGCTAAGGGCCAGGTACCCTCAGTAGTTGAAGTTAATAACTGTTAAATAACTATTAGAGGAAATACAGTAATTTAAATGTGTGTGAGTCTGGTGCCTCCTAGTGGTCGTATTGGAAAAGACATTTACACACAGCTTCAACACTTTGATTCAAATTGTTTGGATGCTGAAGCTTCTTAATCTGAGTTTGACATCACATTTTTTCTGGCCAATAATCATTATGTGTCATTTTATTATGTGATATTTATCAGAAGCTTTTAATGAGCTTTATCAAATCTATTTTATGGAGTCATTTTGAAAATCTTCCCTAAATTCACTTCACTCATTTTCTTTAGCTTGACAAGAAGTTTCACACTTTCTTGGTTGACGTGCTGATTGTCCACATTTGGCCAGTTTGTACTGTAACAAACCAGTTAAGAATAGCAAGAAGCAGAATCCTCATGGAGACACTCAGACAAACTAACTGAGTGAAAGACAGTTTTACTTTTAAATTCAGTAAACAGACTTATAGAAATATGGCGATGTCTTGGTTAGATGATAGTAAGGGTTACGGTTAGGGTTAGAGTAAAAAGTGTAAAAAGATGGCAAACACAACTAAACAGGCAGCAAACTTCAAATACTCCTCAGAGTAAAGCAGAACAAATAGACAAATAGGGGGAAAACAAGTTCCGTGTCCTCCTGAAGGAAATCTTTTCCTTCCTTCTGAATGGAAAATGAGAGTGCTGGTTGCAGCAGCAGTCTCTCTCGGATCCAGGAACAGTGTTCAGGTGAAAACGGGCAAAGTCTCTCCTCATCCAGCAAGGGGCATCTTGTGATCGGTGTAGGGAACGTGCACAGTGTTGCCGCTGTTAGTCAAGCTGATTCACAGAGGGACAGATGTTCCCCCTAGTTCAGCTCAACTTGGAGAGTGATTTTTTACTGGGTATGTTTTCTGGGTGAAACTTTCTCATCAACACCTCACGTGGAGTTGCAAAATTAGGAATCATGCAATTGTTAAATTGTAAATTCTTTGTCTAATGGAGTATCCCTATTCAGGAACTGTACCTGCCTGTCCTTGGACAAGGTGGGACTGACTTTGCTTCCTCAGAACTCTGCAACCCCTGGAATTGGCCAGGAGGCACCCTCTAGGTGGGCATACTGAAACTTTAAAAGAGTGTTTTATCTAAGACTCTGTATGTCTTGCGTTGCTCTTTTGCTGCTTTCAGGCAGCTGTTTTGGGCTTTTTGATGCTGCTTGCTGGTTCTTCATCCTTTCTGCCATACTGGTGGAACGCTTTCAGTTTGCTGGTTTGAATATGTGACTCAGAGCATTTCTTGAGTCTGGAGTCATGAGTTGAGGGTCAAGCCTAGGAGAGCATGAGAGCATAAACCAGGAGCTCTCTCCCAATGGGAAATTTACAAGTATGGACCGGCCGAATCACTCATCACCACCAGATCCAGACTCCAGCTCCTCACCCCAGCATAACAGACTCCATTCTCAACAAGAAGCTACCCCAGGGAACAAGCAAGTATTTGTACAAAACCTCTGTCAACTTGCTTAAACCTTGGTGCCTTCATGACTGGTAATTTCAACTGGCAAATTGGAACTAAGCTGTGGTACTGTTTATTTGACTTGCTGCTTCTCAGGTAACAGGTTTATCCTTCCAAGTACACAATAGATAACACTGCATCATGCATGTTGAACTTTCAGTAGCCATAGCCTTGTGTACCAGTTTCCCTTTCCCTCTTGTGTCTTGTTTGTAGAATGTTGTACTGTTAAGTACTTGTAGCTGAAGTATTAGTCATAAATGTGTGTTTAACTAAGGTGTGTTTGTGTTTTCTTGTGCTTGCATCTCAGCCATTTAACCTTAAGACCTATATCCTTTCAAAATCACAAATACGATCAATAACAATCACCTCTCTTCTGTGCCCAACAGGGAGGGCTATTTCCCTATTATTAAAAATACTCTAATATGAGTTACATCACTGGATATAAAATTTGATGTTGGAGTTGTGCACAAATGAGACAAATTCCTATATTAATTTGGTGGAGAATGCGGGCGTGTATTTGCAAGTCACAAACAGGCCTGGATAGGATCCCATACAGGGGATAAGCAGACCCTTGACTAACAGCCAATATCCAAAAGGAAATGCAGAGGATAAGTAACTGCATTTGTTATGTTTCACAGACAATATGGTTGTCTGTCAGTTAATTCGTGTATATACAGATTCAGGCGAGATTTTCTGCATATTATATCCAGGCCGTTTTTTGTTAGCCAGCTTGAATGTATACTACGAGTCTCTAGTTCATTGTAAGACTGTGCTATTATGCTCCCTTTGACCATTAACTTTGCTATTTAATGGTTACTCTCTATACTAGCTCAGGAAGAGAAGAGACTAGACAGGAAAGCATAGAACACATGCAGAAGCTGTCTAATGCTGTGTGGCTAGGATTTATCCCTATTTGGGAGTTTGAGATCCTCTGCTCTGCCGTGATCAAGAGTGACATTTTGTTCATTGCATGCATTGGTGAATGAGTGTAGACTCATGTCTTTAATGAAGCCATTTTGAGAGTGGTGTGTCCATTTCTTAACTGCAGTTTAGTGTAAACAGAAGCCCAGAGTTTTTATTCTTCTATTCCAAATCTCTTCCAGGTTCTCTGCTTGGCATGTGCGCAGGGCAACACAGTATTGAACGCCATCTTGTTTCAAATTAGAGGTCAATAAAGCTAAGTAGTCAAGACAGACAGGCCAGCAGAGACTGGTATTAGTGCCCTCTTATGACAGAGTCAGAGAGTGATTATTCATTCACAGTTTCAAAATAACTGTTAAAAGTGACACTTCACTTTGAAGTAATGACATTTAGAGCTATTTGTTTTTAGTCACAGATTAAAGAAGAGCATTGGCCTAATTTTGAGGAATTGTTGAATTCCAGTCAGAATAAAGCAATTTTGCATGACATTTACCTTGCCTTTATGCTAATTCTGTTTTGTAGTGGTTCCAAGAATTGCTAACTTTTCAGTGCTCAGGAATTTGTATGCTGTAACCCATAGCCTAGCACTAATACAAGCATTCAGTGCTAGTGCCTCAAGACAAGCTTAAAAGAAGGTAAAACAGATCACATCTTGTAGCAAGGAAAGTAGACTTTCTTATGTCTGATTTTTATTTTTATTGCTCTGTTTCACAGCCCATAGCAATGAAGTCACGTATAGTTAATTGAACCTTGAGTGAAGAATTTAATTAAACTAGATTGACAAAGGCCAAATAATTTGACTATAGCAAGTTTGACTATTTTCCCTTGCCAAGCAAACAATCCTAAATATCATGAAGATATTTAAATGCACAAATTCCTATATTATTTTTCATGCTGTTTATTACTGAGCTGCTGCTTAAAGTATGTTACCATGCTGCTGTATAAAATGAGTTATCTCAGAGTCAAGTCAGGAATAGGCCTGGACATCAGACATCAATGTTGTACAAACAAGTTTTTTAGCAACTTTTGAATGCTGGATACTGTGAAACTGGAAACTATGTTAAAATTTGGCAATTGCCAACAATGCAAACAATCAAGAGTGGTGGTCTGTTATCAAGAAAAAAAAAAATTCTTGAGCAGCCTTCTCATAATACTGTGTGATGTATGAGGCTGTCTCTGTGTCATTTTTGGTCTGACTGCAACTGCAAGCACCCAAGTCTCAGATATGAAAGTACATTTCTTTTTTATTTTTACACAAGACTAATATAAAATACATTTTTTCAACAATATGTAAAACCCACACTTAACAAAAGCCTATCTGGTACAAAAATCAGCAACACATCAATGTCAACAATGTGTCATGCAACTGCAAGCACCCAGGTCTGCATAACATAAAGTGGAGCGAGACCATCTCAAATAATTACATGAGAACATTACACCACAGAGCAAGCCAGCATGTAAGAGGCTATCTAGCTAGCATTAGCTTGATATGCTAATTAAAACACCACTCATGGATAAAGTCACTATTCCTGCCCATAAACATCTGTAACTTTCTGACTACATCCTACTAGTGTTTATACTCAGAGTGCATGCTACTGACTGTTGCAGAAACAATTTTAAAGCATTCAACATAGACGCATTGTTTGCACCTCGCTCATATGTACCCACCTCCAGCATGAAAGTATCTTCTTTGCCGAGGTACCTATGGTGCACAAAGAGGAACACTGTTTATGCAATTGCATTATCATTCCACCAGGTGGCTCCAAGACTATGTACATACAATATCTATATTGAAGAAATTCATACTAGGGTTTATTTGTCACCCTGTTACACAAATCTTGTACAGGCGATTTGCTGTTGGAATGGGCAAAATGGGTGTGTTGCATGGGTTTGTGGTTTGAACCAACAGAATTCAATAGAGATTGAAAAACACTTTCAATACCAGCAATTGACTTGTGAGGCAAATTGTACTGTCTGATTGTTGGTAGCTTAGCATCAGACTTGAGTCTGACTTTAGTGTGTTATGTTTGAGAGGAATGTGTAGCTCCTCTACATGCCTGGCACTGGGCCACCATGCTTCCAAGTTGTTATTGCTCACAGCCAGGATCGACTGCTACAGTGATATGTGGAAATTGAATCTTTATCATTAATCAATTTATGTTGATAGCCAGATTGGTATTGTACATTGCTGTGGACAACAAACAAACATTGTTCACACTCCAACCCCTCTTGTGTATTCAAAAACACATTAGCCAATTATTTTATACTGCTCTGAAGGGTTAAATGCTGCTGTACAATGACAATGCAGGAAATGCCTCATAGCAGACATCAATGTTGCATATACAAGTTTTTAGCAACTTTTGAATGCTGGATACTGTGAAGCTGGAAACTATGTTAAAATTTGGCAATGTCCAACAATGCAAATAATCAACAGTGAATTGCTTGAGCAGCCTTCTCCTAATATTGTGTGAAGTATGAGGCCGTCTCTGTGTCATTTTTGGTTTGACTGCAGGCTCTGTGTCGTCACTAGGGTCTGTGTCAAACTCCTCCTCCTTGTGTCTAGCTCGTTGTATCTCAGTTTCAACCTCACTTTTCTCTGTGCTCTCCTGTATGTCTGTCTCTCAATCTTCAGCTATGACAGCTAACTGCCTTTCCTTCCTCTCTTTTCTTTTCTCTCTGTGACTAATAGGAGAAACTCTTTGTCTGTCTTTGTCTGTGGTGAACTAGTTTGATCAGTCATATTAGTGGTTGAAAAGGGTTTTTTAGTTGACAGTTGTGGATAAGTTGAAATCACTTTTTCTTTTCTTTCTCTCTTGTGGTTCTTGCAAAGGCATCCCAGCTTCTGTTAAAATGGTCAGCAAAGCTTGTGGAGAGGAAGCTTTCGTTTAGCATTTTGCCCAACCATACATAATAGCTTTTGAAATGGCTTCTATATTATCACCATGTTAACTTTTATCATTTCTATAGCTCTTGTTTGCAACCTTGTCTCCAACATCGGCATATGACATATTTAACACAGTTCTCCACTGCTGTTCTGAACTCATCAGAAATACAGTCTATGCTTTTTTATCCAATCTTACTCTAAATTGCTGACAACAAGCTTTAACATATCACACACATTCATGTGTTACTCAAGCATGTTTCCCATGACTGTAATAGGAGAAGTGAGAGTAATGGATGCAACATCCTGGCAGTCTGAAAATTGAAAAGAAAGATTTGTACTGGTTAAGATTATACAAATCAAACATACAGTAAGTCCTCACAATGGAAAATGACATGGTGAAAAAAATCTTCAAAGAAAACAGTAATAATGTTCATAAAGATTACTGTTTCTTTAGATTTATTCATTTATTTATTTTTGTGTCTGAGTATTGCAGAGTGTCTTGTCAAGTGCAACTCTTTTAGAAGAACTGGTCACATTACTGATAAATACGTGACAATACATGCATTTTACAATTATAATGTGCATACATTGTCACATATTCAAGAATGAGCCAGCACAGCTTTTCTCCTCCAATCACAAAACAAACATACAGTTCTGAAAGTCCATGTCTAAGAAATAACGGAGGGGTAACTTGTGTTGTATATGTCTTCTATCGTTTTGGTCTGTTTTGTCTTGTTTTTTGAAGTTCTTTATTTTAAGAATTTCATATTGAAAAAGCTGTAAATGTGGAGGTTACCCACTTGATTTAGTCTAACTCAAACTATTGAAATTTAATTTAGATTTAAATTGAATTTAATAATATGTCATGATATCATATGTCATGTGATGTCATATAATATGTGATGTTGTATTCTTAATTATTTACTTCATTAAGATATTTAATGCTGCATCTCATTCCTTTGCATTATTGATTCAAAGGCTCTGAGTTTTATTTTCAACAGGACACTTTGGTTCTGAAGGTTGTCTGATGCATTTTAGAAATAAGGAAGTTTTCAGTCAGCAGTTTTGATATTATTTTTACAAAAAGAGGAACACACTCTTTTTTCTAACCAATACACAATGTTTCTCCCTGATCTATCTTTCTTTCACTTTCTTATGCTCTTATTGCTTCCTTCAATTTGTTTGATTTACCACCGTCCCCATATTTGTCATTTACAAGTTATATGTAGATATTTATTAAACAGTTAAAGCTCCTTTTGGCACCTAAAAGTGTGTACAGCAGCAACAGATAATGAATGACAATATAGTATAATTATTATCTTCAGTCAGCAGCTTCATCATGAAACCACTGATCTACACACATTAATATTACACTTGTTGTGTTCATATAGGTGAGACTGTGTATAAATATTTATTTAATCTTTATTGTTGGATATCTCCTGGGATATTATACAGTATGTAAAGATTTATAAATATATTGTGCAGCGAGATGTTGGTGTGTTTACATACTGGATTATTTGGTTTGTTGGTGTTTAATGTGTCTGAATAATTCCACAAAGGTTATATAATGGTGTAAAAGATAAAATTATTAATTTCATCCTCAACCACCATCATCATGTTATAAAGACAGGGCAGGGAGATAGAAAGAGGAAGAGGAAGGAATGTTATCTTAAAGCGTCTTCAGCTTCCTGGTTGATCAGACAGACATATAGAGGCAGTTCTCTGACAGTTTGATGATTTTCTGCATCAAGATCAAACTCAGAATGAATATCCACCATGTTCTGTTCTTCTGCTTCTTATCAGGTGAGGACTGATTACCTGACTGTGTCTGTAAAGCTGCAGCACAAACTGCTTCTGGACATTCATTATGTTCATTTTAACAAATGTCAGATTTGTATCACACAAGTTTTCATGTTGCCGTCATGTTAATTAGTTTTCCTGTTGTTCTCTAAATTATTCTGTTACTAATTACAACATCTCTATAATCTAATCTTGTAATTTAACTAAACATATGAACCATCCATCATGAATATTTGTTGCTCATTCATGTGTTTGATATCAGAAAGTATGAAAGAAAAACATTGAAAAACACAGAGACACTGTGACTACAACTGCAGCTACAAGTAGAACAACAGCAACTGCTGTACAGTCAGTGAAAACTTTGCTAATGGCTGCCTCTGTATCATCTCTCCTTTTCTGTGAACTGATGGGTTAGCCCTCATTAATCTGCAGTCTGTTTACAGGAAGTCTACAATACACAAAGTATTGATCATCAGTATTCACTGTTCATCTTTCCAACAGCACTGCAGGATGGAAACACTGGACTCGTCAATGCAGAAGACCTTTATGCTGGAGCTGAAGGAGGAAGTGGTTCAGTTTATTGCACCGTGACTTCATCTGGAAGCACCAAGTTCTTCTGTAAAGAAGAATGTGAAGAAGAATACATTATCATTAAAACAGATGATGTCACAGCTCAGAGTGGCAGATACAGCATCGAATATGAAGACGGATCTTCTGGAGAAATACTTGTCACTGTGACCATCACACAGCTGACCAAGTCAGACTCCGGATGGTACAGATGTGGTTTGGGTGGATCTTCAGGCCCAGATGATTATTGTGACTTTTACCTCATAGTTACAGATGGTGAGTTTCTACTGAAAGTCATAAAACCTGATATATTTACTATGTTCATCCCATTTAATGATTCTGAAGCTTAAGAATAAATGAAGTCAGATAGAATCTAATTAAATTGTGGGAAGAATGTGAGACATTTATGATATATTGACTCAGTGTATCAATGTTGGATGAAATCATTACTCCAGCAGTCAGACTGGTTGAACTGGGCAGCTCCCAGTGTGACTCTGTGGATCTGTGTAAATGTGAAGCAGGAAATATTGTGATCAGACTTCAGAATCTTACAGGAAGTACTGACAGTAACTGTTGATTGTTCATCTTTTCAGAAGCACCGTTGGGTGACAACACTAGTTTCATCCCTGCAGGAACTGTGGGAGGATATTTCCAATATCTATGCGTCGATACTGTTTATGGAAGCAGGAAGTTCTTCTGTAAGGATGAATGTAAAAAAGAAGAAGACATCCTGGTTGAAACAGAAGTGAACAGAGCTCAGAATGGCAGATACATCATTCAATATAGAAAAGGATCTTCATCTGGACTGTATGTGACCATCACACAGCTGAAGAAGTCAGACACAGGATGGTACATGTGTGGTTACGGCAGAGCTTTGTCTCCAGATTCATCTGAGAGGTTCCGGATCTTTGTTGAAGATGGTGAGTTTTATATTTAATTTTCTGTCCACATTCTGTTCAATGAATATCAATTGTTAAATGGTTTAAATTATGAAAAGTTGTCTTGTTTTCATTTAAAATAAAAAAGAATGAATTTTGAATTTTGGGGTTGATTGATAACTGAGTGGTTATCACATGGGACAGCCTGAGTAGTGAGTCCTCAGTTTGATTCTCAGCTGGCCAGACTGTCTGCTGCATTTCATTCCTCTACTCTATTATCACACATTTCATGTCTCTCTCCACTATCACTATCAAAAAGAGCCATAAAATCTCCAAAAATTATCTTTAAGACAATCATTTTGAATACAACATTTACAGAGTGGATGGAAATGACGTGACAGAAACAAATATCTCTTTTTTCGGGTTACAGCCAGAAGTTGATTAGTGACAACAAGAGGAGTGCTGAGGTTGGCAGAGTCATACTAGTTGTCCAACCTGGAACCTTTTCTATATTTCTATTAACATTAGGTCACATAGAGAAGAACGGTTCCTTAGGTTCCTTAAAGTTCAAGACATCATACTCTGAAATGTTTCTAAAGATGAAACTCATTTGTAGAGTCACAAAGTAATCTGATGTAAAATGTGTTGCCTTTATAATGTTAGTTTTTATATTTACAACAATCAGTTTGTATGATTTTTAAAAACCTTTTCAGACATTTGTGCTTTCATGTTTAATGTCAGAAAATCGACCTGTGGATGTTATTTTCTTTCTCTTCTGTAATCAAAAATCAAATAACAATTTCTTGTGATTAACAGAACAAACCCACTTCAAATATTCTTAATCATTTACTTCATTAACATATTTAATGCTGTGTATTTCTTGTGTATGTGATCGATGCTGTCAATATGATCTTTCTGTATAGAGCAGCATCTCATTTCTCTGCATTATTGATTCAGTATCTGATTGTTTCAATGTGTTTTCATTGTTCACGGCTCCAACCACTTCAGAACCGGACTGGATTGCACCTTCATCTTTCCCTGAAACCACAGAGCAGTCTACAGGTACAAGACAGTTCATGTCCGTCCATCTGTCCTTCACTGTCTCTCTGCAACAAAACGTCCTCTTAACAGTAAAATTCAGCATAACAACGTTGTTTAATAAGAATAACAAGATGGTCCAACATGTGTTTTAGCACATAAGACAGTTCAGCACCTAGAAGAAAATATTTCACATTCAATTTTACCATAAATTTTCTTTTTATCTTCACGTCTAATGTTTAAACACATCCTATGTTTCTAATGATGTAAGATAATTATTAACATGTGATGTCAGCACATGACAAGTCAAGAAACACCCAGATCAAAGTCTTTGGGATTGTTTTTCAACAGGAAGATCTAATTTTTGATAAAGGTTCTCTGTGTAGTTTTCTTGTAAACAAGGTTATATTTTTATTCAGTGATACTCACCAAAACATGCTGACTGGATCCTTTAGATCCAACATAAGTGTTGAATATGTTTCTTCAGTCATAAAATATTTGTACAGCTGATTATATAAAGTATTTTAAATCTTGCATTGCTTGTGGTCTTCTTCTCTCCTGCTTTTGTTGGTGCATTGCTGTGTTTCTGGGCAGGTTCCTGCATCCTGTAGATCATGTGAACAATGTAGATCCACATGTAGAAACAAGATACTTGTCATCAAAAAGTCCACAGGGAACCTTTAAGCTTCTAATACAAGACAAAAGATCCCAGTCTTTCAAAACACTGCATATCTCTCTCTCTTCCTTCCCAACCTCTTACCCAGGTTACTTCTGGCCTCTGGTTGTATGTGTGGCTGTGGTTGTTGTGCTGTTGGCTGTTGTTCTGCTGCTCCTCTACAAACTGAAGATGAGGAGGAACTCTGGTTTGAACACCAGAGGAACCTCAGACAGCAGAAACATGGAGGTGACTTCCTTTAACTTTTAATGTTGGCAGACATTTTATTTTTGCAGTTAGGAATAAAAAATCTCATGTCTGCAACTACTTCACGAGTATGAACAAAACTATAATGAAATAAAATCATAATTACTGTTACTAGACCTCTGGCCTGTCCAGTTGTTATCACTATAATATCAACAAACAATTGAAGAACACAATATCTGGTCTGTTACCATGGTTACTGCTATATTTTAGGTTTGATGTCATTCTTGTTTTATTTTCAGTTATCCGTCAGCTATGAGAACTGTCCTCCAGTCTCCACATATGAAGACTCCGACTATCAGAGCCTGGATCCAAACGGCAGGGATCCAGACCAAATCTACTCTACACTCACAGCAAACAAATGATGATGAAGTAAAATCTCTGCTGGTAGAAACTCCAGCAGTATGAAAGTGTTTGTGTTTGTGTTCAGACTCTGGCAGCTCAGTTTTTACCAGTTACTTAATGTATCAGACCAAGTCACATTTTCTAATGAAAGTCAAGAGAATCCTGATTTCTATTCAATTCAAAATACTTTATTCGTCCTTCAAGGGTCAATTTGAGGCAAGGGAGTTTGCACATATACAATTAATTTACACACATAAAACAATCTAAAAAATAGAAATATGACCGTGTTAGAAAGAGTTTAATAGCAGAGGCTGGTCTGTCGCTGGTCAACGATATCCAACACGTCATATTATGAGAAGTGTCAATCATACATGAGGTAAACTGGCCATTTCTTGTACCGTCCACAAGTCTGATGGAATAAAACCAACCTTCCTTCTGTTTGTTTCACATGCAGTTGATCTAAAACACATTCCTGATGGCATCAGGTTAAAGTAGTTGTAGAGGACATCATGTGTGTGGTTGCTGATAATCTTCTCTGCTTTGTTGAGGACTTGTTCAGTATTAACCTGTAACAGGGATCTTTGTGTTTTGCTAGCAGTTAAAATGCTTTCAGGAAAAGAGAAATAAAACGTTTTCAATATTCTCTGATTTACTCTAATGGAGTTTATTTTATAGCACTGATGCTGCTGAGCCTTTTTCACAATAACATCTTTACTGTCACTAAAACTCAATCAGTCATCAAAGACAGTTTCCAAGTATTTGTAGGTCTGGAGGAGTTCAACACTTACTGAAGCCAAGAATGATTGTTGGAACTGTCTGTGTGTTGTGATGAGATTTCCATTTCTTTAGTTTTGAACACATTTAAATCACAAAAAGATCAAAATCTTTAGACAGGATGTGACTGCTGCTCCAGCAGCAATAGGAAGGTCTGTGTCCACCATAGTGAGTTGTTTTACAGCCAGCATGTACTCACTGTATTTCCTCTAATAGTGGCTGGTTGTCAGTGAAAAGCCGGGTGGATAAACTCCTGGTGCCTGTTATATAATGTGCATGCCAGTTAAGCATAAATAATAGTTACCTGGATGTAACTCTGGTTCTATGAGTACATGCATAACCCTCTAGCCAACCAGCACAGAGAGGGGAGGAGGTTGGTGGAGATGCGATATTGTCTAATAAGGGCTCATATTTCAATAATAATGATGGCAGCGACACTGCACCAGGATGGGTTACCAAGGTAACCACAGTAACATGGCTAAACTGGTGAGCATAAATCTATGAGCGTGCTAAAGCTAAGGGCCAGGTACCTTCAGTAGTTGAAGTTAATAAATGATAAATAACTATCAGAGGAAATACAGTAATTTAAATGTGTGTGACTCTGGTGCCTCCTAGTGGTCGTATTGAAAAAGACATTTACACACAGAGAGCTTCAACACTTTGATTCAAATTATTTGGATGCTAAATAAATAAAACACAAAGCATAGTTAATTCAACTTTAAGAGAAGAATTTAATTAAACTAGATTGACAAAAGCCAAATAATTAGACAATAGCAAGTTTGACTATTGTCCCTTGCCAAGCAAACAATCTTAAATATCATCTATATTTTGGTGGAGAATGCGGGCACATTTCAAACCGATTTGCAATTACAATGAGCTGTCTTATCAGCTTCATATGTGACATGCTGTTTATTACCGAGCTGCTGCTTAAAGTATGTTACCATGCTGCTGCATAAAATGAGAGTTATCTCAGAAACAGGCCTGGATATCAGACATCAATATTGTACAAACAATTTTTTGGAACTTTTGAATGCTGGATACTGTGAAACTGAAAACTATGTTCAAATTTGGCAATTGCCAACAGTGCAAAAGATCAAGAGTGGATTGAAAAAAATGAAATGTTTGAGCATAATACTGTGTGATGTATGAGGCAGTCTCTGTGTCACTTTTGGTCTGATTGCAGGCTCTGTGTTGTCAAGTCCCGTCTCACCGCTTCCGTAAACTGTAAAACTCTCGACAAAACCCTGAGGCAAACACAGCCAAGTGTACTGATTTCCTTTGAATGTGAATGCAAACAGATACTGGCTATCTGGATGCAACAGTATTGAGGAAAGAACCTTCTATAACTGTGTAGTGCAAGCGACTTCAAGCACCCAAGTCTCAAAGATGAAAGTATCTTTCTTTTTTTATTTTTACATAAGACTAATATAAAATACATCTTGACATTACAATGCTATCAGTCTTCTATACCTACACATTCTAGTGTAAAATATGTGATCGTATAGTGACAATATTATGTATGATTTTCTATTGCACCTAAGCCATAAGAGCTATTTTCTTCTAAATTGACAATAAAAACTCTGTAACAACCTAAATGAACATTTTATCCATAGACAACAAAATATATGTAGTGCAACATGTTGTTTTACAAAACAAATATTTTATCAGTTGCATTATCATTCCACCAGGTGGCTCCAAGTCTATGTACGTACAATATCTATAGTGAAGAAATTCATACTAGGGTTTATTTTTTACCCTGTAAAACAAATCTTGTACAAAACAGCATTCATCCTGGCAATTTGCTGTTTTGAATGGGCATGTGTTTGTGGTTTGAACCAACAGAATCCAATAAAGATTGAATGACACCTTCAATACCAGCAATTGACTGGTAAGGCAAATTGTACTGTCTAATAGTTGGTAGCTTAGTATCAGACTTGAGTGTGACTTTAGCGTGTGATGTTTGAGAAGAATGTGTAGCAAGGGCCACCATGCTTCCAAGCTGTTGTTGCTCACAGCCAGGATCAACTGCTACAGTGATGTGTGGAAATTGAATCTTTATCATTAATCAATTTATATTGTAAGTCAGATAGCCAGATTGGTATTGTACATCCCTGTGGACCAACAAACAAACATTGTTCACACTCCAGCCCCTCTTGTGTATTCAAAAACACATTAGCCAATTATTTTATACTGCTCTGAAGGGTTGAATTCTGCTGTACAATGACAATGCAGGAGATGCCTCATAGCAGACATCAATGTTGCATATACAAGTTTTTAGCAACTTTTGAATGCTGAATACTGTGAAACTGGAAACTATGTTAAAATTTGGCAAGGTCCAACAATACAAATAATCAACAGTGAATTGCTTGAGCAGCGTTCTCCTAATATTGTGTGAAGTATGAGGCCGTCTCTGTGTCATTTTTGGTCTGACTGCAGGCTCTGTGTCGTCACAAAGGTCTGTGTCAAACTCCTCCTCCTTGTGTCTGGCTCGTTGTATCTCAGTTTCAACCTCACTTTTCTCTGTGCTCTCCTGTATGTCTGTCTCTCTCTCTTCAGCTTTGGCAGCTAACTGCCTTTACTTCCTCTCTTTTCTTTTCTCTCTGTGACTAATAGGAGAAACTCTTTGTCTGTGGTGAACTAGTTTGATCAGTCATATTAGCAGTTGAAAAGGGTTTTTTTTAGTTGACAGTTGTGGATAAGTTGAAATAACTTTTTCTTTTCTTTCTTTCTTGTGGCTCTTGCAAAGGCACCCCGGCTTCTGTTAAAATGGTCAGCAAAGCTTGTGGAGAGGAAGCTTCCATTTGGCATTTTGCCCAACCATACATAATAGCTTTTGAAATGGCTTCTATATTATCACCATGTTAACTTTCATCATTTCTACAGCTCTTGTTTGCAGCTTTGTCTCCAACATCGGCATATGACGTATTTAACACAGTTCTCCACTGCTACTCTGAAGTCATCAGAAATACAGTCTATGCTTTTTTATTCAATCTTACTCTAAATTGCTGACAACAAGCTTTAAGATTCAATTCAGTGATCTGGAGTTTATCTCTATCAAATGCTCCCTCATACAGACTTTCATTCAGTCATTCATAAGGGAAGAAAATGGAACAGAAAAGTCCATCCTTTCAGTCTACCAACAATTTCAATCGGCGACTGTGGGAAAAACATTGCTTTATATTGTTCATCTGTGAGTGTCTGTGCGTTTGATTCAGCATGCTTATGAATGACAGATTGACTTTCAGTTCTAAATAGCTACATTTATTTCCTACTGAAACACAGGTAGTCTTCCTCTTATTTTTTTTTGGTGAGTTGATTAATTCAGTTGATTCTATTCTACTCACTGCTTTGGATGCCTTGTTGCCCATTTCACACTCACATATTAAGACATTACTCACAAACAGATTTCAACAACATCTTCAGCAGCATCAAAGTTCTTTTCACACTTTTCTCCTTGGTACAGCAGCAGAGGTCTGAAGCCAAATGGACAAAGCAACTCTTTGCTTTGTGTTCACACTTTTAAAAATTATCAGCGCCTAGACTCCAGGATTTTGAATCCTGAGCCTCAACATTCAGAGGACACAGAGTGGATGATCCCCAATCTTGGCTTAAATGAAGCAGGCCTATATCCTACCCCAAAAACATCTTTTCTATAATTAGGTTAGTCCCTCTGTGTTGAGCGTAGCCTGGAGCTAGCTCAGAAATCAACAGCCACTTTGTGGCACTGCAGGGGTTAAGAACACTAACCCTCAGCCTTATTTCCTCTTCACAACCACACTGCTCTGCACCCGCTTATCTCAGCATAACTTAATCGGTTTCAACATTTTTCATGTGTTAAGATTCTTTTTCAACCATCAGCTCCTTTAACTTCTTTTTGTTCAATATCAAACCAATTGTTAAAGTTCAACACGGAAAGGCACAATAATAGATATTTTGTACTTACCATATCTTTGTTGTGTTGAAATTCATAGACACCAAATTGTTGTGGATATAAAATATATAAATGTTTATCACTCGTGCATGCGCAAAGTTGTGCAAAGTGCAAAGTTTCAAAAACTGTGATTAATTTGGACCAAAAAAAATAATTCCTTGCATTTTGATCTGTAATCGCTTTGGAAATCAAAAAAATACCGGCATTACCTTTTAAAATGTTGTAAATTTCAATTGAATTCACACAGGAAACCTCAATTACTGTTGTCCAGTGCAGCCTCACAGAGCTGATTAATTGTAGACTGTAACGCAGCCTTCCATGTTGAATTAATTCATATGAATCATTTTTTATAATTTAATGTTAGTTTTGATATCAGTTTTACATTTTTCTTTTTTTAATCTCATTCATTCTGCTTACATACAAAGGATTTTTTTTCTTTTTTTCATCAGAAGTTGAATTATGTTCTTTGATTTTCAGCACGTTCACACACATTCAAGCATGTTTCCCATGACTGTAATACGAGAAGTGAGATCAATGGATGCAACATCCTGGCAGTCTATATAAAGATTACTGTTTATCTAGATTTATTTTTTTTATTTTTGTGCCTGTGTCTCTCAGAGCTTTGCAGAGCGTATTTTGTGACTTCCTGCCTGAATAAACCACAAAGAAAACAAGAGCTTGTTTTAGAAGAACTAGTGTTTCACAGTTATGTTAGAATTATAATGTGCATACATTGTCACATATTCAGAATGAGCCAGCACAGCTTTTCTCCACCAACCACAAAACAAATATACAGTTCTGAATGTCCATGTCTAAAATATAACAGAGTGGTAACTTGTGTTGTATATGTCTTCTATCATTTTGGTCTGTTTTCTCTTGTTTTTTGAAGTTCTTTATTTTAGGAATTTCATATTGAAAAAGCTACAAATGTGGAGGGTACCCACTTGATTTAGTCTAACTCAGACTATTAAACCTTCGTTTTAATTTAAGGGGAATTTAATAATATGTCATGTGATGTCATAATATGTGATGTCATATTCTTAATCATTTACTTAATTAAGATATTTAATGCTGCATCTCATTTCTCTGCATTATTGATTTTTCAGTCAGCAGTCATGATATTAATTTTAGAGGAACACACTCCTTTTTCTCACCAAGTCTCTGTAAGAGCCACGATATCTCTCATAGATCTATCTTTCTTTCACTGCTTCAGTTTGTTTGATTTATTATTTAGAAATATAATGGTAACATTTGACTTCCGTCGACCACCGTCTTCATATTTATCATTTACAAGTTGTATAAAGATATTTAATAAATGGTTATAACTCCTGTAGGCACCTAAAAGTGTGTACAGCAGCAACAGGTAATGAATGACAATATAGTAAAACTCAGTCTTCATGGGAGAAGTTATAAAAAGGAAAATACTGAGAATTAATAAAATGTCTTTATACCTTATAACTATATATTAAATGTTTATATGTTGCTCATAAATGGGGTAAAGTGATTATTCTTATCTTCAGTCAGCAGCTTCATCATGAAACCACTGATCTACATACATTAACATTACACTTGTTGTGTTCATATAGGTTAGACTGTGAGTATATATTTATTTAATCTTTATTGTTGGATATCTCCTGGGATATTATACAGTATGTAAAGATTTGAACCGCTTGTTCTTTAATACTCCTACAAGGCTAATCTGGCCATAGTTAAAGTAAACTGGCAACTCTGTGTATTTTCATTTTTAATGAGTTGGTAAGTGCACAAAAAATACTTCTGATCTGTAATCGCTTTGGAAATTTAAAAAAATACCGACATTTTTTAAAAAATGTTGTAAATTTCAATTGAATTCATACTGGAAACCTCAATTACTGTTGTCCAGTGCAGCCTCACAGAGCTGATTAATTGTAGACTCTTACACAACCTTCCATGTAGATTTAAAACCTTTTAATCATTCTTTTAATTTAGTATTAGTTTTGATGTCAATATTACATTATTCTTTATTTGATCTGTTCTCATTCTGCTTACATACAAAGGTTTTTTTATCAGAAGCTGAATTATTTTGTTTGATTTTCAGCATGTTCACACACATTCATGTGTTACTCAATCATGTTTGTTGTGACTGTAATAGAATAATAATGTTCATAAAGATTACTGTTTCTCTAGATTTGTTTTGTTTTTTTTGCGTCTGAATCTCTCAGATCTTTGCAGGGCGTATTGTGTGACTTCTTATCTGACTAAACCACAAAGGAAACAAGAGCTTGTTTTAGAAGAAATGATCTTGTTCAGATTACTGGTAAATACGTGAGAATACGTGCATGTTAGAATTATAATGTGCATACATTGTCACATATTCAGAATGAGTTAGCACAGCTTTTCTCCACCAACCACAAAACAAATATACAGTTCTGAAAGTCCATGTCTAAAAAATAACGGAGGGGTAACTTGTGTTGTATATGTCTTCTATCATTTTGGTCTGTTTTGTCTTGTTTTTTGAAGTTCTTTATTTTAGGAATTTCATAGTGAAAAAGCTACAAATGTGGAGGGTACCCACTTGATTTAGTCTAACTCAGACTATTAAACCTTCATTTTAATTTAAAGTGAATTTTATAATATGTCATGTGATGTCATATAATATGTGATGTTATATTCTTAATTATTTACTTCATTAAGATATTTAATGCTGCATCTCATTTCTCTGCATTATTGATTCAAAGGCTCTGAGATTTTTTTCCACAGGACACTTTGGTTCTGAAGGTTGTCTGATGCATTTTAGAAATAAAGAAGTTTTCAGTCAGCAGTTATGATATTAATTTTAGAGGATCACACTCCTTTTTCTCACCAAGTCTCTGTAAGAACCACAATATCTCTCACTGCCTCATGTTCTTATTGCCTCCTTCAATTTGTTTGATTTATTATTAAAAATATAATGGTAACACTTGACTTTAACACCGTCTCCATATTTATCATTTACAAGTTGTATATAGATATTTAATAAATGGTTATAACTCCTGTTGGCACCTAAAAGTGTGTACAGCAGCAACAGATAATGAATGACAATATAGTAAAACTCAGTCTTCATGGGAGAAGTTATAAAAAGAAAAATACTGAGAATTTATAAAATGTCTTTATACCTTATAACTATATATTAAATGTTTATATGATGCTCATAAATGTGGTAAAGTGATTATTCTTATCTTCAGTCAGCAGCGTCATCATGAAACCACTGATCTACACACATTAATATTACACTTGTTGTGTTCATATAGGTTAAACTGTGTGTATATATTTATTTAATCTTTATTGTTGGATATCTCCTGGGATATTATACAGTATGTAAAGATTTGAACCGCTTGTTCTTTAATACTCCTACAAGGCTAATCTGGCCATAGTTAAAGTAAACTGGCAACTCTGTGTATTTTTATTTTTAATGAGTTGGTAAGTGCACAAAAATACTTTAGATCTGTAATCACTTTGGAAATCCAAAAATACAGACATTACCTTTAAAAATGTTGTAAATTTCATTTGAATTCACTGGAAACCTCAATTACTGTTTTCCAGTGCAGCCTCACAGAGCTGATTAATTGTAGACTCTAACGTAGCCTGCTTTGTTGAATTAATTCATATTTAATCATTTTTTATAATTTAATATTAGTTTTGATGTCAGATTTACATTTTTCTTTTTTTAATCTCATATCACTCATTCTGCTTACATACAAAGGATTTTTTTTCTTTTTTTCATCAGAAGCTGAATTATGTTCTTTGATTTTCAGCACGTTCACACATTCAAGCATGTTTCCCATGACTGTAATACGAGAAGTGAGATCAACAGATGCAACATCCTGGCAGTCTTTTAAAGATTACTGTTTATCTAGATTTTTTAATTTTTTTAATTTATTTTTGTATCTGAGTCTCTCAGAGCTTTGCAGAGCGTATTGTGTGACTTCCTGCCTGAATAAACCACAAAGAAAACAAGAGCTTGTTTTAGAAGAACTAGTCTTTCACAGTTATGTTAGAATTATAATGTGCATATATTGTCACATATTCAGAATGAGCCAGCACAGCTTTTCTCCACCAACCACAAAACAAATATCCAGTTCTGAAAGTCCATGTCTAAAAAATAATGGAGGGGTAACTTGTGTTTTATATGTCTTCTATCATTTTTGTCTGTTTTGTCTTCTTTTTTGAAGTTCTTCATTTTAGGAATTTCATATTGAAAAAGCCTTAAACCTTCATTTTATGTGATGTCATATAATATGTGATGTTGTATTCTTCATCATTTACTCCATTAAGATATTTAATGCTGCATCTCATTTCTCTGCATTGATTCAGACGCTACGAGTTTTTTATATAAAAAGTTATAAAAAGAAAAATACTGAGAATTAATAAAAATGTCTTTATACCTTATAACTACATATTAAATGTTTATATGATGCTTATAAATGTGGTAAAGTGATTATTATTATCTTCAGTCAGAAGCTTCATCATGAAACCACTGATCTACACACATTAATATTACACTTGTTGTGTTCATATAGGTTAGACTGTGTGTATATATTTATTTAATCTTTATTGTTGGATATCTCCTGGGATATTATACAGTATGTAAAGATTTGTATGAGGTCGATATATTGTGCAGTGAGATGCTGGTGTGTTTACATACTGGAATGTTTGTTGGTGTTTAATGTGTCTGAATAATTTCATAGAGGTCATATAATGGGGTCAGAAATGAAAATTATTCATTCAGTGATGTACCCTTAACCATCATCATGTTGCAAAGACAGGGGAGAGAGAGAGAGAGAGAGAGAGAGAGAGAGAGGAAATAATGTTATCTTAAAGCATCTTCAGCTTCCTGGTTGATCAGACAGACATATAGAGGCAGTTCTCTGACAGTTTGATGATTTTATGCATCAGGATCAAACTCAGAATGAATATCCACCATGTTCTGTTCTTCTGCTTCTTATCAGGTGAGGACTGATTACCTGACTGTGTCTGTTAAGCTTCAGCACAAACTGCTTCTGGACATTTGTTGTGTTCATTTTAACAAATGTCAGATTTTTATCACACAAGTTTTCATGTTGCTGTCATGTTAATTAGTTTTCCTGTTGTTCTCTAAATTATTCTGTTACTAATTACAACATCTCTATAATCTAATCCTGTAATTTAATTAAACTGAATGTAATTTATGTAGGAATTTGTGCACTCAGATATATTATGACCTTATAGGGGAATTATCAACAGTCAAACTGTTGATTTGGCCACTACCAATGTTCTTGCAATCTGGCGCTATGACTATGATTCATATATTGACCTTTAGATGTGCTCAGGTTTGGAATCCTATCAAGCATGATCAAATTAGGGTTTATTGGACAATGTAAAGTGGAGTTACAACAACTTCCTGTGTAATGCCCCAAATATGTTTTGGGCAAGATTGACTGGCACGCTACACCAAGGGTGTTCAGTGAAAACTAAAAAGCTTTGCTATTTAGCATCACAAAGGTCTTTAGATGTAAGCTACCAAATTTGAAGACATTTGGGCTAAATCTCTAGGAGGAGTTCATTAAAGTAAAACGCCTGTCGATGGCTTCACCTTGCAAAAGAAATGCAAAGTTTACTCAAAATGTCTGACTTCCTGTTGGGCTTAGGGTTAGGCTCCAAGAGGCTCTTTGTAAGTCTGGACATGATACATGTGCTACTGAAATCGGTACATCTACGTGAATTCTAAATGTGGGGATTCAACTTTAAAATTTCCTGAGGGGCACTATCCAGCCATTTTGCCACATTCATGTCAAGAACCATAAAATATATTAGTGTTCCTTTCTTTTGATGCATGTGCAAAGTTTCAAAAACCGTGATTAATTTGGACCAAAAAACAATAATTCCTTGCATTACAATGAGGTCTTCACACTACTCAGAGCTCAGGCATTAATAAATAACGGTGTGATGGAAAAGCAAAGCTCTGAAAGACTGTACATCAGTCATCCTGAACTTCTATGAATCCAAAAAAGTTTAATGAAAATGAACAAATATCTCATCATTGACACAATAAATATTTCTGACATGCTGTTCCGATTGTAGGATTGACTGACTCTGAGATTTTCAACTTTTCAAACATTACAATTATCTGAAGAAAACCTTTAACATCGTCACTACAAAACATTTTTCCTTTAACTTTTAAATGTTAAATTTCTGTTGAGATGTTCGGGAAAAATGCTGTAAACTCATGTACCACTTATTCAGGTGATATTTTAAAATTACACAAGTTAAAGCTACTGGACAGTATACTATTCAGTTAGTCAATAACAGGCAAACATAAAATTGATCTGTACTAACTAATGCAGACTGTAGGAAGACAACCGCTTGTTCTTTAATACTCCTACAAGGCTAATCTGGCCATAGTTAAACTGGCAACTTTAACTACACTGAATGTAATTTAACAATACATATGAAATGATGAATATTTGTTGCTCATTCATGTGTTTGATATTAGAAAGTATGAAAGAAAAACACTGAAAAACAGACGTTAAACAGAGACACTGTGACTACAACTGCAGCTACAAGTAGAACAACAGCAACTGCTGTACAGTCAGTGAAAACTTCTGTATCATCTCTGCTTCTCTGTGAACTGATGGATTAGCCCTCATTAATCTGCAGTCTGTTTACAGGAAGTCTACAATACACAAAGTATTGATCATCAGTATTCACTGTTCATCTTTCCAACAGCACTGCAGGATGGAAACACTGGACTCGTCAGTGCAGGATACCATTATGCTGGAGCTGAAGGAGGAAGTGGTTCAATGTATTGTACCGTGACTTCATCTGGAAAGACCAAGTTCTTCTGTAAAGGAGAATGTGAAGAAGAAGACATTCTCATTAAAACAGATTATGACACAGTTGAGAGTGGCAGATACAGCATCAAATATAAAGACGGATCTTCTGGAAGAAGAAAGGTGACTGTGACCATCACACAGCTGACCAAGTCAGACTCAGGATGGTACAGATGGGGTTTGGGTGGATCTTCAGGCCCAGATGATTACTGTGACTTTGACCTCATAGTTACAGATGGTGAGTTTCTACTGAAAGTCATAAAACTGATATATTTACTATGTTCAACCCATTTAATGATTTTGAAGTTTAAGAATAAATGAAGTCAGATAGAATCTAATTAAATTGTGGGAAGAATGTGAAACGTTTATGATATATTGACTCAGTGTATCAATGTTGGATGAAATCATTACTCCAGCAGTCAGACTGGTTGAACTGGGCAGCTCCCAGTGTGACTCTGTGGATCTGTGTAAATGTGAAGCAGGAAATATTGTGATCAGACTGCAGCATCTTACAGGAAGTACAGACAGTAACTGTTGATTGTTCATCTTTTCAGCTGCAACGTTGGGTGTAAACACTCGTTTCGCCTGTGTAGGAACTGTGGGAGGAAGTATCAGAAGAGGATGCATCAATACTGTTTATGGAAGTAGGAAGTTCTTCTGTAAGGACAAATGTAAAAAAGAAGAAGACATCCTGGTTGAAACAGAAGATAACATTGCTCAGAATGGCAGATACAGCATTGAATATGATGAAGGATCTCCATATGGACTGTCTGTGACCATCACACAGCTGGAGAAGTCAGACACAGGATGGTACATGTGTGGTTACGGCAACCCTTTGTCTCCAAATTCATCCTACAAGTTCCCGATCTTTGTTATAGATGGTGAGTTTTATATTTAATTTTCTGTCCACATTCTGTTCAATGAATGTCAACTCATAAATGGTTTACATGCTTGTCTTGTTTTAATTTACAATTAAAAAAAAGAATTTCTGCATGTCATTCCTCTACTCTATTTTTCCACATTTCCTGTCTCTTTCGAATATCACTATCAAATAAATCCATAAAATGCCCAAAGATGATCTTTTAAAAGAAATTTAAAGAGTGGATGGAAATGACATGACAGAGATAAATATCTTTCAGGTTACAGCCAGATGTTGATTAGTGACAACAAGAGGAGTGCTGAGGTTGGCAGAGTCATACTAGATGTCAAACCTGAAACCTTTTCTATATTTCTATTAACATTAGGTCACATAGAGAAGAACGGTTCCTTAGGTTCCTAAATGTTCAAGACATTCAATTCAATTCGATTCAATTTTATTTATATAATGAATAGTAATAATAGTAATGGTTTCATCCAACATTGATACACTGAGTCATTATGTCATAAACGTCTCACATTCTTCAATTCAATTCAATTCAATTTGATTTATATATCGCCAAATCATAAGGCAAAGTCATCTCAGGGCACTTTTACATCGAGCAGGTCTAGACCACGCTCTTTAATTTACAGAAAGAGAAACCCAACAGTTCCCCCCATGAGCAGCACTTGGCGACAGCGGGAAGGAAAAACTCCCCTTTAACGGGAAGAAACCTAAAGCAGACCGTGACTCTGGGCCAGAGACATCATACTCTAAAATGTTTCTAAAGATGAAACTCATTCATCACAAAGTAATCTGATGTAAAATGTGTTGCCTTTATAATGTTAGCTTTTAAATTTACAACAATCAGTTTGTATGATTTTTAAAAAAGTTTTCAGACATTTATGCTTTTATGTTTAATGTCAGAAAACCAACCTGTGGATGTTATTTTCTCACTCTTTTGTAATAAAAAATCAATACAAATTAATAACAATAATTTCTTGTGATTAACAGAACAAACCCATTTCAAATATTCTTAATCATTTACTTCATGAACATATTTAATGCTGTGTATTTCTTGTGTATGTGATCGATGCTGTCAATATGATCTTTCTGTCTAAAGCAGCATCTCATTTCTCTGCATTATTGATTCAGTATCTGATTGTTTCAATGTGTTTTCATTGTTCACAGCTCCAACCACATCAGTCCAATCAGCCTCCACACCAGCAACAACACAGAGTTTCATCTCCAGTTCAGGTAGCTTCACACCTTCATCATCTTTCTCTGAAACCACAGAGCAGTCTACAGGTACAGGACAGTTCATGTCTGTCCATCTGTCCATCACTGTCTCTCTGCAACAAAACATCCTCTTAAAACAGTAAAATTCAGCATAACAACATTGTCTAATAAGAATAACAAGATGGTCCAACATGTGTTTCAGCACATGAGACAGTTCAGCACCTAGAAGAAAACATTTCGCATTCAATTTTACAATAAATTTCCTTTTTATCTTCACACCTAATATTTAAACACACGTTTCTTATGATGTAAGATAATTATTAACGTGATGTCAGCACATGACAAGTCAAGAAACATTCAGACCAAAGTCTTTGGGATTGTTTTTCAACAGGAAGATCTCATTTTTGATAAAGGTTCTCTGTGTAGTTTTCTTGTCAACAAGATTATATTTATATTCAGTGTTACTCACCAAAACGTGCTGAGTGTATCCTTTAGGTCCAACATTAGTGTTGAATATGTTTCCTCAATCATAAAGTATTTGTACAGCTGATTATTTAAAATTTTAAATCTTGCATTGCTTGCAGCCTTCTTCTCTCCTGCTTTTGTTGGTGCATTGCTGTGTTTCTGGGCAGGTTCCTGCATCCTGTAGATAAGTGGGATGATGTGAAACCACTGGTAGGAATGTGTATCACATCAACCACATGTGCACAATGTAGATCCACATGTAAATACAAGATACTTGAGGTCAAAAACTCCACAGGGAGCCTTTAAGCTTCTAATATAAGACAAAAGAGTCTTTTATACTTCTACATGTCTCTCTCTCTCTTCCTTCCCAGCCATCACTGATGTCCCTCACCCAGGTTACTCCTGGCCTCTGGTCATATGTGTGGCTGTGATTGATGTGCTGTTGGTTGTTCTGCTGCTCCTCTACAAACTGAAGATGAGGAGGAACTCTAGTTTGAACACCAGAGGAACCTCAGACAGCAGAAACATGGAGGTGACTTCCTTTAACTCTGTATGTCTCATGTTAACTCTTACTGTTGGCAGACATTTTATTTTTGCACTTAGGAATAAACAATCTCATGTCTGCAACTACTTCACTAGTATGAACAAAACTATGATTAAATAAAATCATAATTACTGTTACTGGACCTCTGGCCTGTCCAGTTGTTATCACTAAAATATCAACAAACAATTGAAGAACACAATATCTGGTCTGTTACCCTGGTTACTGCTATTTTAGGTTTGATGTCATTCCTGTTTTATTTTCAGTTATCTGTCAGCTATAAGAACCATCCTCCAGTCTCCAGATATGAAGACTCCGTCTATGAGAACCTGGATCCAGACAGCAGAGTCTAGACCAAACCAACTCTGCAACCAAAGCAAACAAATGATGATGTTTGGATCTGGATCTGGATTCTGTACTGTGCAGGTTAACATGTGCTGCAAAGTTCCAGTTTGTTCTGCTTTCTTCTACTTTTTGTTTAATCAGCAGATATTAACTATAAACATGCTATTTTTCACCTCTATGCTGATGATTCACAACTGATCATATTTCTGCTTACTTATTCTGTAATATTAATTTTGTTTTCAAAAATGTAGATCTTGTTTGATATTGTTCTTCTACCCTTTGAGCCAACTCTGTCTATGTTGTTAATTCATGTTTTAAAGTTGCAAAAATGTTGATACTGAACATGTGACTGAAATGTTCAGAGACAATCTACCTGGTTGTTTTCCACCAAAATCTCTGATGTTGCAGTAAAATCTCTGCTGGTAGAAACTCCAGCAGCATGAAAGTGTTTGTGTTCAGACTCTGGCAGCACTTGGTTCAGGTCAGAGAAAGATCCTGGTCTCTGTTTAATACAGAAAAAAAAAGTCAGTAGTGTTTGTAATGTTTATGAACCTTGAAGCCACAGCAGCATCTTTCACTAACCTGAACCAAACCTGAACACACACAGGACTCAGGATGTGAACCCAGGTCTCTGCTGTCAGAGTCCTGCATCTTGTAGCCCCCCATCCACCCTGACCTCCTCCCTCCCACTGCAGAGACACACAGAAATGTAGCTTCATTCATTACTGTGAACATCATCCAGGTAGAGATTATGTTTATAACAACAGTTTAGTCGTATATGAAGGTCATTTCAAGGAGACAGAGTTGTTTTGAGCAACACATAAAGAAGTCGAGAAGAAGAGCAGCTCAGTTTTTACCAGTTACTTACTGTGTCAGACCAAGTCACATTTTCTAATGAAAGCCAAAATGATCCTGACAAGAGAATCCTGAGAATCTTTCTGTTTATTTCGCATGCAGTTGATCTAAAATACATTCCTGATGGCATCAGTTTAAAGTAATTGTAGAGGACATCCATAGAGGTGTGTTGTTGCTGATAATCTTTGCTTTGTTGAGGACTTGTTCAGTATTAGGCTGTAACAGGGATCTTTGTGTTTTGCCCATAATTTTAGAGCTGATGTTGCAATCGTTTTTTGTCCTTTTGACAAATGTAATCCAGCAGTTAAAATGCTTTCAATAAAAGAAGAATAAAATTTTTTCAATATTCTCTGATCGACTCTAATTGAGTTTATTTTACAGCACAAACGCTGCTGAGCCTTTTTCACAATAACATCTGTACTGTCACAAAATCTCAATCAGTCATCAAACACAGTTCCCAAGTATTTGTAGGTCTGGAGGAGTTCAACACTTACTGAAGCCAAGAATGATTGTTGGAACTGTCTGTGTGTTGTGGTGAGATTTCCATTTCTTTAGTTTTGGACACATTTAAATCTAAAAAAAGATCAAAATTTTTAGAGATGATGTGACTGCTGCTCCAGCAGCAATAGGAAGGTCTGTGTCCACCATAGTGAGTCATTTTACAGCCAGTATGTACTTACCGTATTTCCTCTAATAGTGGCTGGTTGTCAATGAAAAGCCGGGTGGATAAACTCCTGGTGCCTGTTATATAATGTGCATGCCAGTTAAGCATAAATAATAGATACCTGGATGTAACTCTGGTTCTATGAGTACATGCATAACACTCTAGCCAACCAGCACAGAGAGGGGAGGAGGATGGTGGAGATGTGATATTGTCTAATAAAGGGATAACAGCTCATATTTAAATAGTAATGATGGCAGCAACACTGCACCAGGATGGGTTACCAAGGTAACCAGAGTAACTTGGCTAAACTGGTGAGCATAAATCTATGAGCATGCTAAAGCTAAGGGCCAGGTACCCTCAGTAGTTGAAGTTAATAACTATTAGAGGAAATACAGTAATTTAAATGTGTGTCTGACTCTGGTGCCTCCTTGTGGTCGTATTGAAAAAGACACACAGAGCTTCAATATTTGATTCAAATTGTTTTGGATGCTGAAGCTTCTTAATCTGAGCTGCTCATCTTTGTACCTTTTCCTGTTTGATATCACATGTTTTCTGGCCTGTAATCATCAAGAGTCACTTTATAATGTGATATTTATGAGAAGCTTGTAATGAGCTTTGTCATTGTGAAAATCTTCCTAAATTCACATAAAGGACTCAGTTTCTTTGGCTGACAGTGTGGAGTTTCAGGAACCCAGTCTCTTTATTCAGTAAACTTCTGATACTCTTAAATCATACAATTAATATGAGGTTTCACATCTTCATTTTCATGGTTGAAGTGCTGATCGTCCACATATGAACAGTTTGTACTGTAACAAACCAGTTTAGACAATAGGAAGCAGTGAAAGACAGTTTTATTTTTAAATTCAATCAACTGACATGTAGAGGTGTGGTGGTGTCTTAGTTCGACAATAGCAAGATGGCGCCGCCTGGTGGTCACCCAGTTCTGTGCAATATGTCTGATGGCAGAAAAGGAAAGACAAGCAGCACTTTGTCTGATGTTATCTGACCATCAGATGTGTAAAAAGATGTTGGTGCATATATGTGTGTGTCGCAAAGAGGGAACGAAGAGGAGGGAAAGCGATTGTGAAGTGTAGAGAAGCATTCCTTTGTCATAGCATGAGGCTCAACACTATATTAACAGGGCTTTTTTCCATCATTGATGTGCAGGGATTGAATTGGGCCATACAACCATACATACTGTCAGCTTATGTATATAAATGTGTCAGCTTTTTACACTGTTAACCCTTTAATATCTATGTGTGTAACAGTCTGTTTTAGGTAATGTTGTAACTGTTAGCAGGTGGCATCATGGCAATATTGTATGATTTTTGGAGACTGTCCAGGTGCACAAAAATGACAAATAGTTACATGTGAGAGATGACGTATAGAGGTTGTAGTGATTATATACAACCCTTAATCAGTTCAGTGCAATCCAGTTTCACAAACATTAAATAAAGACAATTATACAAGACGTAGTTCCGACCGAGCAATCTGATTGATCAACTAGACATTTGAAACATGCTCAAATCAGCATGACCGCACACCTAGGCGTGCCGGAGACGTGAATTTGGCTTGTTTTTCTTTAATGTTTGTGAAACTGGATTGAACTGAACTGATTAATGGTTGTAGGGGAAACAAAACAGACCCTTTGCCAAGTGGATTGAACTCTAAGACTGTGGGATTTGTTACACACACACACAGTCACAAACACACATCGAAAACCTGAACCCTTCTTCACTCTTCATCGTCACCTGGCACCCCCATACACTGCAAAACTCAGCCATTTTCCCCTCATCTGAGACGATATCTCAGCTTCCACTCTTCCCCCAGCTCTGCCGGTGCAATTAAATACGCTACATATCACATCTTTATATTTTTTTCCAGTTGAGTTGTCAACCAGTTTTACTTTATATGAGCTGTTTATCACTAAATGCTCATTTTTGTTAGCTCTAGGCTCATTCAGTTGAACTAGCCAGCTTACCCTAGCTTAGACTATATATGATGCAGCATTTAATTAGGGCCTGAGCCCAAAGGGCGAAGACCCTATTGTAACTGGTTCGTTTGTTTCTTTCTTTATTATCTTGCGACTTTCCCCCTGAATTTGACCCCCTAAAAATGCTCAAAAAGTCACCAAATTTGGCAGGGACATCCAGTCCGGCGAAAAATTTGATAATATGTAAAAATTATCCCCCCCACCCCAAATTTACTCTCTAGCACCACCTATTTTCCGTATCTGCCTTTAGGAATGTCGTAGAGAAACGCAACCAACATCAAATTGTTCGTCTGCTCAAGACCTAAAAATCATACACTGACACCCCAGAAAATTCCAAAAATGTCAATTTTTTTGGGAAAATTTGCCCCCTCGTCTAGCATTATCTCATCTGAGACCGCTCATGCTTTTGGCTTCAGATTGTAATATATCGCTCAGTAGAGTCTCCTGAACAAAAGTTCTGAAAAACTTTGTAATAGAAGGTCCGGTTTTCATAATATTGGCCTACAAGCGTGGTGAGCGATTTTCAGATTATAATGGGTTTCAATGGGAGAGTCGTTTTCTCAGCAGGCTGACATTGATCAATTAGAGGAATATTGTCTAAACCGTAAATCTCACAACTTTTAAATTTAGACCACTGGATTCGCGACGGATATATCTATCAAAGTGGGTATTTTCAGTCCAAATGGCCAAAATTCAAGGCTACTGTCATTTTAAAAACATATATATTGTTTAATATGCAGTTAATAACTTTAAGTCCCGCCTACCTGTCAATCACAACTCCGCATCAGACCGGAGTTTTTTTGATCGTTGTCATTAAAAGAGCTGCAGCTGTGTTTATCTAAGCCCCTTACTCAGCGTGTTGGACAGTGACAGCTTGTGTGCGTCAATTGATAAGTAAGTCTCCTTTTCTCTTTTAAGTTCTGTTGTTTACGTTTTAATTATTGTAGTTAATCACCGGAGTAAACGCAGCATCGTCGTTAGCAACCGTTAGCATCGTCATGTCGATGCTAACGAAATTAGCATGCTAGTGTTAATTTAACACACTTATCCAGCGTGTTGTGACAGCGGTCGGACAGTGGAGCTTGTGTCCATTGATAAGTAAGTCTCCTTTTCTCTTGTAAGTGATGTTGTTCATGTGTTAATTATTGTAGCATGCTGTGTACAGTCATACGATGTGATTTGATGAGCGGCAGTTGAACTGTGTTAGGTGCTGCTTAGTCCAGCTGTGTGTTCAATGCATTTATAAGAGAAGCTGAATATCTTTCTTAGTAGTTATAATGTTGTTTCTCTTCTTATTTGACAGCCATGTAAGACATGTGAGTAATGTGAATGACAGTACTGTAGTTAGGAGTGATGTTTGGATATGTTATATGTTATAGTGTTTATAAGTGGAGATTATATATATAACTACATGGTTATTCTGTAATATCGAGAGGAGCAAAAAAGGCATGTTGTACACATTTCAATCTAACTGTTATCAGGTCATATGGCTTACAAGTCTAATTTTTTAAAAATGCACCTGATGATTAGGAGAAAATTGATTTATTTTGCACACAAACTTATCAGAAGCTTCCATGTATTTCAATGTAGATGACAGTACAGGGGCACAACACAGGCATAATGTTGATGACACTGCCGTGAGCCACACACACTTCTCCTTCAGCACAAATTTGTCATTCTCACACCGTTGACATGTCATGTTTAGCCATAACAGGGAGTTTGCTACGACTTTGCTGTACACGCTCCTGTCTGCACTGAACTCCACTTGGCTGAAGACTCACACCCCTCGCACCGGGTGCGCGGGCGGCGAGTGCGACGGACGCCATGGTGCCGGGTCCCGGCATGCGCGGGGGGCTCGGGCCCGTCCAACGCTGCTTGCAGCTTTAATTGTTTACTTTTCTGCACAATATTGGTGATCTTCAAGTCCCTAGACCCAAAAATGTGGATGGAAGAGCAAGAGAAAAAAGGGTGTCGGTTCAACTCTCCTCCTGAAATCTCCTCCTTAATTAATATGGGAGTCTATGGGACAGTTGGCCGGTAAACCCTTCACAAAAGGGCTGACAGTTCAAATTCTGTTTGTGTCTGAGCTACGGTTGGTGGTTTAAATGACAAAGCACAAGTGTGCCTACTACTGTGGAAAAAATTATTTCTGTAGACCAAAATATGTGGCTGAAAGGACGATTTATCCAGAAATTTTTCAGAAAAATTTAAACAGCCTCTTCCACTCTAGCGATGATGTCACGCACTCTAGCTCTGAACATTCCAGCAATACACACTAATGTTAAACTCAAAATTTATCTAAAATTGGGCATGAAACTTTAAAAGTCACAGATCAAAAAGTATAAAAGATATCAAAAAGCTGAATACAAGTTTAATAGCTGACAACTTTGTGAACATTTTAAAGTTTGAATGAAGGCTGTAGCTCAAAGTATGGCGAAGTAGTTGAAGCTTGAAATTGCCCCTAAAATGTGGACATTTTTTGATCCCCATTCATTTCCTATGGGAAAATCATTCATTTGTCATATCACACCATTCCTGAACGAACCGCACATTTTGATATATAATTCACATGGGTTTTCTCAAAGCTGCGGGACTAGTTACGTGCTGAAATTTTGTATGGAAGAGGAATCTGAAGGAATGGATATCCTCCTTGCACTGTATTTGTATTTGCAGGAGTGTCAGGTTGTCCTTACTAATCATGAGTGTCCCAGTGAGCTCTGATAAACCTCCACGCTCTGAGCTCTCAACAGACACTTGGACGCTGTGACAGTAAATAAATCACACAAGTAGCCACTCGACTACTTGTAAATACTGTAAGAGTGGATGTTGAGACAGACCCAGAGTTTGGGGCTGGGGACAGAAAGTATTTATATTTATCATCTGCAAAAAAAAAAAGGACATTGAAGTATTGATTAGGAAGAATCATGTTATTAATGTATAATGTAAACTGCAGTAGACTAAGGATAGACCCCTGTGGAAGAAGGCCTAGCTATTGGCTGGTTTTAGAACAACAACAATCAAAAGACATGAGAAGTTTATAAGTTGGATTTAGCATGAATATTATTATTAGAAAATCCAAAAATCCAAAAAATAAATTACAGCATTGAAATCATTCAAAATAATACTTATTTTGCCTAAATTAAACCTACCTACTTCTAGATAGCTGTATTTAATTGCTTTGTATTGCTCATGAATGATTGTTTTTACTGTCATCTGGTTGTAGCTGTAACACTGTTGGGTTGAATTTACTCCGTTCAACAGATCCTCTGAGCTCGTTGCACCTTGCACAGTATTTGTATCTGCAGGAGCGTCTGGATGTCCCGTTGAACTCTGGTAAACCTGCACACTCTGAGCTCTCAACAGACACTTGGCCGCCGTGGCAGTAAATAAATGACACACGTAGCCACTTGTAAATACTGTAGGTGTGGATGTTGAAACAGACCCAGAGTGTGAAGCAGAACGGGCGAAGGAAGCTAAATAAGGAGGACTGAGGCAGGAAGTGTGACAACAAGAAGCTGATGTCAAAGCACACAACGTCTTGAGGTGTGGACAGGAAGGTAAAAGACGGAATTAGAGAGTCAGAGAGAACTCACTTGTTGCTGAAACACACACGAGCTCAACGAAAAAGAACACAGGATGTAATATAAAGGAAAAGGAGAGGCCTAAATATAGCAGCACGTGCACACAAACTAGCTGTCTGTTAATTCTAATGGTCTGTCGCTGGTGTTTGCATATCTGCCCGCACACACAGGTGAAACTGGTTGTCTGGCTGACGTTGCTATGGTCACACACACACACACACACACACACACAGCATGTATAAGGGTTGTGAGTTTGGCTTTGTGTGCCCTGAGGAAGGAAACACCCAGGGTCATTTAAACTCAGTGAAGTAATCAAGATGAGATCCTGAACTGTTTGTCATTTAATTTCATAACACTTCCTCCTTGTTCTGTAGTAGAGAGCAAGAGAGAGAGAGAGAGAGAGAGAGAGAGAGAGCTCAATTATAGAGTTAATTATTAACTAGAAAGGGTTAAACACAGAGACAGAACTGAGACGTTAAGAGAGAACTAAAAGAGAGAGAGAGAGAGAGAGAGAGCAAGCGGTTTATTTCAATTTCAGTTTTGGCTGCTGTCACAGTCAGTCAGTCAGTCAGAGGAGTGCAGGTCAGCTCCTCTCTCTGGATGTTTCCTGACGCTTGTTGGATGTTGTTTCAAGCGATATGGAGCCGCTGCAGTCTCTGCTGTCCTATCTGAAGGATGTGGATCCCGAGACTGTGGATCAGGAGTACAGCGTGAGTCTGTTTGTTTCATTTCTTCTGCTTGCCGAGTGTGTTTGAGCTCTGAGGACGTTTTCACACTTGCAGTTTGCAACAGAGCAGCTTGGTTTTACGTTTGTTTTAGTGGTCCAAGTGCTTTAAAGTAAAGTGGCACTACGAACAGCGGTTTTGTACTACTTTACACTTCTTTCTAGTACATTTCACAGGAAAATATTATATTTAAACACTTCTGTGTCCTCTTTTAAAGACTCATTTGCATAAACTGACTTCCAAGATTTCAAGATTTCAAGGTTTTATTGTCATTGAAACACATTATACATATAAAGGAACAAAATTAACATTGATATTTTAAAAAAACACACGTTAAATCACAAAGTACAGGTGTAAAATACTGAAAATACCACATAATAATAATAATAAATAACTTTAAAAAGTATCAGTCTTAAAAAAGCACTGAAGTATGTACTTTGTATGAAAGGACCAGTTCTTGTTCTAGTTTGTAGCTGTGCTGTGTATTTTCAGTTTTTATGTTGTGCAATATATAAAAAAGAGCTTTAGCTATATCGTAAGATTAAGATTTCACATATAAAACATGTTCAGTTCATAAAATATAGACATATTTTTACAGATTACAGTACCAAACGTACAGAGAGTAGTTGAAATTAGCTGCAACGTCAAGTTTATTCTGTAAGTAATGACTCATCAATTTGAATGTGGGAAATACATAAAAAAACAAAAAGGAAGTTTACGCAACAGCATTTCATAGTTCAGTTTCTTACATCTCATTACACAACTTTACAAGAGTAAACATTTCAGCTCCTCGACGATAGTCAGGGAATAGAAATATTAATATAGTAAAAGCAATAAGTAATAGATAAGAGAGTATGAAAGAAGAAGAAGATAAAGCATGAGTGTGTGCACGTGTCCTACTTATAATATATGAATAAATACCTATATATGTCTATATTATGTGTGTATGAACATCTTATATACTTCATACTACAGTAAAATTCCACAGAATGAAACTGAGGTTCATTTCTGTTGGAAATTGCAGAACGGAAATTTCCTGTATTTGTGAGAATGTAAGTTCAGCAATCGCTCTCCCCCCTGACTCCTGATTAAAAATGTGCATTTTCATTTAATTGTGATGCTTTCAGTTCCAGTTTTTTTTTTTAAACGGATGTGTGAATGTGATGGTAGAGAGCACATCCTAAGAGTCTTTGCTTCCTCCTGGGATCTTTTCTGGACTTAAATAAAGACGGACGTGTTGTTTTCCTCCATCTCAACCGACCTTTGACATGTTAATGCAAAACAATAACAATAATACAACACTAAACGTTTACTTTTTTTATACTTGTAAGTGTGTTTACTTCTCCTTTTACTTACAGTAAACTTCTGAATGCTTTTACTAGCAACAGAGTATTTTTTAGATTGTGGTTGTTCATTGTGGTTAAATATGACGTACACAACCACTGACTCCCTAACTGCAGCTTTCTAAAGAAATTAAGAAGACACATATAATTAGCCAGATGAGCAAAGGGCCCCGGTGAGATAATATTATTGCTAATGATATTTTTGGATTGAGTTTAGATACCGGAATGATATTTCGAGAGAAGTTGGTGCTTTTTTAGCTGGATGTGTCGAGTGTTGTGGCACCAAGTGACTGCTTGCTGGGTAGACCTGCTTCCTGTTACAGTGAGGCCTGTTATCGTTCATAATCACCATGAGTGTACTTAAAGATGGTAACCAAACTGTGCTGATAAAAACCAAGCAGAAGTGGCAGTGATGAGAGTTAAAGGGCGAGTTCACCACTTTCTCCTTTTGCACAAGAAGCTCCAGACATGTTTGGCGTGCATGTTTATGTTTGTCGGACAAATGGTTAATTTAAAAGAAAAAGATCTTTCTCACATTCACATGAGTGTTAGGACCATAAAAGAGGTGAGAAAAGCTTGAGGTTTGAGGTTAGCACTCAGCTAAACTACTCAGTGTATAAATATCTACATGTACTTATGTTTGCATTGTATTACTTTTCATCTTCATATATATGTGTGTGTCTGATTGTCCTCTGTGGATCATTTTAGGCCGGTCTTTTCCTGCTCCACACACAGTGCACAGTAGTGTTGGGAATAAGTCGTCTGTTGCTTTCCTGGAAAAACCTGCTGCTGTTTTTGTCTCTGGTTTGATCTCTTCACTCACTATTCAAACAAGCTGCAGCCAATAATCTGATAAACTGTCAGGCTGCTTTGTGTGAAACATTCAGAGATCTGAGGGCGTTCTCAAATGCCTAAAGTTGAAGAACATTCTCGCCTCTCATTGGTCAGATGTATCTGAGGGGGCGGGGAATCAGAACTTCAACAAACACAGGAAGAAGCTTTTTTTTTCCCTCCAACTTTATCTAGTTGAATAAAGTCTTATAAAACCATGAAGGATAAACAATGATAGCTGTTCCTCAGTTCAGCATCTGTCTGAAACAGGCCGTTTTAGCCCCGCCTCCTTATGAGCCCTGCTCTGCTCTGATTGGTCAGCTTTCAGGAAGCTTCCTACGGCTCCAGAGGCTACGTAAACAAACTATAGTAGCAGGATTTCACATCGTTTTCTCCTTCTTTTACTCAAAATATCAACTTCTCAAATTCATCTATACCTGTTGGAGCTGAACAACACATGGTAACACCTTAGCAACCACCTTAGCAACAAAGATTACAGGACAAATGCACATTTATGGACGTGTGGTTGCATCAGCTCATCGGGAAAGTAAGAAATCTTTGAAAACTAGGCGTTCAGAGCAGCTGAAACCTGGGCTTCGTCTTGCAGGGACCATGGAACAGGAAATAAATGACAGAAAACCACTGAAAGCCTGACATGAACCCTTTAATGTTCTGATTGGTCAGCTTCAGGAAGCTCTGGAGGCTACGTAAACAAAATATAGTAGCAGGATTTCACTTCTCTTTCTACTGAAGCTTCTCAAGTTCACAGAGAGCACAACCGGAACGAGTCGGCGTACAGACAGGAAGTGAATATTGATCCATATTTGATGTTGTTTGGTCTTCGTGAGTTGTCGGCTTTCTTTCTTTTATTTTTTCAACTTTATTGAGTAAAAAACGTTTGTTTTGGTCTGAGATGTCGCTGCTGTAGTGTGAATGTCGTGTATTGCAACTTTAACATTGAGCACTGCATCCACTGTTACATAATTTAATTATCTACTGCGTGTCAAATTTAATTTTTGCTCATACACTTTGTCCATATTTCCTTTGTACATCAATATTTCATTTCAAAACTTTATTCTTCTATGTGGAGAGACACGTTCATGCTGTGTACTCGGCTAATGAACAGATGCTGATTCTTTACTCCAAATTAAAACTTTTCAACACATCCAAACAAAAAAAAAAACGAAGCGCTGAGCAGCTGAACCCTGAGTTTTGTCTCACAGGCAGCAACTCATGTTTTGTCACTTTGATCATGTTTAACATCTGACATCAAACAGGATATAAATGACAGAAAATCAGTAAAAGCTGAATTTGCAAGCAAAAATAAAACGACATGTATCATTTATAATAAACTATTGAACTGTTCAGATGTCTTTAGCTGTTAACAGACATGGAATAAAGCTCTTATTCATTTATTTTTGTCAATAAACCATCAAAAAAATATAGATAAATATCACAGATTACATCATCTTCTCACAACTGGACTCTCCTGCATTTCACACGTGTTCATTCACAAAGAAAAGACCTTTAATGGAACCGTCGTCGTCTCCTGATCGCCGATCTCTGCATGTGATGTTTGTTAAATGATCTTTTAAAGTGATCGATTTGTCAGTAAAGTTATTAAACGATCACTTTAATTTCAACTTCAGCATTAGTCTCAGAGTCGCTCGATCAGCTTGATGGAAAAACACATTCACAGTGGTGTTATGAACATATAGATATGTTGATTATAGAGTTATCTGTGGCAATAGGATCAATAAGCTTGAGCTTAAGCAGGAGGTTTTTAAAGTTTGGTGATATATGTTAAGATATATCATGCTTAAAAAAGTTCAATAAACACCCCAATTATTATTATTATAACTTAATTTTCTGACATTGGTTCAGACTTTACAGCTTCAGTGACCTTTAGTGACCCAAACAGCCTCCTGCACGTCGCAGAGGGTTAACTCCGGTTTGAAGCCTGTGACGAAGCGACAGAAGAAGATTTGTTTTGTTTGAATTTGTTCCTGTCGACAGTTTGTGTGTAAAATCAGAAACTCAGAACTGAAAGGCGCGAAGCTGCAGCCGATCTGTCGTCTCGTCTCTGTTCATATTTACATAGACGAGGCTCAAAATAAACATTTGTGGTTGAAGAGAAACAAGCAGAAAATAACCTGCAGAGTTCACACAGGTCACACACACACACACACACACACACACACACACACACACACTTTATTTAAAGGACCAGTCTGGTTAGTTACAACCTCTTCCCCTTCTGAGCGTATAGGATAACCCACGGTGGTCCTCTCTTGATCCAGTGTTTATTTTGTCCTTTCTGGGCCACCGTAGAAACATGGCGGCTCCATAAGAGACGACCTGCTCCCTCCTTAGATAAAAAAGGTTCATTCTAAGGTAACAAAAAACACAATGATTCTTATTTTCAGGTGATTAAACACTAATTAAAACACTCTTATTAACATTTTATTCCATTTCTGCTGAGTCCGTTCTGCTTGATGCCACTAAATTCTACAAACTGCACCTTTATAAACAACATTTTTCATTTAAAGTGCTTCACACACATAAAGTTCCTGATGCCTTTAAAAGCAGCTGAAAGCTCTGGAAAAGCTTGTAAGTGGATGGTGATTAGATTAGATGAAAAACATGTTTCCTCCGGTGGCATCGATCCTCTCTGGTTTTGTCGTTTTGTTGTATTTTATTGTGAAGGTTGGTCTCTTTAGTCTGTGGCCAAAAGTATGTGGACAGCTGAACATTTCAGGAGCATCAATGACGTCCAAACTGGTTCACGGGCGACGCCTTAAGCTCCTTGTTTGAGTTTTAAAAACATCCCAAACTCCAACAGTGACATAATTATTCAGCTTTTGGTTAAAAAAAACTCCATTTTTTAATGTTTGTTACTGATAAAAGGAACTTTTTTTTTTTTTCTGGATAAACAAGGACAAATATTTTTGCATATTGACTCATCCACACATGCAAAAGAGCAGCAGAACCACAGAGTCTGACGTATTATTTGCCTTTATTCATAGTTTGTGGTAAATGATGCGAGCGATAAACTGTTCAGTTTCTGTGCAGAACAATAACCAGCTCTGATCTGCAGCTCTTTGCGGGTTCTAAATTTAGAGAGTTTATGATCCTTCATGTTTCAAAAGAAGCTCAAACTGCAGCCAGAAAGACGTAAACATTAAACCAAAACTGTCTGCATGTATTCTTATAATTTGACTTTAATGAGCTTCTGTCAGGATGTTTATAGTGTCAGTGTTGTTGTCAGGATTATAAATTATGTTGTTATTGAACTCCTAAAAGTAACATTTTGGACTTCTGCGAAAGATAAAAGAAAAAAAAATCTCACAAACTTAAGAATAAAAACTGTTTATCAAACTAGATTTGAGTGTAAAGGTCAGAGTTCAGAGTAGATCCTCGATGACTGAAGGACACAAACTATCAAAATAAAAGTCTAATTTATTTATTCAGCACATTTCACACGGCAGGCGTGAACTCATAAACATACAATAAGAGATTAGAGTAAGAAGTTATTATTATTATTATCATTGTGATCAATAACTTTACTGAAGCAGCAGCATTAAGAACAGAAGTTAAACATTTGATTAAACATTAAACCACTTTTTTATTCAAATTCATCAAAAGAATAATAAAAAAAAAGAATAATTCTGCATTGATTTTGATCAGTCACTTTCTGATCATCTTCATTGATTTCTCTGATGTATCAGCAGCACAAAGTTTCCACTTTTTCCACAATCTCCATTTATTTCCTCCATATTTAGACATTTAGACTGTAAATATATGAGATTCGTCCTGCAGATTTAAAGATTCCACACAAATAAATCAATAATTACATATTTCTTTGCAGAATAAAATAACAGCAGATGTGGGATGGATCAATATCTCTGATCAGTTTCCCTTAAAAGCGACTCAGACATCTCGCTGCAGGAACGACTCGCATGATTTAATGTGTTTTATTGATCGAAATCAACCAAGAATGTTTTGTTTGTTTGTTTATTATGTTTATTTGTTTGTTTATTTGACAGGGACGGCGCACATTAAGCCAAGAGGCTATTTTTCAGATGTTAGAACAGAATATGATATGAAAAAGACATTAAGTTATGGAGGTCGTCCACAAACATGCAGAACAATCAACAAAAAGAAGAGAGAAAAACATACACAACAAAAAAAAAAAAACATAATTCAGGACGTCCCCAAAACATTCAACACAGAGATTCATAATAAAAGTCAACAAATACATAAAAGCAAACCCACAATAAGACACGCATGCAGGTACACAAGTAGACTTACAAAAGCAGGATAGCAAGATAGCAACAGGTGACAGAGAATAGCAAGGGGAGTTCAGCACAGACAGACTGAGGACAGCAAAGTGCGACTAAGTCTTAGTGCTGACAGAGCTCTAAATGAACTATATGTATAAAGCTCTCTAACAGTTGCTGGGATGGAGTTTCATTCTAGTGCAGCTCTAACATGAACGCAGACTGACTGAAAAGCACTTTTTCTGAGTGAGATGATGCAATCCCCTCTCGCTGCGCCTCCTCTTATGTTGACAAACTGTCTGAGCGGGGGAAAGGTCAAACTGTGTATAATCTTGTACATAAGACAAACATCTACATATTTAATCAAGTTTTCCGAACTCAACAGGTTATATTTTTTTAATATTGGGCAATGATGGAAATGTACCGGTTTCTTGTCAAGGATTTTAACTGTTTGTTTATACAAAGACTCTATTGGTTTTAGAGTGGTGTTGCTAGGTTGTTAAACAGTAAATGATGTGGGAGAAGACCGTGGAATGCATGTACATCTCAGCCGCCTCTGTTGACGTCTAACCTCTAATGAACCTGAAGTTTGAGAGATTGAATTTGACCTTTTCCACCTGAGCCTTGAATGAAAGTTTGGAGTCGATCAGAACACCAAGGTACCTGTATTCAGATACGACCTGAAGCCTCTCCCCCCGACACAAAGACGTCTGTTTGTCTTGGTGAAACCTTGATGCGACTCATTAGAGCAACGGTTCGCAATCTGGGGTTCAGGAGCCCCACAAAGGGTCACAGGGTAAATTAGAGGGGTCGCAAGACGAATAAAAGAAGATAAAAACTCTCCATAATAATAATATATTTCATTTATAGAGCGTCAAGCTACTAAAAGACACTTTCCACAGAAGAAGGAAGAATAATAATCCATATAAAACAGACTAAAAGTGCATTAAGATGCAGGTTTAAAAGGTGAAAGGTGTTTAAAGCGTGAACGGTTTGCAGCCCAGTTTGTCCACAGAGACGCTTTTTTTACACACAAAACAAACTAAAAACCCGGCGGCATCACGTCTGAGTGCAGCCTCGCTGTTATTTCTGATCATACATGTGTTTTTTTATTAGCTGCTCTGTTCTTTTCATGTCTGCGAGCCTCAACAGTTGGTACATTACATAATTCCATTTCCTGTTTCCTACAAACTGTCACATTTCAGACGACGTCACGACATGAGAGTTTTACATTTTGAATAACAAAACAGGTACTTTGTTTTCCTAAAACATACACGTGTGTTTCTTCACCTCCTGATGTAGATTTCAGGGAAGTTGCAGAGATAACGAGTTTTAGAGTTTAAATGAGACGAGAGACACACACACACACACACACGTTTTTTCAGTGTGTGTGTGTGTGTTTTTTTCTTAAGGTGAGTCCAGCAGGTCGGCAGTTATTTTCTGTCTGGCAACTGAAGTTAGTTAGTCAATAATCCTGCTTCCTCATTCTTTCTGATCTCACACACACACACACACACACACACACACACACACACACACACACACACACACACACATTTACTCTCAGGTTGATTCATTATTAACTCGGCAGCAGCAGCTTCCTTGTTGTCGTTATTCCTGAAATGACTCATGCACAGTGCAAATGTTTGGGAACAGGCCCGATTTTATACAAAAAGAGACGCAACTAAAACTAAAAACTGTGCAGCAAAAGTCGATACGTGACTAAAAAAACGTTCTTAGTTCTGGTTTCAGGTTTATTTTTAAAAGGAAAAGTTATGTTGTGATGATGTTTTTTGACTTTTTCTTCGTGTGCAGCGTCAAACTGAAACTCTGCCGACCTGCTGACAAGTTTTATGTGTTTCATATCTTATTCCTGTCTGTCGTAGACCCTCCGTTTCGGCTGACATGCTCCTTCATCATCATCATCATCATCACAGTCTGAAGGTTGATCAGTTTTTATTTCTTAAACTCAAACACGAGACCTCAAACTTTACTTAAAATCCAAAGACAGGGAGGCAATAAACTTAAACTAACAACAAAGAGGTGAAATTAAAGTCCTTATATGTGTGTGTGTGTGTGTGCATGTGTGTGTGCGTGTGTGTGTGTGTGCGTGAGGGTTAGCTGACTGAGCTGCAGAAACAGATGAAACGGGAAGCATGAAGGACACATTACAGTCAAACCGTCTGGCTGTTAATGTGTGTGTGTGTGTGAGAAAATGAGGATGTGAGTGTTGACACGATCTAAACCGCTCGACGGCGCACAGAGAGAGATAACGTTACCCATAACGCAACGGGGGGCATGACACAGTCCAGTCGGTTAGCGGTTCGAGCTGCAGAAAAGAGCAGCAGAGGGCTTTAAATGCATCACATCAGGATCTCAGAGGAGGCTGTATCTGCCGCGCCTCTCTGACGACCAACACCATCATCACATCAACATTTCAGGACACACAGAGCTGCCACTGAAACTAAGATTCGACAATCCAATCTGCTGTACAGCGAGATAAAAGACACAATAAATAGCAGAACAGAGCACAATGAAACAAAGATGGGCACAATGAAACAAATAAAATAAAATAAGTAAAGGGCAGTGCTCACACAGGATGTAACACGCTACATGGTGTCAGAGAGAAGAGGCCTGTCTGATGTGCAGCGGCAGTCCGCTCCACAGTTTTGGAGCTGCAGCAGCAAAATGCTCGTTCACCTCCGAGCTTTAAGCCTGAAGCTTCAGGCTGTTCATACTTGTGTGTGCCAGTTAGAAGGCGGTCAGTATGAACAGGAGGAATGATTACAGCAAGAAAAACACATGTTTAATGTTCATTTGGGCTCCTGACTGCTGGTTTAAGACACATTTAAACATTGTGGAGATCCCCTCCATACATGTCTGCAGTGTGTTAAACCAGCAGTCAGTCGCTGTAATCATTCCTCCTGTTCAGACTGGAGATTAATTTAACATTTAAAGTGTGTGTGAAGCTTCTGTTCAGCTTCAGCAGTCTGAGTTTAGTCATATCAAGTGGATATCTGACACATTTACAGTCTTTTTAGCATCAAATTCTCCTCTTTGTGTTTCCCTGTTGAGCTGCAGGTGGAAGTATAGAAACAAAAAGAGGGACTCTGCCACTAAAAAGACTGTAACGTTGAAAGATATCTACTGGATTTGACTCATTTGGACGCTGAAGCTTCATATTAGCTTCACATAAACTTTATGAAGGGATCTTCTGATGGTCAGTATGAACAGGAGGAATGATTACAGCAAGAAAAAAACAGGTTTAATGTTTATTTGAGCTCCTGACTGTTGGTTTAAAACAGTTTTAAAAAAAACTGTGAACTCGTCCTTTAAAGCTGATCAATACTTTTGCATAAAATGTCCATTCGCACTCTGACTTTAAGAGTCGATTTTACTTAAAGTCACTGATACACTTTTACTTTCTCGTGCTAGTAATTCAGTAATTTAATGGTACATACAGGTTACACAGTACAAGCTTTGGACACACCTTCTCATTGACTGCTATTACTTATACATTTTTTATTTATAGAGACACCTGACTGTTGTTTGAAGACACTCTGTGTGAACTGGTTAGCCTAGCTTAGCATAAATACTAGCAGCAGGGCTCTGGTTAGGGTTTAAAAAAAAATCTTGCTTCAGTTTTACTTCTGTTTTCTTTTTTTAGCTGTTCCTGCAGCTGCTGTCATTTTAGATCATAGTCTGCTATCTCAGTGGTTCTCATGTTGTTTAACCATCCGATCTGAAGTTTGTTAACTATAATTTATATAAGAAATGGAAAACTTGTTGCACACACACTAACCTCTCTCTATATATGTGTGTGTGTGTGTGTGTGTGTGTGTGTGTGTGTGTGACAGGTGGTGCGTTCACAGACCTTGGTGTTAAAGAAAGACCTCAGTCTGACCACGGAGACCGGAGCTCTGAAGGAAAACATCAAGAAGAACAGATACAAAGACATCCTGCCATGTAAGGAGACGCCACGCTTTCTCTCTCTGTGTCCTCACTTCCTGTCCGCTCTCCTTCTTCTTCTTTGATCCTCATGTCCCGCTATCCTCCTTCTTCTTCTTTTGCTTCCTCTGTGAAAGTTTGAACAGGACGGTTTTCATGTGAAATCCCAAGAAACACAAAAGAGGAACTCAAAGCTGCACTGATGCAGATATATTAATGATCACTCTGTGTGTGTGTGTGTGTGTGTGTGTGTGTGTGTGTGTGTGTGTGTGTGTGTGTGTGTGTGTGTGTGTGTAGATGACAAGTCTCGGGTGGTGTTGTCTCTGTTGACCGCAGACTCCGACTCTGATTACATCAACGCCAGCATCATCCAGGTGAGAAGTGCTCCTTTCTTTCTTTACAGCCTCATCTGTACGGAGGCTCATTAATGCCAAAAAAAGAGATAAAAGATCCATAAAATACTTTTTTTTAAAGAAAGGAAAGTTTGTAAGTCATAATTATGATATAAAAAGTAAAAATTAGGAGATAAAAGGTCAGAATATGACATAAAACAATCCATACATAAATAATATTTTTAAAAATTAAATAAAACAATACAAATGCATCAATAATGTGTAACAGGAAACTGAAGCCTCGCTGTTTGTAACGCCCCCGTTAGGTTTCCTTTATATTGATGTTAACAGTGACAGTCTACAGTCTCTGTGTTGTGATGATGATGATGGACAAACGGCTGACACTCAGACGCTCCGATGTCGAGTCGAATCATTTATTGTTACAAACACTTCAGGATCTGGAGGATAAAAGCCGCTCTCAGTAAAACTTAATATAAATAAAATCATAATCAAAGGAAACTTACAACACTAATAAATTATTTCTGTTATGAAGCTTAGTAACCGTTAAATAACAAGTTACAGGACCAACAGACGAACGTGAACCAAGATCAAAAACTATATTACAAACTATATAAAATACACTATTAATACAGATTAATCAGATACACAATATCACATAGATAATCACTCTGATTGTCAATATTGTTATGATTAGTAATTAATTCTCTCTTAACCCTTTCATGCATAGTGGTCACTACAGTGGACAGCTACTCAAAAGCTGTTTTCTTTTATATGCATGGGGGTTTTTTTTGGTATAGTTACACATCAACCACCCTAATGGACTTTAGTGTGTCATCCCATACACTGCCATCCATTGGCCAGCCTTTGTAAGTGCAATAAAAACACTCAGTCACTCAGGAATATCTCGCCAATCCTTCTATGGTAGTTGACCCTTGCAGGTAGAAAAATTTTGTAACATCAAGTAACAACTAAGGAGTAATACAATTGTTAAAATTTCCAAATATCGATTTTACGTAGGGAGAAAATAACAATTAATCATCTGTCCACTGTGTTGGACATCATGCATCACTGACATCATTTCAACTACAATTATACTGTTACTGCAACTTTGTTGTTCTTGAAAATACTTCATCTGCAGTAACTTTTTTTTTAGCTCTAAATAAATTGATTTATGTTATTATACTGTAACTTGCAGTTTTGAGGGGGCTACCCAGCATGCATGCTGCTTTGGGACCCATGTGGGGCCACTGTGGGTATAAAATGAGCCCACTGTGGGCCCCGTTACCGATGTGAAATGTTGAGAATGTGTGGGTCCCAAACTGTGGGGCCCAGGTGGTGCCTCACTTAGGGGCGTACTATGGGCACACTGTGGGCCCACAATAAGTCCCAGTGGGACAGCCCACACTTTGGGCTGGGTGTGGGCTGTCCCACCGGGGCACCACCTCCGCGCCACAGTTTGGGGGCCATATGTACCCCGAATTTCACATCTGTAACAGGGCCCACAGTGGGCTCATATTATTCCTGCAGTGGCCCCACATGGGTCCCAAAGGAACATATTTGCTCAATAAGGATATTGAGGGAGCTGAGGATCCTGAGGATGCTGAGGAGGATAAGTATGCTGAGGGTGCTGAGCAAATGCCTGGCACCTCGAAAGAATGCTTGGTTTAGGAAAGAAGAATCCCTGCAGCTATACGCAATGCTCCCACCCTCGACTCCTTCAAATCCACCCTTAAAACATACCTGTTTACTCAAGCTTTTGGTCCACTGCTAGCAAAATGAATCTGTTTTCTCTTCTGTTGTTTGTTTTTTTCTGTCCATGTAAAGCGTCCTTGGGTGCTATGAAAGGCGCTATAAAAATTTAATTTATTATTATTATTATTATTATTATTTTGCATTTCAAGTCATGTGGAGCTCATGTGCTAATAAATGCAGTAAGACAAAGGGGAGAAGCTGCAGAGTCAGGAACAAGATTCAATGTTTTGCACTGAACAGTATTAGAATGTGTTAAAATATGTTAAAACATTATTTTAACAACTTTGAAAATATATATCATTTTATAGTTTTCAAATAATATATAATTTTATTAATTGGTTTGTTAAATACGTAGTACTTCAGTTGAAACCTCAAATGCATGCTGTCCACCTGAGTGGACGTGTGAAAAACTCCTTGAAAAATGAAATGAAATGAAGTTCAAATATTTTTTTTCATTCCTTAAGACTTAGGAAAAAAATCCTGACTGAGTTTATCATAATTCATGCATGAAAGGGTTAAATCAGCTGTACATTCATATTTACAAGTTTCCATTTAACTCTCACCTGGAGGATACAAGCCCGGTCTGACTTGTTACCACGGTAACGGGCTTTATGCATTGTTACCTTGGATACTATGTTAATATAATAATATTAAATATAAAATAACAGCATAAAATAATGAAAATAATGTACACGTTACAACTATTAAATAAAGATGAAATTACTGACAATATTATATTCTATATTACAAGATTTTGCACTTTTACTATTACAACTATTGCATTTAATGTAACATGCAAGAGGCAGATGTTACAAATAGAAAAAATACTTCATTATTATGCTATTTTTATTTTAAAAGTGTTTTTTTATACTTATATGGTTTTGTATATAAAGGAAAGTCTGTAAGTCAAAAGATAAAAAGTAAAAATTAGGAGGTAAAAGGTCAGAATATGACATAAAACACTTCATAATATAAACAATATTTTACATTAAAACAATAAAAAAAATGCATCAAGAAAAGAAAAATAATCCATTATTGTGCATCATTTAATAGTTACATGTATGTTTTTTTACTTTTAGGGTATTTATATTTTCATATGTTGCAGTTTTGGAGCTTTTTGTGCACGTTACTCCTTTTTTATTTTCATTGTTTCAGCCAGATCCTGTTTTCTGTCGTTATATCCATGAAACCACTGTGTTATCCAACGAGGACATAAAAGAAGAAACATACATATCTTCTCTTCTTTCCTGTTTATTCCATCTGAAACTTGTCTCAGGTTGTAATGTGGCTGTTTTTCCTGTAGGGGGCGACATCAGACCGCTGCTACATCGCCTCTCAGGGACCTCTGAGCTCCACACTGACTGACTTCTGGAGGATGATCTGGCAGCACAACGTCAAGGTCAAACACAGATAATGTCCAGGAATTAGTCTGGGTCGTAAATATATAAACACAAATATACTGTTTGCATTCATCTGTAAATACAAGGCGAGTTTATTTGTGTAGAACATTTAAACAACAAGGTGATTTAAAGTGCTTTACATAGAACATAAAAGGCATTAAAACAGAATATAAAAGCAAAGCAAGTAAAAAAAGACATAAAAACAATTAGAAAGTGTTAAATTTGGAGAAAAAAAGAGGCTAAAAGGGAACAAGACAGAAAGAACAAGAGAATAAAAGTGCATTTTACTACATAAAATTAATACATAAAGCATTTTAATACAAGAGTTAAGAGGTCAAAGCTTAAATAAAACTTAAATCAACACAATAATGTTTTTATCATCAGTTGAGATGAGCAGTTTTTCCTCAGGAGGTTCTGTCTAATGTCAGATGTCTGCTGTGTTTGTGTGTTTCAGGTGATAGTCATGGCCTGCAGAGAGATAGAGATGGGAAAGGTAAGAAAAACAAAAAAAACATTTTCTGAAAAAAAAAAAAACTTTCTGAAATGAGACTTTCCTCTCAAGAAGAAGAACAGCAGCAGCAGCAGTTTCAGCAAATAACTAAAATCATTTCTAACATCAGGTGACCTTAGAAGGACAACGGACGCTCCTCTTTTTGTTATGAATGTTTCCCTCAAATGGGAGGAATGTAAGGAAGTGCAAGAACAGGATGTGAGAGAAGAAGAAGAACGGAGAGTTACTGCTGCAGCATGGCGGTGAAATATCTCTGCATGCTTTTGTTTAAACTAACAAACATCTGCAGATTATATTAAATATAACATGAACAGATCCGTCGAAGCATTTTGTCTGTAAAGTTTCTGCTCAGTCATACGGCAGATCTTTAAACGTATCTATATCCTATCTGTAAATGTATTATCTAATTCAAAGGACAGGACTCCTGACGCACAGCCAGTATTTTCAGTCAGCAGGAACATATGAGGTGAAAATAAAATTAAACCGCCGCACACTGAGATGACTCACATCATCACACCTGTGAGCACTCGTGCAGCTGTGAGTCAATCTGAAGAAGCTACAGGCGGAAAGTCATCCCAGAGCGCACCGGTTCGTTTTAATTATCCATGTTATGACGAGAGGAATAATTTGTCACAAACTGTTTCTCAGCAAGGTGCGTTTACTGTCTGTGGTTAACTGTGATAATGCTAATGCTAATTTTCACAGGCTTAAAACCATTAAAACAAAACATACTCGCTGTGTCTCAAATCACTTCTGTTAGTGCTGTCATGTAATATCCTGTGTAGACTGTGTACTTACTGGGGTAGTGCGCAAATGTTGACAAATCAAACACTGCCGTTGTGCACTTACTGGAAATGAAGACCGCAAATTAGCATTAGCTAGTATTAGCATTCACGTTATCATTCGTGTTACTAAATCATTACAGACCGCTAAATCAACCCAAATACAACATACTGATGGCTTATATCCGACAGCAGAATAATTCAATTCAATTCAATTCAATTTTATTTATATAGCGCCAAATCACAACACAAAGTCATCTCAGGGCACTTTTACATGGAGCAGGTCTAGACCACGCTCTTTAATTTACAGAAAGAGAAACCCAACAGTTCCCCCCATGAGCAAGCAGTGGGAAGGAAAAACTTAAAAGAAGTGAAGTTAGTAACATGCATTAATGATAACAAAATACAGATGAAGAAGAGGAGAGAGGAGCTTAGTGCATCAATGGAAGTCCCATGGCAGTCTAGGCCTATAGCAGCATAACTAAGGGCTGATCCAAGGCGAGTCAGATCAGATCTAACTATAAGCTTTATCAAAGAGGAAAGTTTTAAGCCTACTCTTAAACATAGAGAGGGTGTCTGCCCCTCGGACCGAAACAGGGAGATGGTTCCACAAGAGAGGAGCCTGATAGCTGAAGGCTCTGCCTCCCGTTCTACTTTTAAATACTGTAGGAACCACCAGTAAACCTGCATTCTGGGAGCGCAGCGCTCTAGTGGGATTATATGGTACCAAGAGTTCTTTTAGATAAGATGGTGCCAGACCGTTAAGAGCTTTGTACGTAAGAAGAAGGATTTTAAATTCTGTTCTGGATTTTACTGGAAGCCAATGCAGTGAAGCTAAGATGGGGGAAATGTGATCTCTTTTTCTAGTTTTAGTCAGAACAGGAGCAGCTGCATTCTGGACCAGCTGCAGAGTCTTTATAGACCTGTTAGGGCAGCCTGATAATGAGTTACAATAATCAGCCTAGAAGTAACAAGTAACATTATTTTTTCTGCATCCTGTTGGAAATGGATATGTCTGATTTTAGTGATATTACGTAGGTGAAAAAAGGCAGACCTTGAAATTTCCTTTATGTGGGAGTTAAAGGACATACCTTGATCAAAGATTCCTTACGGTGGTGCTGAAGGCATTTAGTGGTGTTTAGTGCTAAAAACATGTATAACTTACATTTGTATAATGTGGCAATGTTCACTGTAGCCGCCATTTCCAGTTTGAAAAGTGGTCCCTCCCCTTCCGCTTCGTAGCCAAGATGGCGACCATTAAGGTTGAGAAGTGTTTATAGTTACACACTCAACTTTTTGACCGTTTTGAGTGCAGCCTCCGGGTACTCGCAGTGCATTTTTCCAAACTTCTCGGTGTGAACGCACTTATGGACCCAAAATGTTCAGTGTAAGAACAGAAGTATGCGATTTGAGACGCAGCTACTGACTCGCTTTCGAAGTCTCAAGTGGCCGTTTAGAGGAACTGCAGTGTGTTGGTTTTCAGCCTCAGAGGATTCTCTAATTTACAACAGCAAAGGAGCATAATGCAGCCTGAATTACATTTTATATCAACATAATGAGGAAATGTTAATTAATGTAGCTATATGTCAGAAAAATGGCAACATATGTCAATTTTTCTGCCAAAATATCTGATATCTTCTCACAGTGACGTCATGATTAAACATAAACCCGTGGTGAATGTGTCATGTGATCAGTGTGGTTTAGATCTGCAGTATGTGGTTGGTGTTAGTTTGTTTATTTGTTCTTATTTACTGAAGAAGGTCGTTGTTGTGACTGATAAACAAATTCATCCAGTTAAACACGATGATGTAACGTGTTTGTAGGATTTATATATAGATTCATATGTTTTAGGCACCGACTAGGAATTATTTAGATTTGGTGCCTGTGTTCCATGTTTTTGTTCATTATCTTATAAAACTTAAAAAAGACAGTATTTCACAGTATTTTTTAAATATATGTATATTTTTCCATACCAGTTGTAGTTTCTAACAGAACTGTTGCAAACAGACAGAAAACATTTAAATTTATATTTAATTTGATTTAATATTTAAATTATTTCTTTACTGCAGACGTGAAACATCTGAATTCTGTTCATGAACATCATGTCGTCACATTTTTGTCCTCTGCAGAAGAAATGCGAGTGTTACTGGGCTCCAGTTCATCAGTCTGCTGCGTTTGGACCGTTCACCGTCTGCAACGTAAGAACACACTCGCACACACACACACACACACACACACACAGGAAAATTGACTCTAATGCTGCTCAATGAATTTGAGGCTCAGAGACCTTTTGACGTATCAAACACATCAAATCAAACTCTGCATGTTTACATATAAATAAATAGACGTGTTTTTCTTCCTATCATATGTACACTGATGACATCCAGTTGCACTTTTTAATTTAAACCTAATGAGCTTCACAAACTCTCTGTACTTCACAACTGTTTAAATGCAGTCAGGAATCTGGATGGAAAACTATTTTCTGCAAGTTAAATGCAGTTAAACCTGAAGTCCTGAACCTCGGTGCTTCATCTTCATCTTCTCGATCTTCTCTGCACCTTCTTGGTGGAATTTTCAACCAATCCATGAGTTTTGAAGTTAAGCTTCTAATTAAATCAGGTTTCTTCCACCTGAGAAACTTATCAAGGAATGAGATGGAGATGTTACAACACGTTTTTATATCATCACGTTTGGACTACTGTAACTCTCTTTTCTCTTGTCTGAATAAATCTTCCACACAAACTGTCTGAAAACGCTGCTGCTCGACTTTTAGCACGATCCAACAGACGGTCACTCTTATTTTAATCTCACTGCTGCAGCTTCAAGTAAATATTAGAGTTAATTTTAAAACCTTGGTGGCTCAGCGACCTTCTGCAGCCCTGCACCACCAGTCGAACACTCAGATCCTCCAACCAGGACTTTATAAGTGAACCTCGGACACGCTAAACTCCTCGGTTTATCTTTCTCTCATCGGGTATTTCCGTCTGGGTTCATCCTCGTTTTATTCTGTTGCTTGTCCTGATTTCGTTTAACATCTTCGTGTTTTTGTTTCTTTGACGACGATGACGATTCATGCTCCTGTGATTTTGCTAAATAATAAGTGCGACTCTCTATTTATCAGATTTTAGTTCCAAAAACTTCTCATGATACAAAATGTTTGTTGTGGAACAGCAACAAATCTTCTTTGTGCATTTCCAGTGGTCGCCCACTGAATCTGAAACACGTTTGTGTTTGGTTTGTCCACTCTGGGCTACTGTAGAAACACGGCGGCCAACGAGGAGGGCGACCTGCTCCCATGTAGATATAAAAGGCACATTTCTAAAGTAACGAAAAGACAATAATTATCATTCTCAGCTGATTAAAACTAATTAAAACATACTTATAAATAATCTATTCAGTTTTTATCAAGTCTGTTCTGTTTAAAAACTAAACACTGGATCTTTAAGCTCTTTGGATAAAAAGCAGCTAAAAACCTGTTTGTTCTGGTAGAATGAGATATTTTATCTGATGTCTATTTATTCTGATTTTATTTTATTTTTTATTTCTCTTTGTTTTATTTTATTTTATTGTTTTTCTTTGACTGTGAAAGCTGCTATAATAATATAAATAAATAAACATGTTGTTCCTTCGTGTCTCCAGCAGGAGGAGTCGCGTCCTAACGAAGACATAGTGATCAGAACTCTGACTGTCACCTACCAGCAAGTAAGATCCTCCCGGCAGATTAGATTAGATTAGATTAGATTAGATTAGATTAGATTAGGAGGTCTCTCTCTGTGACTTCTAGAAGCAAACAAGTTGTCGTTTTTTGCAACTTTAACATCTTTGAATGTTCTTTTCTTCTCATGATGTTTGTTTTTATGTTTGTTCAGCTGCACTTTAAAGACTTCTGACCTGTTAGTTTTATTCAAGACCAGGAAAAGACGTCTTTAAAATAATTACTAATTACTCTGATTGTCAGAAAATGTGGTTTTATGTGTGTGTGAACGAATTCTTTGTTGTAATTTTGTGTTTTCATATTTGCAAACCAGCTGGCTTTTAAATGACTCGCTATATTATTAATAAAGTATTTGAATAGATTCGATTAGATTTAAGCAAGAATGTGGTTAAAACTTCAAACTGAAGTGAAAACAGTAATAAATTATAAATAAATATAGATATACTGGTGGTTCTTCTGATTAATATTTTAATAATAAACTGACTGGCAGTTCCTCCTGCTCCCACTCTTTGTACAAAAGTAAATAAAGTGTGTGTCTGTTTCTACGTTTTTCCCCCTAAAGTGTGTGTTTGTGCCGTTGTGTCTGAACTCTTGTCGTCCTGCAGAGCAGCCGCTCGCTGGTTCAGTATCAGTTCCTGTCGTGGCCGGATCACGATGTTCCCTACGAGGCTGCAGGAGTCCTGGACCTGCTGGTGAGAGCCAGAAACAGCCAGGGAACACACACCTCGCCTCTGCTGATACACTGCAGGTACACACACACACACACACACACACACACATAGAGGAACACACTCCACTCCTCTAAACGGCTGTTAATTCCACATCATTACTGAGACTTGTTTTTGCCAGGAGGACATATAGCAGGTCAGATGGTCATTAACATTCAACAGGCCGCATCACACATATGGCAGTTTATCTCTCTCTCTCTCACACACACACACACACACAAACACACATGCACAGAAACCAGGAGGCTGTGAATATGCAGCAGGTAACACCTGCTAACGATGGCAGAGCTAACATGCACATGCTGCATCTGTTCCTGTGTGTGTGTGTGTGTGTGTGTGTGTGTGTGTGTGTGTGTGTGTGTGTTACCAGCGCGGGCTGTGGGAGGACAGGAGTCATCTGCGCTCTCGACTACATCCATGACCTGCTGGTTTCCAAGGTAACACATGATAACACAACACAACAACCGCTGAATCACTTTTTAAACACAAAACATTCAAAGAGAAAAAAAAACAACCAAAAAACTCAAACTAACTCCGTCAGAAAAGCCTCCAACACTCCTGAAGTGTCTCCACGCCGCAGAGCGTTAATTTAACTCTGGAGAGTTGCTGCTTTAACACTAGTTTAGTGTCATTACTGTCTCTTTTCTTCACGCCGACACTCGACACACTACGGATCATTTAAGTGTCACCCTCAGATTCACACAGTCAGCTGTAAATAAAGCTTCTCTGAATTACTGAAACAGCTCGATTAAAATGTTCATTTTAAACCTTTTTCATGTATTCTCTCTCATCAGTGTTGCTTATAAAAGGATCTAAAATGCTCGTCTGTACAGTAAAACCCATTATAAAAGCGTCATTTATTACGATGTTGCAGGTTTTAGGTCATATAAACAGATCAGTCTGATACTCGGTGATCCAACTTGTAGCTGAAACATCTGAACGTGTGTTTAATTATCTTCACATTTAACATTTTATATTTTTAAAGGACCAACCTCACAATTTCTCTATTATGTTCACAGATCAGATGTTTTTATGTACATGTGTCATCAGTGAGGAAAGAGGAGAACATTTTAACAATCTGTAACAAAAACGAGCACAAAGTTTCAGTGATCATCGTCTCTTTCAGCAGAGAGAAGTGTCTGAATGGTGTCTAAACCTCAGTGGTTAACGTCCATTTTTATCTCACTTAGCGTGTTTCTATATTTCTAAATGACCACAATGAAAACATCCTGTCTGACGGCGAGGTCATAGAGATATAAACAGCTTCATACTTCATATCCTCTAACAGATCATTCAACACATCAGTGAGTGAAAATATAAAAAAAACACTCTAATGAATCGCACACGAGATGTTTTTAACACTATAAGCAGGTAGAGCAGGAAGTCTTTCACCACCGAATGATTCAATAAAAAGCTAACGAGCTGTTTAAAGCAGCAGAATCGTCTCCTGTGACTTAAACACGCTTCTTTAATAAACAGGAAGTCCTTTTGTTTCTAAAATGTTCGAATCGTCAGAGGTTTTATTATTTCTTGAATCATCAGAACCGTGTCTTTAAATCTTCTGTGCAGGTTTTAGGTTTATTAGCACAGGTTAAAGTAACATAAACACAGATGAGTCAAACAGGTCAGCAGAGGATGGTTTGGGAAATAAAACCCATCATTAATGTCTGTCTGTGTTCCCTTTCTACTGTGTTTCTCTCTCGGTGTCTGAAACGGATCAACTGCATATAAAACAGATGAATACATCTGATGTGTTTGTCTGTAACAGGAATCTGACTGCAGACTGCTGCAGCTCTCAGATATAGAAATGTATTCAGTCTCACACCAAGAACAAATTCTTTATTTCACATTTTTCATCTTAATATTAAACTCATTTATGCTCTACTTTCATATAAACATGTGACGTTGCCTGGACGCTGCTTTCAGAAGCTTGTAATAATAATAATAATAATAATATCTTTATTTATATAGCACCTTTAAAAACAGAGTTAATAATGTAAATGTAAACAGCTGATCCGCGTGTTGAATATCTACGTCTCAACATGTGAAATTCAAGACCACCTCAAAACCAACGTCCACTTCCTGTTTTGATCTCGCCCCTAAACCCAAACCAGACCTGAACCACGGCGTCGTCACACCATAAAGCATCATTATTCAGCAGGTAGACATGTTGATATGATGCGTGTTTCACGTGTTGAAACGTAGATATTGAACGTTTCTGTGGTTTGCGTTGGAAACGTCCAACACCAACGTTTTCTTCTGGGTTGAAACATTGAAAAGAGATTATTGAACTGATGTAAACGATGCTCTGTTTTGATTATCAGCTTCTCCTGCTCCTTGATGTTTGAACATCACTGACAGTTTTATTGTCTGGACTTCACTTTCAGAAGCTTAAATAAATGCAAATATATATTATATATATATATATATATATGTAAATTCTATGCAGTGACTTCTGCGCCATGATAAATGGAAACTGCAGAAGCTGTCGGCTCAAAATGTCTTTATGTGGCCACTTCCTGGTTCCTATAGACCTCTAGACGCTTCCTGACGTCATCTGAAGGACGTCTTTAATCTCCACATTTCAAACACAGATATAAACTATGATGAAATCTAAATGTTGACAAAGAAGTTAACTGTGTTTTACAGTTTTTTTAACTGAGCTCTGAGCTTCGTGAGGCATTTTAAAGCTCTCTCAGTAGTCGAGGCTCTCGGTTTTCTCGACTCGTCGGCTTCCCTGAAACTGTAAACAGCTTCATCACTAGAGAGGCTGAAGACACAGTGAACTCTGAATATCCTGATGATGAAGCAGCCGCTGAAGTCTGAACGTTGCTTTTCTGGTTCACGACAGCGATGAAGAACCTTCTGGATTTTTCTTCTCTCGCCGGCCGACGCAGAGCAGGAAGAGCTGCGTTGCATCAACTTCCTCCAGGAATGCAGTGAGACTCCTTCACATGTTCAGTATATACTGAGCGTAACATACGAGACAGTCCCACAGCCCTATATAAACCTGTAACTCACTCCTCTTATAAACAACTGCAGGCACATAAAGTTTAGTAGAACAAAAAGCCGATGATTCATAACTTCTAATCTTCTCTGTTTTTTTTAAGGCGAGAGCTGAAACATCACCGTCTCAGCTTTTGGAGACAAATAGAGTATTTAAGACAGAAGAGAAAACAAAACATTGGAGATAATTATTACTTGTTGCTTGATGCAGCTGCTATTTATCTAAAACAGCAGCCCTGTGATAATTACTCCCCTTAATAAAGTTGAAATTATGGTTGAAACTATTTTTTTCTTCTAAATATTCAAACGACCGTTGAGATCGAATCATTCAAACGGGCGGCTGAGTGTGTTTTGGTGTCCGTATTTACCACGTTCACGCTCAGCCTGAAGGTCACAACCTGCCTGCAGCTTCTCAACGTAAAGATCTGCGGGAAGACTCAGGAATTCTGTGATGACTTGGAGCTGGAAATATGAAGGACACTCAGAGAGAAACTTTCCAGACGCGTCGTCCCTCCAAACGTCACGGAAAAAGTCCTGGAACAGAGACACAACGTCTACACACAGTGCGCTGTGCATTCAGAAGGATTCAAACATTTAAAATACTGTTAAATAATCTATAAATATACTAATCCAGACATCTGAGACTGAAGATGTGGCGTCCTGGTCACGAAGCAGCTTCTGTCTGTAGTCAAAAGGTGTTTTTCATCTCCTCACTGAAGAGCAGTTCACCAATTAACAGCGACGCTCGTTGACTTGTTGAGCTGTTAAATTAAACCTGGAACACCCATCAAAGGTGTAAGACAGTCAGTATTGACCTCAGGATCAAAAACATTATAAATATTAAGAAGAAATATCGTCAATAAAATTGTTTTTGGACTTCAAAGAGACATTAAAACTTTAATTTTTCCATTTTTCGAGCATTGATCTCAGACATCTGAACACTTGATGGTTCCTTCTTCTTCTTTGGTCATTTAAAGTGACTTCTTGCTAATGTGATTCATGTTCATCTGTCTACGTTTTTGCATCTGACGTCGTTTTAGTTTTAATCTTTGAAGACTTTCTGCTAAAACATGTTTTTCAAACTGGTGGCTTCATGCTTAAAGTATTAAAATGTTTAGTTTTGACTGTAAGTTTTGTTAAATTTAGTTTAGTTACTTATTACAATAACCTGGTTCTGGTACTAATAATCTTAATCAGGGTTGTAGATGGTTTTGAGGTTTACTGTCTTGATCCAGGTCTGTCAGGAACCTCTTCCTGTTGTTTATAGATAAGAAAATCCTGATGACTGCGATTCAACTGCCACCAAATTAACCTCAAGATCTAAAAATGTGTCCACAGAGGAATAAAAAAAACATATTTTCATAAACTGTTTAGTGGAAAAAAGTGTTTAAAATAAATTCAGGACATCAGATTAAATCCTATTTAAAGATATTTAAAACCACATTAAATGAATCTTAGCTTCAGTTATCAACATTATGCATCAAACTGGTGTGAAAATTTATTTAAAACTATTTCCTATAAATAAATTATGATGAGAAAGTATCAGAATGATCATCCACACAACTGCTGACACAACTAAACAAATCTCATTTTCAACCTCAAGTTAAATAATAACTCTGCTGTTTCTACATTTCCTTCAGTCTCAGTTCTTCTTCTTCCTCCTCTGCTGCTGCTGCTGTCAGCTTGAATGTGTTTTCTGTTGTTTCGTCTGCAGCAAATCACAGAAGACTTCAGCGTCATGAAGATCGTCCTGGACCTCCGGCGGCAGCGACCCTCGGCGGTACAAACAAAGGTAAATTTGCCGAACGAAGTCTAAAACCTGCTCAGTCTGCTTTAAAAGAGCCACTAAAACCCTCAGTTATGATTCAAAATGTGTGATAGAAGTGATAAAATAAGTCTTTATATAATGTTACAGCTTTCATTCAGATGTTTCAGGTGTTTCCTCGCAGACAGAAGAATAATTAGAAGAGGGACAATGTTCCTACTTAGTTAATAAAGTGAAGTTTAGGTTTATTGACAACACTCGAACATATTTCAAAATAAAACATATCAGACGATATCAGGGGTAGAACGATGAAGTCCAAACAGTCCATCAACCGTTTAACAAGAAATAACAACGTAAGCATCAAACGTAGATCACTGAACCCTAAAAACAAACAATCAATAACTTGTTTTTAGGATTTACTCATGATGAAATGATAAAATAGACTCACGTAACATCAGATCATAAAAGACAACAGTTGGTTTTGGTCAGTTGTGAGTCATTGCTCAGCTGGACGGACGATTTATTGGAAAGTTTTTTATCAGTAGAAACCATCAACAACTAGAAACAGGTTACCAAACCCCACCCAACATGATTTGTACCAGTCCAATTAAATAAAAAGCAGTAAAAATGCTTTAACGAACAACCCAAAGTGTTTTTACAGCGTGAATCCACCAGGAGGCGTTCATTAAAACTTCCTAAATAAACGAGGAAGATGAATATAGTGATTTATTTTCTCACTAGAAGTTTCATTGGTGCCAACGTGATATCTGACATCGTGTACAACATCCTGTAGTTTGATGTAGTTCTGAGCGAAAAGGCCAAAAATTTAAAAGCTCGGATTTTTTCTGTAAAATGCAGAACTGAAACATCATATTTTTAGGACTCTATGTGCGAGACAGTGGAGGAGGGATAATAATAAAAGACCTGCGACACCTGCATGCCTGACGTCATCGCACATAAAGTAGAAATGATCCCACACAGCTGCCGACTGTCACATGTTTAAACTCAGCAGAGCAAAGAAAGGATTCGGTGTGAAAGTTTCACAGAGAGGAAGTGAAACAAGATGTGACTGTGACTAATAAACGGACTAAAAAAACATGACTAAATATTAATATTAAGCTAAATGATTCTTGCTGAAATGCATCTTCTACCTCAAACTTTTCCCTGATCTGGAGTGTGAACTGTGAGTCACTGAGATCTTCTGTGAGAGAAATAAAACCAGAGGTGTCCAGAACAGCTCAGTCAACAGTTTACTGTGTGGAGCGTCTTTGCTCACAGTTGGTTACCAGGGACAGTTTGACACTTTGAGCTGCTCAGCTGGAAAGGAAAATAGACTGTGGCTAAAAACAGGCGTCAGGCTGGGTTTGGTGGATTATTTTTATGAGTCAGAAGTCTAACTTTTGTTTTTTAGGAGAAAGAGTTGCACAGTTTCTTTGCTTTAAAGCTGCTTAAAGTAAGAATTTTAGTTTAAAACATTCAAAAATTAACTAAAATTATCAACAGAGCATGAAGACGTTATGTCAAAGACGTCTATCGTGTTGTAGAGATATCTACTGAAGTTAGCGTGCTAACCAGTTACCAGACAGGACGAAGAAGTATTCTAGCCTCTTATCTGTCATGACAGTCAATAAATGGAAAAGTAAACACAACGATAGTCAAAGCTCTTGGCGAGTGACCATTATTACCACCAACACCGCCACCTGCTCCCAGCAAGCTGCAAGCTACATTCAGCAGCAAAGAGAACAAGTGACAGACGTAGAAGCAAAACCAGAGTTAGCTAGGGCTGTAGCTTGGTCAACTAAAATTGTACATAATCTTTGACTAATAGATTAGTCGCGGGGGTTAACGGGAACTCAGCAGCCACACATTTCTCTGTTTAGCGTCTTCAGGCTAGGCTAACCCATCGTTGCTAACTTTGGAGCTAACTCCCTTCACTTTTCCAGCACTTGGAGAAACAACAGACGTGACTTTTCATCATTTAACTGACACACTGTAGTCTGTGCTGTACATTTACTGCCAGACTGACAACTTACCGCTAACCTTTTCCTCTGCTCCACTCGTATCCACCGTCACTTTCTCTGCGTCCAACTCGCTACGCTAACATGCTACGCAATGCCGTATTACTAAACAGAGTTACGCTTGTTTCCCAGGCAACGACACAGAGGTTCACTAACGTCCTGAACAGCTTCACAGACTCCCAAACGCTAAATATTTCTGAATGATGGATATTTAGTGTTAATTCTGGCATTAAAACATATTTTTTGTCCTGGCGGGTTCTCGTTGATATAATCGTAGGAGAAACACTGATTCAGTAAACGTTCAGTATGTTTAGTAAACGCTCAGTAACCGTTGAGAACAGTTAGACCCAGAAGTCTCCGTTAGTTTGGGCGAGTCCAAAGTTAGTTTGTTAGTCTGTCCCCCCGCTGCAGGAAATAATGGATTAATCCTGGAAAGCTGCTGATGTAGCACTTTTCTCCTTATGAAAGTAACACAGAGATTATTCAACCAATGAGAATTTAGTCTGACGAGAGCATATCGACCAACTAATCGACCAGCAGACTACAGCTCTAGAGTTAACACTGGTGCTCACTGCAGATATGCTGGTTCAGAGTGTCGCCTATGAAATCAACAGGGAGCCAGCTCTTACATATCACACCTTTAACTGACACAATAAACTGTTCTGTTATTGATAGATAGATTGATCATTGATGTCTGTGTTTACGATCGTGTGCTTGGTGTAAAAACCCAGCAGTGACTTGTGTGTTTGGACGTCTGAGACACACAGAGGACAAAACTAAGCTTAAAGTTCACTGCATGAGGAAATGTGGAAAACTCCAGAGTGCTGACAGAGTAATAAAAACTTGTCTTCCTTCCTTCTCCGCAGGATCAGTATCAGTTCATTTTCACGGCCACGGCTGTTATGTTCGAACGAGTCCTGCAGGCCGCCGGGCGTCGGCGCTACCCGAGTCTTCCTGAGGTAAAAATACAACACAAGAGAGGAAAAATTTCTCTATGAAGTGTTACCAAAACAAGTCTGCTTGAGTGAGAGATAGAGGAAGTACACAGCTGCAGAAAGAGGAAGTTATCCGACTTCCTGTATGCAAACCGGCTGCTGCTGCTGCAGAGAGAGTTTGAGAACAGATCATCCAGAGAGAGAGAGAGAGAGAGAAAAGCAACGTTTAGCGGGAAATCTACTGAAACTAAAGTAAAACTAATGGACAGCACACACTGAAAAAGGTAGGTCCACCTTTAAACCTTCACTGCGCTCACAATAACATTAACCTGAAGGGACCAGAGTGCAGTTAGAGAGGCGATATGTACGCTCACATAACAAAACAGCCATAAATACATCATGGAGGAACATTTACTTCAGTATTTCCATTTTATGTTGCTTGATATTTATATAAAATCAGTGTGTAGCTGCATCTGGTGACCGTTTGCAGGACTTTTACTTGTAATGGATTCATTTTTTACATTATGATGTTGCTACTTTTGACTTCAGGAAAGTGTTTCTGCAGCCGTCTCATAGCCGATCATAAGGGAAACTGAAGGGAAAAACTGATATTTATAAAGACATTTCTACTCAGTTCCACTCTGCTAACTCGTGTTTAATCTGCAGAAGCGCTCACAGCAAACACATCGTGTTGTTTTATGTCCATTAAAAATGGATTCTTTGCCATTAAAAGCTCATCTGCTGATCCAGATGCAAGCAAAGCAAAACACCAAACACAGTGGGAGCTGCAGTCAGAGCAGTTTGTCGTCTTTTTATTTTTTTGGTTTTTTTTTTAACTTTCAGTCCTCCAGAATGCAAAGAGCAGCCGCAGCCGACTGTAAGTGATTTATCAGCAGCCATTGTGGTTTAGACTGAGCCTCCTGCAGACACGACTTGAATCACACCTACACTTGAAATGCACTTGAAATGTTACGAATACGAGATGCAATGAAAACCGCTTTCCATCACCTGGTTTACCTCACCTTCTCGCCTCGATATCGTGCACGTTTGTTTATCTGTTTGTTTGTTTGTTTGTTTGTTTGTGTGCATGACATCCAATAGAGGATGAAGCGTAAGAGGTCATTCAGGTTAAAACAAACCTTCTGTTGGACTGCAGCTGCAGACGTGGAATTAAACTAGAGATCGAATTCTCACGTTTTAAATGTCGTTTCTGACTTAATTTCAGTTGCTCACATTGTTTTATTAGCTTTTATTTATTCAGTCATCTACAGCAGCTCTGTGGAAAAGTTTTAATCTAAACTGTGAAAGTTAAAACTTTAGCTGAAGGGCTAAATGTAGCCCACAGACCGCTGTTTGCCCACCACCGGGTCAGCCTATGACTCATATTTATATCTGTGATATCTTATGACGAACGATTTAAACACTGACTCATGCAACTGCAACTGTGTTTTTATTGTTTGTGTTTTTGTGTGTGTGAAGCTCTTTATAGCATTATTTTAAAAGGGAGATAAAACTTTAAACAAACTTTTAAAAAAAAAAAAGACGGAAAGGAAATGATACGACAGATTTTTTTAACAGCTGAAACACATCGAGCACAGACGTGGCGCCACGTCGGCAGGGTGGAGCGGCGTTTTCTACCTGCTGCATCACTGTATGCATGTTGACATGAAGCAGCTGAGTCATGCAGAGTTTTATTAACTGGAATTAATTAATTAACTAGATCGTACACGAGAACGAGGTTGCACCGCTGCTGCTGCTTCTGGTACAATCAGATATTTATTTTAATCATTTTTAAAGAGAGCTCCATAGCTGCACATAAAGAAAAACAAACATTAAAAAAAGTGACCAGCGGTGCAGAAAGCAGAGACGTGTGGTCAGTGGAGCAACTTCAGCTGATCATCATTGATGCAGCGTGTTGCAACAGATGTTTTGCAACTCGTACTTTGGCCGCAAGGAAGAAGTAACTTTTAACAACAAGTGCCACGTTTCTCTGACCTCAACCAAACCATCACCTTTACCCAAAGCTAACCAGACTTTAACCACGGCATCTTCATGTGACCATTATTGTGACGTGTTTAAAGGCTGAGACGCTGCTAACGAGTCGTTCCGCAGATCTGCTCGTTTAACTTTAAAAGGATTTTCAACACTAGATCAATATGTTTCTATATAAACGCACAGAGGAGAGTTTCAGTGTTCCAAGTTCATATTAATGGATTTTATTGCTGCTGTTATAAGTCTTTGTTCCTCATTTCACTTCCATCATCAGTCAGACAAAACAAGCGTAGATCACTTTTGACATTTCTATGGTTTAAACACCTCTACTGTCCTGCCTGCACGGATAAGGGAGAGATTATGTTCTGTTTTCTCTGATGTTTGTGGTCATTTTCAAGCGGAAGCCTCCGTTGTTAAAGTGTACGCAACCACAACAGGAAAATAAAAGGTCTATCTGTACGTTTGAACAGTGTTAATTTAGAGAAGAACCCTTAAATTTAGTTTTAATCTTAGTTGATGGTTAATTTTAGGCGACAGTCAGTTATTCAGGCTGATATCTGCTAACAATTTGGGGCAAACTGTCTCAGTTAAGAGTCTCCTGTTTGCAGTTTGAACTGTCACTGAATCACTTTGATACTGAAGACAACGTTTTCCTCCTAAAGCAGCTTTATGGAGGTTTATTTGCATTGTACATCAGATATCTTATCTTCTGGGTGTGTGTGAGTGACACTGAATATAAAAGATATGAGTTTCATATGTGTGTGTGTGTGTGTGTGTGTGTGTGTGTGTGTGTGTGTGTGTGTGTGTGTGCGCGTGTGTGTGTTTGTGTTCAGATTTGACTCCAGTTGTGACTCAAAGAGTTTCGGTTGCATCTCACACCTTCACAGCTCTGCTCCTTCGTGTCAAAGTCAGAAATACCCCCGCGCTCTTATTTCACAGAACTGCTGGACTGACAGTAGACTGAACATGTTTACTTGCATGTCGAGATGTAACACCTGCTGTTAGACAGAAGAAATTAAAACTTGTTTTCTGTTTGTTCACCAGCTCAAGAAACCGGAGAAGAAAACCACAAAAAAATCTTCTTCTTCCTCCAAGAGGTAACTGTCTGTCTGTCTGTCCGCGTTTTATCTGTCAGCAGCCAGAGAAACAGACAGGCAGGTGTTAAATTAACACTTTCTCACCCTCCTTTTCCCATTCCTCCATGCCTCCATCCCTCCATATGTTACCATGTTACCATGGAAATCGAGCAGAGAGAGAGAGAGAGATGAGAGAGGAGGAGGAGGAGGAGGAGGAGGAGGAGATGGAAAGCAGAAATGAGAGAGAAGAAGAGGAGGAAATAAATATATGAACGTGGGGAGAAAAATGTGAGGGAGGAGAGGAAACAGGTGAGGAAGATGTAGGAGGTGAGAGGAAGGAACAGGAAGAGGAGGAGGAGGATAGGGAGGGAGGAAGAGGATTAGGTGAGAAACGTGAGAGGAGAGTGGGAAGCAAAAAAGGAGAACGCAGAATAAAAGAGGAAGAAGAATTTTAGCTTACATCATATGTGGCTGTGAACTCCGACCTACAACCGTTCTGGTGAAGCCACACTGGTTAGTCTATCAGTGTAACCATGGCGACTTCCAGAGCAGGAAGTTGAGAGAGGAGCGACTTCCTGCTGAGATGTAAATACGCAGCAGCGGCATTAAAACCCGGCGGCATCAAGTAAAACAACAGTCAGGAGCCCGGAGGAACAGTCAAAATGTGTTTAAAAGTTTATCTGAAGCTTCAAATGAGTCAAATCAAGTAGAGCAGCGTGTAAACAGTTCATACATGGTTTATAACACGCTATAATGTAGCTTCAGGAGTGGAAATAATCTTCTCTAAGTGGATCTAACAAGGATATCTATAATAAGTCAGAAAGCAAACTGTCCATTCAGATATGTGTCAGACAGAGTTTATGTAACACTCAGACATGAAATGAAGCTGCTGTTTTTATCTTGTGTTCTATATTCTGCCAAGGAGGAAGTTTGAAGAGTAAAAACAAAACAAAAACAAACACTTCCTTCCTGAAATGTAAAAAACCACAGTTTGAAGTTACGTTTCACCTCCATTTCATCTCATCTCATCTGTCTTTCTTTCTCTTCATGTTTGTGCAGATTGTCGCAGCCGATCGTCATGAACGATACGTACGCCGTGGTTAATAAGCCCAGACACCCCCCCTCGCCCTCAACAAGCCCCGCCTACTCCACCGTAGCCACGCCCAGATCCAGCGTCGCCACCAGGTACGGAAACACCCGACGTTTAAGAAGCATTTTACTCCGATTCAGAGATAAATACTGTTTTAGTTCAGGGCGTTTATATATCAGTGGAGGTATAGTTAACGTCCAGATCAACCAATAAATGTGATGTTATAGATTTAACTGGTCTCATGGCGTCTATGTCAGATGTTGTGGGAGTTCTATAGAAGTCTATCAGACTATCCTGTACGTTGAAAAATGGCGCTGTGGGGTTAGTTCATGGATGTATAATAAGAGCTGGATGTGGCGCCACCACTCAACCCTGCAGCCAAAAAGCCGAAAAATCCCCCAGCAGCGAAGCCCCCAGGAACAGCACCGAGCTGTGAAGCCAATATGTGACGTCACATGACGCTGTTGGGCCCAAAAAGACTTTTCCCCACAGACTCACATTGTGAAAGAGACGTCTGTAAATCAGTGGATTAACTTTTTTGAACCTGTGAAATGACTCGTCTCACTGTCAGAGTTTGATCCGTTCGGTCCGATCACATTTCGAAAGCATAAAAGAGCCGAACGATTGAATTGTTTTATCCTCATTCACGTTAGCTGGAGGGCTAAACAGGAAGTAGCCGACTCGGCCGTTGAAAGTCACCAGTTCCCAGAAGATCTGGGTAATTTAATGCAGGGAAGTCAAACATTTTTGGTTTCATGCACCACTGAGCAACTTTCATAGGACTGAACGAAGCCCCGCCTCCGACGCCGTATCCAGTTCTCTTTATACGTCCATGACCAGAAAGGATTTTCCCCATAGACACCATTATAAAAGAGACGCCTGTAAAACTGTTGACAGGACGCCTCCAACTGCAGACAACATAAGATATGACTCTTTCTATTATGAACTTTTGATCCATGGAGGTTTTGTGTTTGTAAAACTTTCCTTGAGACAAGAAAAGCGATTTAAAAAATCGCCACAATGTAAAGTCAGTGGGCCGCTCAACACGGAAGCAAACCTGGAAGCCAGAAACTTTTTATTAGCCTATGCACCAGGTCAGCAATTCCTATAGAACTGAATGGACTGCATAAAGGACCAGTAGAAGATAAATAAGGAGTTTTTAACTGGGAACCATTAAAGATATTCCAGTAGAGCCCCAGAATATAAATATAGAGGCTGGAAATGTAAAGAATATGTTCCTCTTTTGGGGTTTGTCTTTCTTTAACTAATTCTTCAAATCAACGATGTTAAGACTCTTTTTTTTGTCATGGACTTTTTCTCTTATCAAAATTGAGCATGTGATATGTTGTACAGATGGTAATTCCATTTTAGGCAAATTTGTGATTTGTAATTTGTGGCCACAGAGTTAGTTTAGTTTCGTTTGACCGGACTTGAGGCAGCGAACCATCTTTTGAACTCCTCAGTCGGTTAGAGAAAGGAGAGAGAACCTCTGACTGTGTGTTGCATAATAACTTTAGGAGCAGTCGTTGCATAAAAGTCAATGGAAAGACGTGATTAGATGCAAATTAGGGAACAATTTGAATAGGGATGGGTTTCAATAACCAGTTCCATTTTGGATCCCAGTTCCCGGTTGCCAAAATTACCCAGAACTATTAAGCTCTGACACTAACAAACCTCTTATCAGCGCTTTTATCTCTTCCTCAATCTTTTTTATTCGCAAAGATCAATAGAAAACATAGAAACATCATCATCCTCATCTCTGGTTAAACTGACAGACATCAGCGGCAGCGGCAGATTAGATCAGCTGTAGATAATTAACGCGTGTTCTCTGGTTTCTCTGCAGCTGCTGTCTGTATTCACACAAAGATTGTTTGCAGATAAAGATGCGTCACTCTGTAACACCGATGTGTGACCGCCAGTGAACTGTGTGTTTCTGTAGTAACCATAGGTAGTAACTAGTACATTTACTGCCAAATTTGGCACACTCATTGAATCTGGTAAAAAAAAAAGAAAGATAAAATGTAAAAAAGTGCCAAAATGTGCTCTCTAGCGCCACCCATGTAACTAAAATAGCCGCCACGGCCCGTACGACTGTCGTAGAGAGATCAAACCAAAACTTAATTATTCGTCTCATCAAGACCTACAAATCATATTCTGACACCCCTGATCTAAATCCAACAGGAAGTCCGCAATTAGCCTTTCAAAATAAGACTTTGCCCCAATTTTGGACCCTGAACAAACGCTATCTCCTCCGAGGAGCAAGAAAAGACTTTAAATGTCAAACTCTGATATCTCAAAAACAGTAAAAGATAGAAAAACATGTAAATTTAAGATTTGTAGGTCGAAGTCTCCTGATGATTCATTTAAAGTTCAGAGGAAGTTTCTATCTAAAACTATGTGGAAGCAGTAAATTTTTAAAAAGGTGTGGGTTCGCTCACACTCTCCATTCAAATATGAGTATTTTTCTGTGTCCAGCTGCAGTTACTTATTGTCTCTACACACCTGACTTTCAAAATAAAAGCACTTGTAATAAACATCCCTCAGTTTTTAAAAAGCAAAATGATCTGATCCAGACGGGCCAGAGTACGAGGTCCCGCCCAACGCTGCTTGCAGCTTTAATTTGTAATGAACTTCCATCTCATAAATGATGCTGCTCAGATCATTTTCAGCTCTTCAACATTAAAAAAATAAATCTTTGACATCTTGAAAATGTTTCAATATTCAGAGACATATTCTTAGTGTTTCCAAGCGTTTCTTACTCGATGCTGTTTGACTCCCAGGTCGCTGCCTTCCTCTTCCCATCACTATGACAACGACGTGGCAGGAGCGTCGGCGGCTCCTCTCTACAGCACCGTTAAACCCCGAGCTAAACCAAACACTCTGCCCTCATCTGCCACGCCCATCTACGACACAGCGACGTCAGCCAATCACAGGCCAGGGGAGGGACCACCGCCACTAGGCAGCAACGGACAGTATCACCTGTTGTCAGGTAAGGAGGAGGAGAAGGGAAGGAGGGAGGGGGGGATGGGGAAGGATGGAAGGAAAGAATGAAGCATGTGACCTGACTGTTGTTTCCTTCCAGCTGAACATCATTCATCAACAGACGATGATTATGAAGATTTCTCCACAGACACAGTCCCCCAATGTTCAAGTGACGGCATCGGTCAGTTTACCTGTACAGCCTGTCCTCACCTGCGAAGGAACAGGCTTTCATTTTAGGAAATCTTTGTCTTACTGAATTGTGCTAAGCTACCCTTGCAATTTCCCCTTTGTGACAAGCTGGACTAGCAATTTCCCCTTGCTTCAAATCTTTGTGCTAAGCTAGGCTAGCAGTTTCCCCCTTCCTCAAGTCTTTGTGCTAAGCTAGGCTAGCAGTTTCCCCCCTATTTCCAATGTTTGTGCTAAGCTAGGCTAGCAGTTTCCCCCTATTTCCAGTGTTTATGCTAAGCTAGGCTAGCAGTTTTCCCTTGCTTGAGTCTTTGTGACAAGCTAGGCTAGCAGATTCCGCCTTCTTCAAGTATTTGTGATAAGCTAGGCTAGCAGTTTTCGCTTACTTTGAGTCTTTGTGATAAGCTAGGCTAGCAATTTCCCCCTATTTCCAATGTTTGTGAAAAGCTAGGCTAGCAGTTTCCCCCTACCTCCAGTGTTTGTGCTAAGCTAGGCTAACCACACCTTGCTCCTGAACTGTCGAGCTGCTCCTTTAACTGTGTTTCACTGTATTTTGTGTATTTTGAGTTGTATTTTAATGTGTTTGTGGTATTTTTCAGGATTTAACTGTCGTATTCAGAAGCCCAGAGGACCCAGAGATCCTCCTGCTGAGTGGAGCCGACTGGAGAGATGAAACAGCTGAACTGGTTCAACTGGACTTTACTGGTTTACAGTCGTCTGTCAGACTGGATTAGTGGCATTAAAGTGAACAGTGAGGGATTATTTTGAACTGACCTTAACTGAGAGACTGGATGTATGAATCTGCTGTGTGATACGTTGCTTATAGAAAATCATCATACTCTTTTGACTTTTTACAGCTTTATTTACAAATTTACCCTTACAACATCAAAGTAATGGGAAAAAGGCAATAGCTCTGAAAATTGATTTAAAAATGAAATGTCATCATCCCCCTGATTTAATACTTCATAGAGCACATTTTGCTGCAACAACAGCCATCAATCTGTTTGGATATGTCTCTACTAGCTTTGCACTACTAGATTTGGGGAAATTTGTCAATTCTTTTGTGCATAATTGTTCCAGTTCAGTCAGATTCCATGGTGAGCAGCAATGGACTGATCTCTCCAAAGTCTAGGGATGCAAGATATTAGATTTTTTGCCTATATCTGATATTTCCAAATCACCATGGCTGATACATTAGAAAGCCTTAAAACTTTAATGAAGCTGCCAAATGGGTGGAGCAGTTTTTATTGAGTTTAATAGACACACAGGATTAATGTGTAGGATTTTATCTCTGGTCCTCACTCCGGAGCAGAAGGTGGCACTAATGCACCTCATATGCGGGTCGCCGACCGCCGTTATAAACCAAACAGAGTGGTACATCCTGTCAGCCAGGGCGTTTCCTATCACTTCACTCAGCTGCCAGAGACCCCTGCTGCTTCTTCCCTCTTTAACCTGGATAACAAACCGGGTCTCGGAGCTCTGGTCTGGTCTGGTCCGGTCCGGTCTGGTCTGACCGTCAGGGAGAAACCGTCCGTGGAGGGAAGCACAGTCAGGCGGCGGAGGAGAAGGCAACAGGTCGGCTTCTCATAATCGGCAGAAATGTCAGATACGATGTTATACGATCAGATCGATGACGTGCCGATAATATCATGCATCCCTAGTTCTATCAGATTTAAGTCAGGACTCATTGTTCCTCTGGCGGTATGTTTAGGATCGTTGTCGTGTTGGAAGGTGAATGATCTGCCCATCTTCAGCTGTCTAGCAGAGGGACGCAGGTTTTCCTCAAGATTTTTTGGGCGTACTTGGCAGCATCCATTTTCCCTTCAATCCAAACGCTCAGTCCCCCACTGAGGAGAAACACCCCAAAACATAACGTTGCCACCACCACACCTCAAAGTAGGTACGGTGTGTTTTGGGTGGTGTGCGGTGTTTGGTTTTAGCCAAACATAGCACTTGGAGTTCAGTCCAAAAAGTTCAATCTTAGTCTCATCTGACCATCTGAACCTTTCTCCACATGGCAACAGAATCTTCCAGCTGTGTTTTTTTGCACAGCACAAACAACACTGAGTGTGGTACATTCTCAGAAACTCTCCCTCTCTTCCGATCACTCCCAGCCATAAACATTTGCTGCCTTTGGCCTCCTGGTAGCTTCTCTGATCAATGTTCTCCCGGCTCGGTCGTCCAGTTTGGATCGACGGCCTGATCTAGGCGAGGTGTTGGTTGGCGCCATACGGTTCCCACTTCTTAATGATGCTCTGAATTGTACTTGGAGGGATAGATAAAGCCTTTGAAATCTTTATGTAGCCTTCACCTAACTTATTCCTTCCTACAACTTGATCCTGCTGGAGGCCTTTTGAAAGCACTTTTCCAACGGTGAAGTCTTTGCAGTACCGTGAATTACTAGTAGTGGAATTCTGAAGAAACAGCTGGTTTTTCTGTAGTAATCAAAATCATCGTGATTGATGTCAGGTGGTGCTGGGTTGGGGTAGGGGGGAGCAGTTAGCCTGCTGTTTGATCTGAAAGTTGATTGGTTGCACCTGAGCGAGTTCAGACTACATCAAATAGATAAAAAGTCTTCCTGACGGCATTTATTTGTTTCTGATTCTGGGAAAAACAGTAAAATTCCCCACAACTCCTGTCTCTCTGAACTATCTCTTTAACCAACTCACACACATTCAGGCTACTATATGATCTCCTTTCCATAACTAATGTAATAATTTTTCATTTTCATTCTCTGAGTCTCTCCTGAAACTGTTTGGAGCCCCAAAGAGCCCCGACTCCACTCTAAGGGTCCGATCACTCAACCAAACCAGAAGCTTTGATGATGAGGGTTATGATGTGTACATAGAGCTAAAAAAAAAAAAAGCTAGATTTAATTTATTTTCATATTTCTAGAGTGTCATGTAACAGAAGGTAGAGATATTCTCAGGTATGATGACTTTCTATAGACGCTGTAAATGTGCAGATGTGATCTGTGGTTTTGTCACTTATCACACGATATACCAGCACATCTTCATGCTAAACATCTGTGTTTGACTTGAATGTTTTTAAAAGTTTTATTCCAAGTGTCTGTGTGTGTGTGTGTGTGTGTTTCAATTCTGTAAATTTAACTCTAAACACCATCCGATTAAATCCCTTCACAACAACTTTAACCTGGATTTCTTCTTGTTTACATTAACAGTTCAAAGTCTGTTCTTCATCATGGAGTCAGTGAGTGGTGGAAGAAATACTCAGATCCTTTTCTAACATAAAAGTACCAATACAGCACAATAAAAAATACTCCACTACAAGTCCTGCTGGAAAAATCCTACTACTGTAAAAGTACATCAGTATTATGATCTTGATGTAGTTAAAGTATTGCAGTAAAAGTAGTGGTTTGGTCCCTCTGACTGATATATTATTATATATGACATCATTAGATTATTAATACTGAAGCATCAGTGTTAGAGCAGCATGTTACTGTTGTAGCTGCTGGAGGTGGAGCTAGTTTACACTACTTTATATACAGTTAGCTAGTTTAGTCCACTGGTTCCAGTGGCTCATTGATGAGGACATAGTTGGACTATAAATTACATTTTATCTGCATAATTTATTCTTTATTCACATTTGGTGACTGCAGTTTGTCAGAGATCAGCTGTGCTTCTCTGGCCTCAGCTCTGAAGTCCAACCCCTCCCATCTGAGAGAGCTGGATCTGAGTGGAAACAAGCTGCAGGATTCAGGAGTGAAGCTGCTGTGTGCATGTTCCTGTTGTAGCTGCTGGAGGTGGAGCTAGTTTACACTACTTTATATACAGTTAGCTAGTTTAGTCCACTGGTTCCCAACCTAGGGGTCAGGGCCCCGCCAAAGGGTCAGCAGATAAATCTGAGGTGATTATTGGGAGAGGAAAGAAGAAAAAACAAAGTTCTGATACACAAATCTGTTTTCAGTTTTCGGACTTTTTCTCTAATCTTTGATGTTTGCTGAAATATTGGATCATTTGAACATTTATTGAAATGAAAGCATGTGAGAAGTTTAGAGGGAAAAATCACTATTTGGTGGAGCTGTTAACAACTCATAGACATGTGAAATGTGACCCCGACTACACACTGCTTTTTGTAAGACGTCAAAAGACAAAAAGGTTGGAAACCACTGGTTTCATCTTTAACAATGTGTTGTATTTTAAAAGCTTGTTATATTATCCATTGTGTCAAATCTTCATGTGAAAAGTAACTAAAGCTGTCAAATAAATGTAGTGGAGTAGAAAGTACAATATTTCCCTCTGAAATGTAGTGGAGGTAGTTTCAGGTAAAGTCGCAGTGTTCCTCTGACGACCACCAGGAGGCAGCAGAGCAACATGAAACACCAGCGGGAGCGACTCAGAGCCTGTGTGTGTGTGTGTGTGTGTGTGTGTGTGTGTGTGTGTGTGTGTGTGTTGGCGACTACTGGGAATAAGTGGAATATGCTTTGTGGCAAAGTAGCAGCGCACACACAGCTGGCAGGGAGAGAGTTGCACTTAGTGGTTTTTGAGAATCAGAATGAGTGACGAATGTACGTGTGTGTGTGTGTGTGTGTGTGTGTGTGTGGACACATGTATGTGTGTGTGTGTGTGCTGAATCACCTCTGCTATCTTTCGTAATCTGATTCAGAGCTGATGATGTCACAGTGATTACACAGCTCTAATTGAAACCACCTTCCTCCTCACTGCGAGTGTGTTCCTCCTTTTTCTGTTTCTTCTTTTCATTCTTCTTCTTCTTCTTCTTCTCTCTGTGCCTTCTCACCTCTGAACACTTTATCTCACACACACATGCACACACACACACGCACAGGTCATGGTTGTTGGTTGTTGGCTCTTTCAGTGGAAGAGAGACCACAGGAATCCAGAGAGAGAGAGAGAGAGAGAGAGGACAGGATGGAAGACGGGGGAGGATTTTTTTTTCCATCCACCTGTTTTTATTCACATTTTCAATTTCCACTTAAAAAAAACCTATGTGGAAATGTGATAAATTAAAAAAAAAAATACAAAAACAGTGTTTACGCTTGTCTGAGGTGTAAAAGTAGTAATTTGTGGTGAAATATTGGATCGTTTTTAACATTTATTGATATGAAACCATGTGAGAAGTTTAGAGGGTAAAAATCACTATTTGGCGGCGTTAAAGAGAGAAAGACAGAGCAACACAGGTGCTTATTTCTGCCCACTGCCATCAGATTGTACAACAAGCACCTCATAACAGGATAAAACCGGCCCACCACCCCCATCTCCATCCCCCAGAGCTCTGGACTACTGCACACAAACTGACTTATCCACACGGACTACAATACATAGAAATATGGCTGGTCATGTGTATAGCCTCAGTATTGTAGTGTTTATACCACAGTGTCCATATATACAGTTTTAATTGCATTCACTTCTTCTTTTATTTGCATTTATTACTCCCAGATCTTGTCTGTTGCCTTGTTTCCTGCGATGCTGTGACATGCAGCTGTCTCCTCTGGGGACCAATAAAATCTTATCTTATCTTAGTTGCGCGGTTAAAAAGCAAAAGTGTAAACAGATCGAGTGAATAAATGATGACGTAAATGAATCATGTGACTCAAACGGCTACTGAAGAGACAAAAAAAAAACCCCATCAGATCTGTGTGGAGCGACAAGAAGACTGTTATAAAAAATTAAAAAAAACAAGCCAAGTGGAAGTGACGGCTTGGGGCAGTTGGTCTGGTCGGACCTGGCAATGATTGAGAGATAAGAGGAACCTGTTGGGAAGCTTTGTCTTCCTGGCACACGGTAATGTTGAGAGATAAACACACCGCCAAGAGAGTAAATTGAGTTTAGGAGCACACAGATTCATGCTGTCATTTGGTTTGTGATAGCAGCAGAACCAACTCCTCACATATTGAAGCTTGGTCAGGACTCCGTGGCGTCACTTTTTAACTCCTTTAGTGCCATTTTTCAACATGTAGTATCACAGCAGTCACTGTTGTTATGACCGGCTCGCAGGCCCAAACTCAGCAATAATAAACCAAAGTTCTGTTAAGGTAAATAACAATAAGGTGTGGAAGTCAGTATCAGCGGTGTTTGAAAGTGTATGGATGTGTTGTCAGTGCAGAACAAAACCCAAAAGAGGCAACCGCAGCCTGGTGAGTGGAGAAGGGATCCAGGGACGTCGGCTCCACCCATCCAAGGACCTACAAACCACCGGACCAAAGGCACACAGTGGCGACAGACTCTGTGGCGCTGTCACACTGTTAAAAAGGAATTATATTTTACAGTCTGGTTAGGTTTAGGTACTGTGGCGATCACCCAAATTATAAATAATGATGGTTGTGTCAATTAACATAGTACGTTAAAAGGTATTGGTAAATAATGGTTGAATGATGATTGGAAAGTTTTGTATTTCTTTGTCATTTGTTTGTTTGTTATTTTTCTTAGGTTTTCATATCGGGTGACGAAAAAATCAGTATGGCGTCTGACGCTGACTAGTGAGGTACAGGGGAGAAGTTCAGCCTCTGTCTTGTGGGCCTACCGCTGGCATTCAGCGTGTGTGTTTAAGTCTGTGTTGGTTTAGGTTCACTAACCACTCAGGTAGGATTGGCGGCAAGGTGGTCTCATTGCTCTGTGCTGATTTCAAACTTTAGCTTATATAGATCACTTCAGAAATGTTGATTGAGGTGTTGTGTTATCTCTAGTTTGCAGAAACGTACAATACCAATGTTTCATTCTGGCGACCAAGCTGAAATTTGTCACCTTGTATGTAGACGTCATCGGTCTCATGGCGTCCATTTCAGATGTTGTGGGAGTTCGGACTACCTGGAACGTTTAAAAATGACGCTCGTATCCAGTGCGTTAAAAAGTGACACCACAGGGTCCTGACAAGGCTTCGGTATGTGACAAGTTGGGAGTCTTGCTTTGGTGTTGGGGGGGTTGGTACCGATGGACCACCTTTCCGAGAGCTCCTTGAGTGGTTGTGTACAAGTATAGTTGAGGAGATCCAACCAGGGATCTGCTGTACAGCTTCTTCTTCTCCTACTTGCCTTAGTGTTTTCTTTTTTTTTAACTTATTTTGATTCAACTGTTCAACTGTCTATTTTTGTTTGTGTGATGACCCTGTCGATGGCGTCAGGGTGAACATGTAACTGGTGGTTTCTGGCATTGTGTTTTGATGAAGAGGTTCAAACCAGGATATCTTTGAAGGCAACTGTTTATTCTGACAACAGACGTAAATAACAGAATCCTCCAGTCAATGTGACATCTAACTTTAACTCCTACATATATTAAATAATATAGAAATGTGTAACAAATAAACTTAACAACCATAATTAAACAGGAGGACCACGATGTCGTTTACCTCTCCCAATGGAGTACAACAAAAAAGAGGAGAGGTAAAGGTGGGAGACATCATTCATGCCAAGTGAACGTCGGGCCTTCACGGTATTTGTACCTGCGTCTGAGGCTGGTGGGTGCCTCCGACTGGCATCACGAACAGGATTTGGTCATTTTATTTACAGGCAGGTTGGCTGGGGAGGAGGTTTTAGACCAAGTCAGTGGGTCTCATTTGGTGTCATGAAGAGCCGGGACTGGCGGCTGTGTTTGGTTCTTCTTTGCTGAAAATGGAAGATCTTCAGACTGAGCTAAAGACCCTTTAACAAAGAGTAGAGGCAGACAAGACAGCTTTAAAGAACATGAATGAAACTCTGACAGCACAGTTGCACCAGTATGGGTCTCCTCTTGCCTCCAGTTCCCCCCTGAAGGAACATCAGGTGGAGCAGATCTGGTTCAATGTCTGAAGACTGTTTCATTTTTCTACCAAAGGAGACAAAACCTCCTCTGCTGAGCTCTATGAGTGATTAGATTGACGATTTGAATTACCCTCATTATGAAGACACTGAGAAGACTACGTTCATCAATGATCATTATGGTGGAGAAACTAGTCAGGAGGTAAAATATCAACTCAGCTGCGCCCCAGACCTCCTTCATTAGCTGTCCGAGGGATCTGCTGTACAGCTGCTGGCGAGCCGCTGCCTCTGTGTTTTCTGCTTTCGTTTATTTTGAATGTTTTTCTTTACTTTTGTTGGTGTTGATGACCCTGTCTGCATTATTGAGCACGCTGTCAGGGTGTATAGATCGTGAGCTCCTCTTGCACAAGTTTATGTGCTGCTTTGCATTGTTAATCTGATCCAGATTGTGTGCGACCTTTAAATGTATTGCGACCAACCAAGATTGGTATTTTTAATATAAGATCGCTCCCTATTCTTCTTTCCTTTCACAGCGTTTGAAACTGCATCAGTGGCCGGTGGGTCCCAAACAATAATGAGATTTTATCCAAAGTGACGTACAACTGAGAGCAACACGAGTGATGATCTAGATACCAACAGACAGCAATGCATAGTGGTTTCTTCAGTCCATCAAATGCACAGATGTTTGTGGAAGAGCTGCGTCTTTAGTCTTTTTCTCAAAGATCAAGAGGGACTCTGCGGATCGACCAGAGTTTGGTGACTCATTCCACCACCGAGGCAACTACAGAAGAGAAGAGTCAGGCCAGCAACTGTTGTTGAGGGAGTGTAGACCTGAATGATGAGAGTTCAGGTAGGCAGGAGCCGTTTTAGTTGCTGTTTTTGCAAGCGAGTGTCAGAGGTTTTGAGTTTGATGCAGGCAGAAACTGGGAGCCGGTGGAGGGAAATGAACAGCGGGGTGACATGTGCTGTTTTGAGCTGGTTGTTTGAAGACCAGATGTGCTGCCATGTTCTGGATCATCTGCAGATGTTTGAACATACATGCAGGGACGCCTGCCAGTAAGGAGCTGCAGTAGTCAATATACACACAATGAACAGTACATTCACATAATTTAAATCTGAAGACAATGATGCACACTAGGGGTTAAACTGCTTCAAACTGACAAATAAATACAAGAAAAACCTCAAAAAACCTAAAACAGATTATAGTATGAACCCAAAGAGATGTTGGACGAGGCCAGGACTTATTATGCCCAATCATATCACCCACAAAATCTTTCCATATTTAAAACTGTACAAGCTGCACAGTCCAGTTCCTCAAACTAATACATGAAACAAACAGAAATGTCTTATTTCCATCATGTTTTCCATCATGGGTTTTCCATCGTTTCAGCTGCGACTGCCACCGTTTTAACGACGTCATCTCGTTATGTCCTCGGGTTTGGCGCCACCTGCTGTTTATCTGCTGATGTTCGCTCAGCAGCAGTCGATGGAAACAAACATTCACTACATTTTTATTTTTAGCAGATTTTCAGGCCATAAAGTTTGAGCCACATTTGGATGGAAACTTGGCTACTCGTCGTCCAATCCTGCTTCCTCCAAATCAGAACCATTTCTAGAAATTAAGCCGATGCTTCTACCAGTCTGACCTTGGAAAAAAAAAATTATCCACGCTTTAATTTTCTCCAGATTAGATTACTGCAACTCCCTCTTTTCCGGCATAAATCACAAAAATCCCTCTGTCGCCTCCCGACTAGTCCAGAACGCAGCAGCTCGGCTTCTTACTGGTTTTAACAGCCCGACTCTGGCTTCTCTCCTTTGGCTCCTTATTTGTTTTTAGAAAAGATTTTAAGAATTTATTGATCACTTTTAAAGCACGTCTGGGTTTGGCTCCAAGCTACATAACAGATACGCTTCAGGTGGCCTTCTATCCTCAGCTGGGATCCGTCTGAATGGTTCCAAAGTCGAGTCTTAAATCTAAAGGTGACCGTTGACTTTGGGACGACCTGCCTGAGGAGACGAGGCTGCAGAATCAGTAACTTCTTTTTAAATCACCGTTTCTACAGACTCGCTTGTCTTTTAATCTTTTTATGTCTTCTTCAGGTCAGACCTGTTATCGTTTTCTGTTTCACGTCTTTGCTTTTGCTTCATCTGTCACTTTGTAAACTCTATTTTTAAAGGTGCTATATAAATAAAGATATTATTATTATTATTATTGTTATTATTACTGTGGATCTGACTAGACCGATCTCGCCTGTCCAGACCAGCATGGTTCAGTCCATTACCGCCGCTGTCGGGGCTGATGTGGAAACATCCAAGTCACGGCAGAGACTGGAGGTTTGATGCTGATGCTGCACAGATTAATTGAAGATGGTCAAACAGCAGCTTTAATGCACCGTTTAAATGAATGTGAAAACAAACAAACAACAACAACAACACAAAAAAAACAGAAAAAATGCACAAAGAACAACATTTTCACTGATTGGTTGGTTGTCATGATGATACACACAGTATAATATGTGTAACAGATAAAATATATTACAATATCTTGTATATTGAGCTTCATATGAACATAAATCTCGAAGAAGGATGAACAAAATATATGATACTCCTCATAAAACCATCTTTGCATATTCTTTTCTCTTCTCGATGCTTCAGCAGCACAAAAGTGTTTATGTGTCACTGCAATAAAGCTAATTGAAAGCTGAAAGCTGATAGTGAAGAGAGTGATGGAGAAACAGACAGACAGAGAGAGAGAGAGAGAGAGAGAGGAAGAGGAAGAGGGGAGTAAGTTTATGTAAACGACTGAGAGGGCGACAGACAATGAAACTGATGATGAGAGAAAAAGTGGAAATATGATGATGATGGAAAGATGAAGAGAGAGAGAGAGAGAGAGAGAGAGAGAGAGAGAGGAAACAACAGAGTGATGAAAACAGAAACAGAGAAAGAAAGTGATGCAGAGGGAGAGAGAGAGAGAGAGATGGGAACAGACTGACAGAGTGATCAAAAAAAGATAGAGAGTGATTTAAAGAGAGAGAGAGAGAGAGTGATGAAACAGAGGGATAGACGGAGAGAGCAGTCCTGCCATGGAGCCCTGTTGCTAGGCAACTGAGCAGCTCCTCTTTGAAGTTTTCCCTCATTGTTTTTTTTTTTTCTTTTTTTCTTTTTTTTTTTTTTTGAACAATCAGGTCAGAGCGAGGCTCAGCGGTAACCATGGCAACCACCTCAGCACCACGCCTGGCGGCCGTCCCGTCCCCGCAGATAGAGATAGAGAGAGAGAGAGAGAGAGAGAGTCATGTGACGAGGGATTCACAGGTTTGAAACCCTGAACAGTCTTGGTGTTCAGCCAAAAGTGCCCACAAGCAGATTTCATCTCACTCAGAGGACTTTTTTTTTTTAGTTTTACCACCTGAGAGGCAAAAAAAAAATTCACTTCAAACTTCTGTTACTCCGACTGACCATGGATGTATAAACAGAACTGGATGCGGCGTCGGAGGCAGGGCGCCGTTTATCCCTATGGCAGTTTCTCAGCGACGCATGAAGCCAAAAAAAAAGTTCTTTTTCCTGCCAGCGCACTGGCGACTGCCGGCTACTTCCTGTTTAGCCCTCCGGCTAACTTGATGGGGATAAAAACGATTCAATCATGCGGCTCTTTTAGACTTTCAAAATGTGATCGAACCGAACGGATCAAATTCTGACAGTGAGACGAGTCATTTTGTGGAGATTGTGACGTTTAAAATAAAATTATCCACTCTGTCTCTGGGAAAAAATCCTCTTCCCAGATAGCAAAACTGCTGTGGCCCAAATCGGCCCACACCCGACACTTACAGAATGACGGCACTTGGGCCGTCCGTTCCTGTTTCCCAGATTTGGGCCACAAGCAAAACCGTATGTCAACCAAGAACAAACCGGATACACCAGAACTGGCAGCACATCCAGAACACACACACACCTGAGCACTGTCACGTGGTGAGGTTTAGTTGGGTCTCCATGTCTTGTCTCGTCATTTCCTGTTTTATTTTGAAAAGTTACTCCCCTCGTTTCAGGTCACTTGCCCTTCCTCATGTGTCTGTCTGATTACCCACCTGTCCCCTCACCTGTTCCCTGTTCCCTCGTCAGTTCTGTCTGTGTATTTAAGCCCTGGTTTTCAGTCTCTGTTGGGTCATTTTGTTTCGTCTTGTCCCTCGTCCTGGTCATTCAACTTTTTCTGGAAATAAAGGACTTTTTCCCGCCATGATCTCTGCTCCTGGGTCCTGCCTCCTGCCTCCTAACCATGCTGGACAAGCACTGCATCTTTACCACATTTCATTTGGGCCATTTTCAGGCTCACATCCATTATTTTCGGGCCAGAAGAAGACCAGCAGCGCCGCATCGTTTCCTGAAGTGGCCCGCCTCCGTACGCTAACTGGGTTGAGCTTCACATGACGTTGTAATTACACAGTTTGGCCGCCATGTCTAACTTCTGTTACTGGAAGCTGTGTTAAGTGATTTATTTGGCCGTAGGGCAGAAGAACTCCACAACAGTCAGTTTACAGCATATTTGCGGCTAACATGATCGTCCCCTACAGATCTGCAGTGATTAGCTGGTTTGTTGATATTTTAAAAGCCAAAATGTTAAATAATCTGCGGTTTCAACTTCTCTGATGTGAAGATTTGCTGCTTTTTCTTTGTCATACATGATAATAAACTTGAGATTCCACCTTGCTGGGGTTTATTTAGCACCTGTTATGTCTGTATTTACATGAATAAACAAGACAAGTGTGGATGTTTTGGTGTTTTAAAGTCAGTTTCAAGTATTATATGTGAAATATAAAACACTTATGATTATTTAAACATCATAATTACACCAGCAGCTGGAGAGAAACTGTCATTGCGACATAAAAACATGTTTTTTTGGGGGGGGGGGGGGTGTTTCTGAAACGACTGATTCATTTCAAACCCAAACTATGATCATTCCCCTGAAACCATAACCAGACCGTAACCGCAGCTTTGTCACATCATAAAACATCATTATTTTTAACGGTTTTAACGGTTTTTGGGAAAAGCAAAGACAGATGATTGCGTCCTGCTGATCGCTGCCGATAGAGAGAAAAAAAATGTCGTTCTGGAGACACGTGATCGACATCGGCAGCGGCGGCGGCTCGGATCCATTAAAAGACGCGCCAGAATAAACAACAACAGCTCTGCAAGTGGAAATTGATTTTTTTTTTTTTTTTAAAGTCACATCTGTGTTTGATGAGTCCAAATATCTGCTGTCACCAACGTTTCTACCCGTCGATAACACGAAGCATCCGATTGGTTTCTTTGGGGATTGTCGGGAAGGATGATGATGTCCGACGTCTTTGCTGTCCGTCAAAACAGTAAATCACAGTTCACGTTTTCACTGCGAAGTTTTTAAAGGAATTCACAGCCGACGGTTTCAAAGAAGAAGAAAGTGGAGAAGAAACTGAAAACAAAGTGTGATCCCTGCGTCATGGCGATCAACTGTGTTTTCTGCTTTAAGTGTGTTTGGGTTCTGGATAATAAAGCAGAGTCTCACACACACACACACACACACACACACACACACACACACACAGATGTGTTGGATATCAGACAAACCTCAGAGAAGTAAAAATAAATAAAGACAGAGACACAGAGAATTTGTTCTGCTCTTGCGGCTTCAACCTCGTAAACTCCGCTCGAGATTTAACTAACAGCTGCACACACACACACACACACACACATATATACACACACACACACATATATACACACACACACACATATATACACACACACACACACATACACACACAGACTCCAGATGTGTTTTGTAATAGTAGCGGGGATGTAAAGAGGGAAGCATACAGTAGGTCTACACACATGTATACACTGGCCCATTGTCATTCACACACACACAGAGGCCCATTGTCATGCATGCTGCTGGCTGTTTCACGCCGACTTACAAAGATTAACGGGCGATCGGCATCAATTTACACTGAGGGGGGAGAGAGAGAGAGAGAGAGAGAGAGAGGAGGGGGAGGGGAGAGAGGAAATGTTTTTGAGAGAACGTTAAAAAAAAAAGAATAAAAACAAGAAAGTGAATAAAGAAAACAGAGTCGAACAGAGTGAGAAGCTGCTGGTTCTTCACTGAAAAGTCACATTTCACAGTTTTATTTTACAGCTCCTTTCATTTTTGTAATAATTCCTGGAAATTTCTCTGCTTTGCAGGTGTTTAACAGCTCAGTTTAAGGACATCTGATGCAATTTGGTGCAAATTATATAACAAAAAACATGGTTGGTTTAATGGGTGATTTTCAGAAGTTCATAATAAATTAGAAAACGTTTAGATTGAGACAAACTGCGCCCACAGCAGAAGCTCCGACTCGTTTCTGCAAACACCTTCATCCTCATTAAACCATCTAACAGGTGACTCTCCTCCTACTGAGCATGTGCAATAAACCAGCAAAGAAGAAACGGCGTGTACTGTTCCTGTTCCCGTAACGGCTTCCTGACATTTAGCAGAGAAACTCTGAACAAGCTGTTAAAGTAGACGATAACACTCGCATGAAGCTGTCCACTATTGTTGTTGTCGTCGTTATGTTTCCTCTTGCTTCCTCGTCCAATCTAACACTACTCAGTGTTTCTATGTTTTGGAAAAGTTTCATTTTCAGAGGACAAAAATGCAGTTTTAGTCTGTTTGGAGGAACAAAACCATGGATGGATAATAAGAGCTGGACAGGCCGCCGCCACTCCGCCAGTTTCTCCCAGTGGTCACTCGCTGTATTTTTTTGTCATAAACCACCAGGAGACGCCTGTTAGACTGTTGACAGGACGCCTCGAACTGCGAACAACGTCAGTTATGACTCTTTGTATTATGAACTTTTGATCCAAGGACTGTTTTAACAACGTCATCTCGTTATGTCCTCGGTTTAGCGGCACCTGCTGTTTATCTGCTGATGTTCACTCAGCAGCAGTGGATGGAAACAAACATTCACTACATTTTTATTTTTAGCAGATTTTCAGGCCATAAAGTTTGAGCCACATTTGGATGGAAACTTGGCGACTTGTCATCCAATCCTGCTTCCTCCAAATCAGAACCATTTCTAGAAATTAAGCCGATGCTTCTACCAGTCTGACCTTGGAAAAAACAATCATCCAATTTTCTCCAGATTAGATTACTGCAACTCCCTCTCTTCCGGCATAAATCACAAAAATCCCTCTGTCGCCTCCCAACTAGTCCAGAACGCAGCAGCTCGGCTTCTTACTGGTTTTAACGGACGACATCAAATCACCCTGATCCTGGCTTCTCTCCATCGGCTCCTTATTTGTTTTAGAAAAGATTTTAAGATTTTATTGATCACTTTTAAAGCACATCTGGGTTTGGTGGAGGTTTTATGTTTGTAAAACTTTCCTCGATCCGAGAAAAGTCATCACGATGTAAAATCTATGGAAGCTGGAAACTTTTTTTGGGTGAATGCACCCACCGAGTCATTCCTAAAAGATGGAATGGGCGCCATTTTTATTCCAACATCCAGCTCTTATTAAACATCGATGAACCAGGACCAGTGTGGAGGATTTACTGGAATCTAGTGGTGAAGTGAACTGAATACTCCTCCTCTTCATTTCCAAACAAACCTACAGCGGCTGCAAAACTTGTGACAAGTCCCTCTAGATCCAGTGTTTGGTTTGTCCCTTCTGGACTCCTGTAGAAACACGGCGGCTCTGTGGAAGACAACCTGCTCCCTCTGTAGATATAAAGGCTCGTTCTAAGGCAACAAAAACACAATTATTCTTATTTTCAAGTGATTAAACACTAATTAAAACATATTTATGAATATTATATTGTGCTCTACTAGACACTGCACCTTTAACTGATAGAAAATATTAGCTTTCAGTGTGTTTTATGTGTTAAACTACAGTTACACAGCAGCTACTTTTAGGATATTAATGAAAAACCAGTGCAGTTGTGTCTCTTGTATAGCTGTGAAATAAAAGGCAGTAAAAAAAGTAGAATATTTCCCACTGAAACGCAGCTGAGAAGATGAATAAAGTGACATCAGAAGGAAATATTTACTTCTCTGTGTTCACCTTTCCTTCTTTCTGGATGTGCTGAATAAAAGCAGATTCACTCACCTGTTAAAACAGCTGATTTAATCGCTTGTGATCAGATTTGAGGATTTGAATCTCATGAGTTTAATGATGAATGTCAGATTAGAAGAACTTTCTTCTTCTTGTGTTTACTGATCTTTCTGTTTCTGATGAGGTTTCTCCTCTTTATGCAACAAAAACTACAGCTATCTTCTTCTTCTGCTCTCTCTTTACACTGATGCTCCTCTTTCTCCTTCTCTTCTTCACTGGCTTTTCATACATCCTCCTCCTCACTCCTTCCTTCCTTCCTTTCTTCTTCTGCTCCCTCTTAACACTTTCCACAAGAGCAAAAAAAAAAAAAAGAAATTAAAAGTAAACTTAAGAAAACTGAGAAATGGAAAAGAATAGACGAGACGAAGATGAAAAGAGGAGAGGGCTCGACCCCTCAAGTGGCTTCAATTAAGAAAATTACAGAGAGAGAGAGAAACAGAGAAAAGAAGGAGGAAAAAAACCCCAGAACTGTCAAGCTCAGAGTTGATTACAGGGTGAAGCCGTGCAGGATCTAACCCCAGTCTAAACCTGAACCTGATCCCGGCCCGGCCCCCGAGCAGACGACACCCAGCCGGGTTATTTTAGGCTCCAGCTGCTCGATCTGCTCTGGAAACACTGAGTCTGCTGCTTCAGCAGAGTGACCGCACCGAAGCTGAACGCAGCTCTGATACTGGGATGTTTCCGTGTCCTCTGGACGCGACTACAGGTGTCGTCATGGCGATACAACACCTGAAAACTATCGTGTGTGTGTCCTTCCTACTGCAGCCAATCAGGTTACTTATATACTGATTTATTTAAAGCTCTAATCTGTAATAATTCCTCATTAAACTGTGTAAAAACAACTAGACCTATGTTCTATATGTTGTTGAGATGTGTTCTTACATTATCCCAAATGTTTCCAACAGTTTTCAAACCCAGAGAAATCTGTCATTTTAATCAAAGTAACGGACCGTTTCATTTGGTGGCCTGTCAATGGCGTCATACCTCCTCTACCAAAGAGCCACAACAACACAACGACAAAGTCCCTCTGCTCATTTTAGAGAAAAGTTCATTGATGATTGAACTTCACATTTAAAAACTGAACACACACATATATAAATGGATTTTTATCTAAACCATTTATTCTTTTTCCAGATTTATTAACTGCAGTTTGTCAGAGATCAGCTGTGCATCTCTGGCCTCAACTCTGAAGTCCAACCCCTCCCATCTGAGAGAGCTGCATCTGATCAATAGTTTTGGGTTTTGGCAGCAGAGAATTCACCACTTTAAAGCTTTTTTTGTCCAGATTAAACAAATGAGATGTAACATGTTAATCAGTGCAGGCTAGCTGTTTTCCTCTGTTTCCAGTCTTTATGCTAAGCTAAGCTAACTGGCTGCTGTCTGAACAACGAGAAGATTTCACATGTTGAACTATTGTTTTATTATTCCACGTGTAAAAACAACTAGACCTATGTTCTATATGTTGTTGAGTTGTGTTCTTACATTATCCCAAATGTTTCCAACAGTTTTCAAACCCAGAGAAATCTGTCTTTTTAATCAAAGTAACGGACCGTTTCATTTGGTGGCCTGTCAATGGCGTCATACCTCCTCTACCAAAGAGCATAGTGCACAAGATGCATGCGTCGGCGCCGTGTTTGTCCGCTACAATGGCGTCTAGCAAAGAGTAACTTACACACATACAAGATAATACATGGGCTTTGTTGTGCTTGTTCCACACAAACTGTTAGAAATGGACTTTTATTCAGTTTGAAGCCACATTTTCATTATAAATTTAGCTGGTTTTTAACTTGATCTTTTAGGCGCAAGAAGGATTTTAGTCATTGGACGTCTGGATCTTAAGTTATCAGAGAAATAAACTGGGCAAACGTTAGCAGCAGCTCGGCTAACAGCCCCTCCAGGAAGTCCGCTGCTCGCCCAACATGGTGGAGAAACACTGATTTTTTAGCTGAAACTGCTTTATTTAGTATTTTTAACAATTTAAATGTCCGTTTGTTCTGGAGAGGAGGAGACCCCTGCAGGTAAAAACATCCAAAGGACAACAACTCCCATCATCCCTTGCTGCTTCAAACCGTCATCACACTCCGTCTGTTTTTATTGTTTTGAATGGGACGCCGAGCGGCTGAAACTACATGTCGAGCTCATTAAAGGATAATTGTGGTGATTTTCTATATTTCTCTTATTTGTGCAGAGTCAAACCAACAATGATCTATTTATAAGTATTATTTGTGCATCCAAAGCCTGATATCTTATTCCTCTGTGCCTCCATTGTTATCCAAAAACAATGGAGAGAAATTAGCCTCAACAATGGTGACAAATAAACACAAATGTGGGCAATTTATTAGAGCGTTCATAAACAAATACCAAACAATTTGAGCAAATGCGAAACGACTTTTACAAGTAAATACATCACAACTTGAATAAACGTCAGTATTTTTACACATTCAAACCTTTTACTGAAGCCTTTTAGTAATCATTTGCAGTGACGTGGAAGATTCAGAGTCAGAAAGAAAACATGCAGTTAAAGAAATCAACAGGATACTCAGTGGAAATAACTGCACACTGAGGCAAAGTGGTTTGAGCTCATAGTCTTGAGTCTAGTCCAGGGTTAGCGAGAGTGTCGAGCTTCAGGATGTGTCGAGCTTCATGTGTTTGGTGCAGAGAAACTGAAGGCAGGTTTTGTAAGATCAGAATAAGTCTGCAGGATTTAAAGCATAAGACTGTTAGTAGAGCAAGTCTGGTCAAATCCTGCACATATATACAGTGTACATTCAACCTCTAGTTCACAGATCTGATAAAACTCTCTTCTTGAAAAGCTTCCCATGCTTATAAAAGATCTCCAAACATTTGAGCGCTTCTTTTGCGTTTATCTACAGATCACACACACGTGGATCAGGTTACATTTTTGTGTGTGTGTGTGTGTGTATGTGAGGAGCTTTCAGAGACTTTTCATGCTCTTTGATCCACAAACGCTGCAGCTGAAAGCAGCTGGTGGAAAACTCAAACATCCGGCTCTTTCAGCTGGTATATGGTGGATGTAAAGGAGGGAGCAGGTAGCGTCAAGTGGCGCCTCTAGCTGCTCCGACTGATGCACATTCAAAAGGCCTCAACTTCTATCTACAAACACTGAGTCAATCTTTGTTTTCAATGAGTCATTCTGGCCTCAGTCTCTTAAATCCAGGCTCTCTAACAAGTGTGCTGGTGGCCATTTTGGAAATGATTGCTTTGTTAGTAAGATTTGAAGACTTAAAGCAGCTTTGATGTCTGCTGTGTGGGTGTTGATTGACAGTTGGCTCCAGGACTCACACTGAATCAGACTGTTGTCATAGTAACGTTAGCCCAGGCGTGTAGTGTTCAGTGTTCCCGGTAAGCTAACGTTAGCTGGGGTCCGAGGTAGCGGGGCGTGTTTCCAAAGCGTCAAAGCTAACACCCCAAACTCCTTATCTGGAAGCTCCTGGCTCCAAACGGTAAAGATGGCGCCGAGCAGAAGCTGCAACTCCGAGCTTCAAACTTTGTCGCAGCTGGAGGGACGACTGGTGATACTCTTGCAAGATGTATGTGCGTTTCTTCATTATATGCTTTACCCTAAACGCCCTCCAGCTGATCCAACTTTACCTTCAAAACTGGCTCCGATCAAACCGACAGGTGACATCACACCTCGCTACGTCCATCTTTATAAACAGTTAATGTGTGAGAGCGAACCAGAACAGATAAACAAAGAGCTGAAACTCACTATAAAGCCGATCACACACTGACACATCAGACTGTGGTGGAGTCAAAATATTGATTATAGACACTTTAATGCAGTCGCAGCCTCATATAAACCCAAACCACCATGTTAAACCTGACCAAACCTTAATAGCACGTCACATGATAGAACATATTTATTTTCCAACAGTGATGTGTAACAGTTTTGGAAGACAGACGACATTACATCAGGAAACACTTATAGCATATTTTATTCTTTAATTTGGAGGATTTGTTGGGGATGAATCATTTCTACCAGCTGCTGCCGTTACAGGCTGAATACATTTCACACAAACTGATATTATTATTATCTGCTGTGCCAAAATGCAAATATAGTTTTTAAAATGAACCTACTTACATTATAAACCTCCAGGGTCGGCGCCAAAAACTGCAGTTCCTCAAAGAGCGAGTCAGTCCCACAGACGGTGTAAAAACATGGACGTAGTCACCGTGACGTCACTTGTCGGTTTCTGAAGAGCGCTTTCGAAGCTCAAAGCGAGACGCTCGGGCTGACCGTCGCCATCTTGGCAGTACGTAACGCTGCCTAACTCCCAGCCAATCAGAAATAAGCAAAGAGGTGGGACCTAATGGTTGAAACAAGCCATCTAGCGGCTAGCGGACCTGTCACTCAAAGCAGCCATATGGCTTAATAAGTTAAACAGGTGAGTTATAAAAACATTCACCCCCGTACAGTCAGAAAGGAGAAATCAGTAGGAAGTCAACATCAAGTTGGGCGTTTTAACCATGGATGTATAAAGAGAACTGGATACGGCGTCGGAGGCGGGGCCTCGTTCATTCCTATGAAAGTTGGTCAGTGGCGCATGAAACCAAAAAAGTTTGACTTCCACTCATAAAATTACCCGGATCTTCCGGATCATTGGACCCATAGAGTGAGCGCACTATTGACTTTCACCAGCCGAGTCGGCTACTTCCTGTTTAGCCGTCCGGCTAACTTGAACGGGGATAAAACAATTCAATCATGCAGCTCTTTTAGACTTTAGAAATGTGATCGGACTGAGCGGATCAAATTCTGACAGTCAGACGAGTCATTTCCTGGGTTGTGATGCTCAAAAAAGTTTATCCGCTGATTTACAGACGTCTCTTTCACAGTGTGAGTCTGTGGGAAAAAGTCTTTTTGGGCCCGATAGCGTCACGTGACGTCATTACACGATTTGGCTGCCATGTCAGATTGGGTTCACGGCTCGGTGCTGTTCCTGGAGGTTTGGTTTTAACATGGAGGTCAATGAGGAATGACTCGCTTTTAGAGCCTCAAGTGGCCGTTAGAGGAACTGCAGTTTTTGGCGCTGACCCTGGAGGTTTCCGTTTGGTGTCAGTGAGGTCAGTGAGTGCTTTACAGCAGAAACAAACTGTTCACAGCCTGGAACAAAAACAACGTGATTTTTTATAAAACTCAACCATTTAAATGTTATTAAGCTGTAAAGTTCTGCATAATGAAGGACGCGGTCGCTAGCCGCTAGGTGGCTTCATGCAGCCGCCTCAGCTCCACCTCTCTGCCCGTTCTGGATTCGCTCCTCAGGCGGAGTCAGTCACTGCCAAGATGGCGACAGCTGGCCCTCTTCAGAAGCCGATGCATGACATCACAGCGGCTGCGTCCATATTGTTTCCAGTCTATGGTTTTATACCGGACCACTGACCTGTAACCAGCCTGTGCAGGTCCTGGTCCTGCTGCCTTACCTGTCCTCGCTGGCTCGTTGTGTTGCTGACTGAACTGCAGCCTCCAGCAGCAGCAGCAGCTCGTGTTGTCGTCTGACTCATCGCGCTGTCAGTCAGGATGTGACTAATCTCTAATCACACACATGTGTACTTTACTGATGTCTTTATAACTCGGTGTAACCACAGTCCTGGTGCTCCTCTGCTTGTGAACATGCATTAATTCTTCACCTAAAATGTGGTAACACTTTAATAAATACAGCCTCTGGTTTATTGTGCAATTTCACTGTATGAATCAGGTTCTAATAAAATACTTACTGGTCCCCGCTGCTACCGAACAGGAACAGGGAAAGAAACAAGACTATGAGGAACGAGGGAGCAGGAATGAGGTAGTGGTGGCCTGAAGGTTGGAGAAGTGAGCCGGAAGGTCGTTAGTTCAATCTCCCACTGACTGGCAGAATAAATCTGTTTGGGGGGAAAGTGAAGAAGCAGCTTGACTTTCTCCTCATTGAACCACCACCGAGCGAAGACCCGTTAACCCCGACTGCTCCAGTGGAGCCGCAGGTCAGACTGTGGTTGTACTGGTCTGCTGGTACACAGGAATGAATGTGATCTGCTCCTCTGAATACAGAAAGCTTTACAAGAATGGATGTTTTCCAGTAAATACTGGGTGCATACAGCGGTGGAGGAAGTAAAAGTAGCAGCACTACAAATGTACAAATACTTCATTTAAAGTTCTGCATTTAAAGTTGAGCAGAGTCGCCTCCTGTGACCGTTATATTAAACTAAATGTTTAATAAAGTACATTATTAAGGCTGAAGCATCAGTGTGTGAACAGAAAATGTGAAGAGGAAACGAAATTCAAGTTGCAGCGACAGAAAATGATGATGATGCTGTTAATGCAACACTGTCACATGACTGTATGAGCCTTCAGCTGGAAGTATTTACAATAAATACAGTTTATTAAAAAAAACACACACACACACACACACAAGATGAGTAGATAAGTATAAATAGATACACAAAACACATCCCACACAGGATAATAACAGTTACTAACACGTTTGCAGATTAAAACAATGTAAAATATATAAAATACATCAGTTTGAAGTGCAGCAGATATTAAATATATGGGTCAGTGGTGTTTAATGAACAGGTGATATCATTTACACACAGTGTAATAAGATGATTAATAGATAACAGACGCTGCTGGTGACAGCCAGGCTGCAAACAAACAACAGTAAACTCTCTGTAAACTGTATTTCTGTCTCATTCTGGGTCTATTTTAGTTTCTCTTTTCCTTCCTTTTCCACCTTTTCCATCACTCTGTTTCCATTTCCCCTTTTATTCTGTCCATCCTCCTCCTCTTTTATTTCGACACATACACAAATCTGAATCTATATATCTATTTATATATATTTATATATATGTATGTATGGCCTTGCCCCACGCACACATCTCCACTGCACAATTTCTCTCTCTCTCCGGCTGTGGTTGAACGTCTCTCTCCCGGTCTCTCTCTCCACATCTGGTTTTGGGAGGAGAAAAACAGCAGATTAAAGATCTGGCATGAACCAAACGATCATTTACGGAGGGGTGTCAGTGTTTATGTCACCTAAGAAACACACCATTTCTACTATATCACAACAAAACAACACTTATTCCTCTTTTTAAATGATTAAAATACATCTCAGCTACTGCCGTCATGTTTAACTGAAGCAGATAATCGACGTTTAATTGCTTTATTGTCCTCTTTTAATTGACCCTCCCCCCTCCCACTCGGGCGCAGAGTGGTACGGTCCAGATTGGGACTGGCTCCGGCAGAGCAGGGGCAGACCGAGCCGAGCCAAGCCGAGGCAGGCTGTGTGTGCACGGGGGAGACACGCCGCTCAGCTCCGCGCTCTGAGCTCTCTCTCTCTCTCTGCTCCGGATTATTATCTCACTTCTTTTTTTTTTAATTATTATTATTATTATTTTTAAAAAGACGCATGAACATTTTTACCTGTCCGGACTCCTCCTCCTCCTCCTGCTGCTTCTCCTCCCGCTGCTGCTACCTGACCGCAGCTCACTCAGGTTTTATATGAGAGAAGAAGAAGAAGGAGAAGAAGAAGAAGAGGAGCAGCAGCAGCAGTAGCAGCGCGTGGGACTGTGGATTTTAAATAACTGATTGGACTTTTTTTCTGCGCGTTTCCAGCCCCAGGTAGGTCCTCTCCTCTCCGGTTGTGGCTTCTCCGGGGTCCGGGTGGCAGATCTGGGGGTAGCGGGAGCGGGGTGGAGGAGGAGGAGGAGGAGGTGAAGGGAAAGGGGGGGTGCATGTGGATGTTTGGGGGGAGGTGGGGTGAGGAAGGAGGGAGGAGGTGGGGGAGAAAACGCCTCGCCTCCCCGCTGCATCACCGCTCATCTGCTGCGTGTTTTTTTTTTTTTTTACGCGTGGAAATGTCCTCTTGTCCCGGTGTTTTCCCACGCAGTGAGTAGGGGGGAGGAGGGAGAAGGAGGGAGGAGAAGGAGGAGGAGGGGGGGTTGATACCCCCAGGTAGGGCTGCTTTCACCCTCGGGGTATTCCGGAGGCAAGCTCGGCCTCGGTGCGCGTTTTCGTCCATTTTAAAAAACGGCTCGATTCGGTGCGTAAAAGAGGCTGCAAATGTGTGTTTTTCAATGTGTGTGTGTGTGTGGAGGGGGGAGGAGGAGAGGGAGAAGGGGGTGAGGAGGAGGAGGAGGAGGAGGAGGAGGGGGGTCTGGGGAGGTAGCGAGGCTCCAGACGCCGATCCATTAACGAAGAACAAAGGGGAGGAGGAGGGGAGGAGATGGTGGTGGAGAGGGGGAGAAAGCAGAAAAAGCAGCAGTTTTTAAAAAAAAATCGCAGCCCCGAAAATGTCGAAAATCGCGTCCGAGCGTCGCTGCGCTCCGAGCGGACTCCACCGCCGGCTGCTGCCCGCTGAAACCCGCCGAACAGCCGGCGTGTTTGTGTCTCTGAAAGCCGCCTTCATCCCCTCCGTCCGTCCCTACATGTGCTGCCTGGACGCGGAGGGAGCCTCCATCCTCCTCGGCCGGCCGATACCGAGCCGATCGATCCGCGTTTTCTGCTCCCTGAGTCCCGAACCCGCAGTTGATCGATCCGCTTCCGACTGATTCTATAAAAAAAAACACACACACACACATGATCGTTATGATTAGCAGGCTGAAGGTTATCAATCAGAACAGCCGATAAATTGTGTAACACGATTGTTTTTTTTAACATTCCTGCTTTAAACTGACGCGATTAATCAAAGAAAAATCAGCTGATAATCGATTTTTAGCTCATATGATTGTGAATTAATCCAGAAATCAATCAGTGTTGTGATAAATGGATCAATAAAAGATCAAACTGCTCAACTCTTCGTGCAGCCTGATGTGTGTTGAAGGTAATCAATAACAAAATGAAATGTGATCAGTTATTCAATAAAAATAAATATATGTATTAAACAGCGTCATTCAGCAGCATGACAGATCAATAACATAATCAATCATTGATGTGATCAGCTGTATCGATAATGAATGTGAGAATGTAAATGAAGCCAGCAGCCAGGTAGGTCTCTCTGGTTTCTGCCCACGTGCGTCCTCCTCGCGGACAGGTGTTTAGCCGATCGATAACTGGGATCGATCAGCTGGATCAGGTTCAGGTGAATAAATGAAAAGAAAAACAAAATGGAGATTTGTGAAAACAAGCGGCCAAAATAACGAGACGAGGCTCGTTCGGCTGATCGATAATCACATTGATTAGTAATGATTAGTTCTGCTGTGGAAGGAGGAAAGTTCAGCAGATGCTTCAGGTTCAGATCAGAGCTGATTAGCTGATCAATCAATCAATCAGCAACTCTTCTGATCATTGATTAATCACTTTGGAAGCAAAAAAGCCAAAAAAAAATTGATTATTTTAGTTTTTCTGTGTTTTATTTGACATTAAATTAAAACTTTAGACTGAACAAACATTTTTTTTTTACTATTTTCTGATATTTTATGAACCAAACAATTCACCAATAATATAAATAATCATTAGTTATTTATTATATTTAACTTTAGAGCTCAAAACAGATTTAAAATGAATAAAATGACACGTTAAGATTAATAAATGCTCATAAATCACATCAGACTGAAAAATAATCAATAAAAAATAACTTCAACTGAAACAGACGTTCACAATAAATCCTAAAATCTGAGTCATTCCAGGAGTCAGCAGCTTCTTCAAGGTTATTAATCCTGATCAAATTAATAAAAATAAAAAAGCTGTGACACACAGACGTGCAGTCACATGACCTCCAGCGCCGTCAGAGATGAGGATGATGAAGGACGCTTCGGCAGCAGCTTCTGAGTCACGACATCGAAGGAAAACGCCAAAATAAAACGACAAATATCTTAAAAATGTCTTTTAAATCCTGCGTATCACAAAAAATTAAACATTTTATAGTTTTGTCTCGTCTCGTTTATCAATAAATGTGATTAAAAATATCACGCAGCATCACACGGAAACACTCGAGTCAAATAAAAACACCTCGAACTTCAGTGAATATTTTCTCCATGACGTCCGAATGATCGTCGGAGTCGAGTCCGGTCGCGTCGATCGATTACTTCACTAATTAAAGTCGGTCGTCAATCACTCGTTTACCTCACTTCCTGTGTCAGGAGTCCCTCTCTCTCTCTCTCTCTCTCTCTCTCAGCGACACGTCATCTTCACTCCTTGACACACGGAGGAAAAGAAAATGAGTCACTGTGGTTCGACCCGCAGCAGCAGCGGCGAGCGGTCGGTGTTCAGTTTCACTGATGATGATGATGATGATGATGATCGCCACCACGTTGACCCCGGTTACACACTCGACAAACTCTCGCTCGTCTTCCAGTTTTCCAGTTTCTGTGTTATTCAGTCGTCTGAATGTGATCAATCACGCTCTCGGAGGAATTATTAATCAATGTTTTTCCACATTGATCGATGAACGCGTCATTAAAGACGATAACAGTCCTGCTGTCCTCGAATAGTATGACCCGCCCCTCCCATCCTGTGATTAAAGACACAACTTCACAGCAACGAGCTCGACAGAAACTATTCAAACAGAGTCCAGGAACACAAGATGGAGGATCAGTCAGGGTCACATGACCTCCAGATCCGCTTTAAAACCGTTATTTTGTTTAGAAATCATCAGAAAACGGTGAAAAATGTTTCAGTTATCAGTCGTCCGGAGCTGCGTCGGCGAATCTGTTCAAAACGTCGTCGTCAAATGTTTTGTTTCGTCCGTGACTCGAAGACGTTCAGTTTCACAGGATGAAAACATTCACATTTTAGAAACTGGAATCAGAGAATTTAAGACTTTTTTCTTTAAAAAATGGACTTAAAACGATCAATCAATGATCAGAATAGTTAATAGATTAATGGGATAAGTTGGCTGATCAATAATCGGCTGATGGTTTCGGCTCCTGAGGAGAACATGAAGCTGTTTCTGCTCCTCGTCGTCATAAAATAAAAACATCTAAACAGCTGCAATCAGAGAATTTAGAGACTTAAAACGATTCATCGACGATCAGGATAGTTATTGATTAATCTGATAGTCGGCGACTAATCGATCAGTCGTCGTCGATCGTCTTAAACCGGATGTGTGATCGTCTTTGAACATTTCCCTCCGTGTAAAGTCGAGGTCAGAGGTCACCGGGGGATGTGAATCAGGTGAGCAGCGGCGGCGAGGTCGCAGCAGAACAGGAAGCTGATAGAAAACGAAGAGGTCAAAGGTCGTAGCCTATCCGCGAGTTCACGAAACCCCGAACTGTGTTTCTGTGCTTCTCAGATTCTGTTGGACTGAAACATAAAGAGTGTGTGTGTGTGTGTGTGTGTGTGTGCGTGTGTGAGTGTGAGTGTGAGTGTGTGTGTGTGTGTGTGTGTGTGTGTTTAAAGACGTTCAGTTTATATTTAAATATAAAATAAAAACGACAAGAAGCAGAAATTAAAAAATCCAGAGCTGCAGATGTCTGGAAGACGAATAAAGCAGGAGTTTAATTTAATTAATTTGACATTATTGGGATTAAATGTATTGATTACATCAGTGACATCACACACACACACACACACACACACACACACACACACACACAGCTGGGCCTCCTGTTCTGGTTGAAACTGGAGCTGCAACTGGTTTCCACACCAGAGCTTCACTTTCCTGCAGATTGAACATACATCACTTTTTCCATACGATACATCTGTGTGTGTGTGTGTGTGTGTGTGTGTTTTAGTGTGTGTGTGTGTGTGTGTGTGTGTTAGTGAAGCCATAGATCTGGAGGTAATGGGATTTCCTCCTCTGGTCTCCAGAACGTCCCAGTTATCCTGCTATTGGAAATCCATCACTGCTGCTTATTATGGAATATCGATCATGTATAAATACATATATATGTGTGTGTGTGTGTGTGTGTGTGTGTGTGTGAAACCAGGTCAAGGTTACCTTCATGTGTGTGTGTGTAATTGAATCTGAAGCTCTCTGTCAGACAGTAATGATCAAATCACTCGTCATCGTCATTGTTTATGGCGTTATTGTTTATTAGTGTTACAATTAGACAGGAAGATAAACACACACACACACACACTAAAACACACACACACACACACACACGCTGAGTCGGCGCTGAGGAATCGCTGAGTCAGCACTCACAGAGAAGCAGACTGATATTTTTCTGCAGAGTTTTTTAATAAAAAGAGAAAAAGATGAAAAGCCGACACGCGCTGCAAACTGAAGATGTTTGGCTTTAAAACAAATAAGACTTGAAAAAAGATCAGGAAATATAATCACTGATCAATAGTTTAATTCCTTCAGATGTTTCAAAACCTCAAACATCTTCAGTTTATTGTCACGTATGTCAGATTAAAAGCATGAAAACGTCACTGTGAGAAGCTGAAACCAGCAAATGTTTCCTGTTTTTACTACTTAAAAAAAAACAACAAGAGGACGAATAAAAGCAGGAAATATTCACAGATCTTTAAGATTAATGTTCTATCAGTTGATTGATTGATTATCTGATCAGTTGATTACTGTCATATGGAAGAAACAACGTGATGATTGTGCAGTTATTTCAGGGTTTATATGAGTGATAATATCAACATGTAGCATCTGTTTCTGTTCATTAAACTCTTTTATTTATTATAATTCTGCACTCGTGAAGCCGCTTCTTCTTCTTCTTCTTCTTCTTCTTCTTCTCCTTCTTCTCCTTCTTCTTCTTCTTCTTCTTCTTCTTCTCTGCTGTGACTTTAAACCAACAGAAACATGAACTTCCCGTCAAACATTTGGAACAGTCGTGTGTTTATTCATTCGTGTTCGGCGCTGACGAATCGCTCAGGGTCTTTATCTGAGGTGACGGCCTTATTGTCTGACACACACACACACACACACACACACACACACACACACACACACACAGGATGAGCCGAGGAGCCGGCAGGAAACAATCAGCTGACACTGTTCACTTCCTCCCTCGATGCCGCCTCCTGACCCCCAGCAGCTGGACCTGAACGTGTGTGTGTGTGTGTGTGTGTGTGTCGTCCTCCAGAGAGGCCAGGGTCAAACACATACATGTGTTTATATATATATGTGTGTGTGTGTGTGTGTGTGTGTGTGTCCTTCTCAGCTGTATGAAGTTGAACATAAACTTTAAATAAAACAAGATGAAAACATTTAAAATAAATAGTTTGTAACCACTGAATAAAAACATCATATTCTTCATATTATTATTAAATAAACTGACATTTCCGTGGTCAGTTTGACCTCAGACGTGTTGACGTGTCTCGCCGCCGTCTGGCCGCCGTTGTCGACCAGTAAACACTGAATCACTGGTACAAGTTAGTGCGATGTAACCGACTCTGTGCTGAAGTTCAGACTGAAGCACACAAACATCCGGAGGTCGTGATCTGGCGTGTTTCCCCGCACATGCTCAATAACGTGTTTTTAATAGTTTGTGGAGCGACAGACATGACAATCAGCAGTTGTATGATGACTTTATGATGTCGGACGCTGTTGTGAGTTAATAGTTAATAACTCATGTCAGACAGTTAATCTGATGTTTGTTAAATATGCAGTTAAATGAATATTAGACATTTTATCTATGTTGTGTTTTATTTTGAAAAAAGGCAATTACCCTGTTTCTGGTGGAGTGATTTCAATGATGCACCACCAGAGAAAAAGAAGAAGAAGAAGAGGAGTTGAACCACGTTGTTTGTCAGCGGTCGAGCTGTCGTCACATGTTCAACCTTGTCTCGTCATTTCTGACGAAGTTTAATTACTGCAGTGAACGTGTGTAGAAACGCTGCCTGCGAGACGAAACTCAGGGCTTCAACCTGCAAATTATTTTGAAATCTTGTTGACGAGGTGACGTCGGCTCGTCGTACACGCCCATAAAAGGCCGTCCGTCCTGTAGCCTTGGTTGCTAAGGTGGTTGCTAAGGTGTTTAAAGTTTTCTTACACGTCCATAAACGTGTGTCCGTTCTGTAGTCTTTGTTGCTAAGGTGGTTGCTAAGGTTTTAAAATTTGTCTTACTTTGCTGACGAGCTGACGTCAGCTCATTGTATGTGCGTATAATTGGCTGTCCATTCTTTAGACTTGGTTGCTAAGGTGGTTGCTAAGGTGTTTAAAGTTTTCTTACTTTCGTGATGAGCTAATGTCAGCTCATCACGAACATAAACGTGCATCCTTCCTGTAGCCTTGGTTGCTAAGGTGGTTACTCAGGTGGTTGCTAAGGTGTTTACAGTTTTCTTACACGCCCATAAAAGGCCGTCCTTCCTGTAGTCTTTGTTGCTAAGGTGGTTTCTAAGGTTTTAAAATTTTCTTACTTTGCTGACGAGCTGATGTCGGTTCATTGTATGTGTGCATAATTTAGACTTGGTTGCTAAGGTGGTTGCTAAGGCAGTTGCTAAGGTGTTTCCATGTGTTGTTGTACGGATCGATGGGAGAAGTTGAACATTTGGAGTAAAGAAGAAGAAGAAGAAGTGAAATCCTGCTAATGTAGTTTGTTTACGTAGCCTCCGGAGCCGGAGGAAGCTTCCTGAAAGCTGACCAATCAGAACAGAGCGGGCTCATCAGGAGGCGGGGCCTCTCTTAAAGAGACAGGAGCCTGTTTCAGACAGAGGCTGAACTGAGGGGCTGCATAAAGGACCAGTAGAAGATAAATAAGGAGGTTTTATTCCAGTAGAGAACCAGAATATAAATATAGAGGCTGGAAATGTGAAGAATATGTTTGTGTGTTAATCCTCAGAGTTCAGGGTCAAATGCATGTATGTGCAGGAGTGTCTGTACATGTGTGTGAATAATTGTATGTTAGCGTGTGTGTGTGTGTGTGTGTGTGTGTGTGTATGTGGCATCACTCTGCAGCTGTTGATCTTGAAATGCTTTATGAACCAACAGGGACTTTCTGTGTGTGTGTGTGTGTGTGTGTGTGGAGGGTGGAGTTCAACATTTTCTCTTTTCAGCCCAAACAACTTTTTCTTTTTCTTCGCAGGTTTTCGTTCATTAACTTTAAATCACATCAACCTGTTTTTCTTCTTCTCTGGATCGTATAAACGCACGTTCACACGTCTCGCCGTGAACTCTAGAAAAATGCTGCACAGGAATGTAAAGTAAGGTGATTTGTAGTAAATGAGTTAAAACAGTCTGACTCTGACGTTTCATCACTTTCCTTCTTTTCTTATCCTCACTTTTTCAAGCTCGTCTGCGTCTCTGTTTGCTTTCTGAACCCATTAAAGCTGAGCTGAAGTGTGTCGCAGTCTGAGCTTTAACGCCGCTCGCTGATGTTATCCGGCTAAATATTTAGCTTTAATAATCATAACAAGCCTGAAGATTAGCCGAACAGGACGGCAGTTGTTCCGCTCAGACTTACTGACCTCCAGGATTTAAAAAGTTCAACATTAGTTTGTATTTATTCTGAACAAAAGAATCTGTGGAACTTTAATGTCTCTAAAAAAAAAAAAAGGAAAAAGAAGCTGTTTTTGTTTCTATTTCAGTCCAAAGAAATGCTTTAAAGGACTCAATCTGATGACCCGGCGTCGCTCCTTCTGTCTCCTGATTGGTCCGTCACTTTTTTTAAATATGATTGGCAGCTTTGACGCCAAACTTGAGGCGGTAAATGCATCATTTATAAGCTGAGAAAACCTCCCGACTGTCTTCAGAGGCCTTTTAAAAGAAACCACATTTCATCAGCGAGGCTGCAAACAAGCATCACTTTTCATTATCAGCTAATCTATCGGTTATTTCCTTAATTAATCGATCAGTTGTTTGATCCATTAGAATCTCAGAAAGCCCAACATGACGTTAGTTTACTGTCAGAGAGACGAAAAGAAACCAGAAAATGTCCAGATTTAAGAAGCTGGAATCATTTCTTTCTTACTGGAAACAATTTATTGATTATCTAAATAAATTTAGCAGTTGGTAACTAATCGATTAATAGATTTATTGTTGCAGATCAATCGGTGTTGTGATCTCATATAAATATCGACTAGATTCTTTATGAGCTTGTCGTAAAGTTTAAACTTTTGTCTTTTCGGCAGTCCTCGCTGCTTTACGACACGTGTGAGTTACGACAGCAGAAAGGACTTCTGGATGCTTCGGGCTGCGTTTTGTCACTCAGAAACAGAGAAAGTTTGGTTAAATATTTCTGAATGATGGATATTTGTTGTTAATTCTGTCACTAAAACATATTTTTTGTCCTGGCGGGTTCTCGTTGATATAATTGTAGGAGAAACACTGATTCAGTAAACGTTCAGTAACCGTTGAGAACAGAAGTCTCCGTTAGTTTGGAAGAGTCCAAAGTTGTGAAAACAGCGGGGGTGTTTTGAATACACCCCCGCTGTTTTCACAGGTAGTTTGTTCGTCTGTCCCCCCGCTGCAGGAAATAATGGATTAATCCCAGAAAGCTGCTGATGTAGCACTTTTCTCCTTATGAAAGTAACACAGAGATTATTCAACCAATCAGAATTTAGTCTGACGAGAGCAAATCGACCAACTAACCGACCGACTAGTCGACCTGTCCTGTCTGTTTTCCAGCTCTTCCTCTCTGACAGCAGTGTGACTGATGACTCGTCCTTCGTTGTGTTTCTGCAGTAAAGACGTCGTTGTTTTGTTTTTATTTATTTTCTCTGCGGCAGAAAAAAACACAGCGATGCTTTTTCTCTTTAAAAAAGAAGATCTGATGAAACGACCTCGAATATCAGACGAGCCTTTTGAAACGCATCAATCATCGAATCGTCTCATATTCAGACCAATGTGATAAAATAATGATTCAAAACTAAAAATAAAAACATATAAACATGTATATTAAGACTAGAAATACAGGTACGTACATTAAATATAAACATAAACTATAAAACTGCAGCTTCAGTTGAGTTTAAATGTGTCTTTTTCTCACTGTTTACTACAGAAAATGAACGAGAGGCCGTTATATTATTATTATTATATTATATAAAACATAAATATATGTAAAATAAGGAGGATTCAGGTAATAATATCAGATTAATGTTCATATATTTTTGCTTTAAAGCTGATTTTCTTTCACATTGAGGTCGTTTTTATTCATCTGTCTTTTGTTCAAAGTGAGGAACACGTGAGGTCAGAGGTCACGCCGTCTCAGACAGACGAAGGTTTCTCTTTGTCTTTGTGTTTTTTTTTTTTTTAAACTATTTGAAACCTTTTGGACGGAGAAGCTCCTGAAAGCTTTCTTCTCTCTGACGACACTTTAAACACTCAGAACTGCTTCACTTTGGAAACTGCATTAGTTGCTAAGTTACAGCTGGTTTTTTTTAATTGTTTAATTTTATTTAAATCAGAACGAATGAAGCTAGAAACGCAGACGCCACACACACGTGTAGATATAATTATATATATATATATATATATGTGTTCAGACAGTCAGACTCTTCCTCGCTGCAGTTAATTCAGCTCTGACGTGTCTCAGTGAATCATTTGTCTCTTCCTGCTTCTTTTATTGTCTTCATCGAGGTCCGGCGGCGCCAGCAGGAAGTTTAATCCACGCCTGAACGACGACGACGACGTCTGACGTTTTTTAATTCATCGTTTGTCTCGGAGGTTAACTCTCTTAACGACGCAGCTGCCGCGAGTCGGTCGATAAACGCCTCGGACCGCCGCCCTTTCTTTTGTTTTAACGCCACGTATTTATAAACACGAGGTCACATGACTCTCATCTGTGAATGAAACAAGAAGAGAAACAAGAGTTTAAATAAAAAGAAAAGAAGAGATTCCAGCTGTAAGTTGAGGTCGAGGCTTCACGTTGACGCAGAGCAGCTGACAGACGGACAGAGCCAGCTCTTTTTTTCTTCCTGAGTCTCTGTTGAGAGATCAGATCCTGCCGTGCGTGACGTTTAAAGGAGCAGAACTGTGTTTTTACAAGTTGCAGCTCATTTCTCTCTCACACACTGTGAAGCTGCCGAGCAAAGAAAAACCAGCAGATCAACACTGGATCAGACAAACACAGACGCTTTTATTGTTGTTGTTGTTGTTCTAGCCACGCCCACACACAGGAAGTGACGTCACAACAGGGTGTTAAACAGCTCTGAACTTCATGTTTTAATGAATCTGTTCTCTGTGTTTGTTTTTTGGGGCAAATTGTTTTGTTTTCATTCCAGACTTCTGATTATTTTATTGCATCAGTGACGTTTCGGTCTCGTTTCTGAGGCTTTTCCAGGCTGCGGCGAAGGTTTGATCAGTGTGAGAGAAAACCAAAAACTATCTGCAGCAGCTTTTTAAGACACATTTTAACGAAGCGGTCTGACGTTCAGTTTCAGTTTCAGATTGTTTCTGGCAGCTCTGACGCTTCGCCGTCAGTCTGAGCTGCCGTGTTTGAATCTGATTGGAGGATATTTGGAGACGCTGTGATTGAAAACTGAACTTCACTTTCCCGTCGTCTGCGGCTCCGTGTCTTCACTTCCTGTTCCGTGTCTTTACTTCCTGTTCCTAATAGAATCAGTCAAAGTAACGCTGCCATTCTCTCTTTGTTTGAATAAACTTTATTAGACAAACTGACCGTCGTGGACGCTCCGTTGATCCGAACAGTGTGAGCTAACACAAAATGCAAGACTCAGAAAGCCTCAGCGTCACCGTTAGATATGAGGAAATATCTGATGTTGCAGGTAGAAACACACTCAGGACTCAGGATGTGAGCCCGAGTCTCTGCTGTCAGAGTCCTGGATCTCGTAGCCCGCCGTCCTCCCCCCTCCCTCCTCCTTCCTCCCACTGCAGACACACATATAGAAATGTATCTTCATTCATTACTGTGAACATCGTCATCCAGGCCGAGATGATGATGTTTGCTAAAGAGATAATCAGGAAAACAGTTTAGTCGTGTGTGTAAATGTGATTTCTAGGAGACAGAGTTGCTACGCTAACAGTTTCCCTCCGCTTCTAGTCTTTATGCTAAGCTAACAACAAGAGGCTTTTTCCATTTGGCTCCGTTTGCTGCGCTTTAGCCGCCGACTACGTAACCGTGGCGAGCTGGGAGCGCCGACCGCTACCAACCCGTGACAACGACCTCCCCCTCAAACAAGCGGCATGCTGGGAGCTGTTTTTAAAGTCTCAGTCAGTCTAGTTTAGTTTGTACGTTCAGATATCTGCTTCCTGATCGGAGTCGTGTTAAGTTACCGCTGATGAAAACACTTCCTGCTTTTTGCTGCTTCAAAATAAAAGCAGGCGATGAAAACGTGGAGATATTTGGAGCTGTTTGTTTGAGTGGATCAGTTATTTTTTAGTGTCATGCTGTGAAAAAACACTCGTCACGCCAGCTCGACGTGCGTGTTGCCGCCGTGTGTCGCCATCCGTCCCGTCTACGTGTCCTTTAATCCGTTAACTTCCTGCTAACGCTCAGTCAGAAACCTCTGGAAGGCTTTAAAGAGCTGAAGGAATCAACGTTTATTGACACAAAACCAGGCAGGAAGAAATAAAAAAACAGTAAAAACATCAACAGTCTGTTTTGTCCATTTAAGTCTAAAACCCCCCCAGATGGATCCTGATTGGTCGGCGTCGCGTCTCGCTCCGTTTCTGCCCGCTTGTCTTCATCTCCTGATGGATGAAACCCGGCTAATGTATCCGATCAAGATTTACTCCGCCGGCTCTCGGTTGACCTCTGCAGAAGATAAATTTAGCTCTCCGAGCGCGGCTGAACGCAGAACGACTCGCCCGTCAGTCACGGGAATAAACTTTGTTTGGATTTTCTCAGCCACCCGTCAGTACGGCGCTGATATACAGGGGTCAGAGGTCACCTGGGGTGGGGGGGGGGCGGTCTGATGAATGAGCGGCTGTCAGTGCGTTTATGTTTACAGCCTTTTTGGGTTTGTTTTCAGTCCAGTAGCGGCGCTGAACCTGGAGCAGACTGGAGCAGCAGTGGATCAGGAAGGAGCTGCGGACGCCAGATTAGCAGGAAAAATGTGGAGATGTGGTTTTTTATTCAGGTTATTATCAGAACTAAAAGCTAGAGGAGAGATGATGCAGGGTTGAAATGGTTATCAGAGGTGAAAAGATCCACTCAACGCACAGATTTCTCCTTAGAAATGTGCTTTTTTTTTAAACCAATCAGAGCTCTTATAGCAACGCGCGGCTCAATGATGAGATCTGAGGTGATGTCATAGTGCTGTGTCATCAAAAAGAGGGCGGGGGTCGGGTCGCGCTTAAATTGAACTCCTAATCCAGATTAAATTGTTGTCTGGATCCAGATCTGGACTGGAGGCCAGTAAATAAATCCTTCTGTTTGTTCCACTTTAAAGTTTAACTGGACTCCAGTTTGTCCCACAGAACCAACATGGCCGCCGCTGCCGCCGCCGCTCGGGGTCAGGCGTGTTTAGATGTTGAACAACGTCATGGTTTCCATCAGCTGATCCATTAAAATAAAGCAACCTGTCATTAACAGTGATTCCCTCTAATGAAACGGTTTGATAAACTGATGTGTGTGTGTGTGTGTGTGTGTGTGTGTGTGTGTGTGTGTGTGTGTATGTGGCCTCAGACCTTGTGGTAATGACAGAGGCCTAATAGATGGACTGTATTTTACACACACACACACACACACAGGCTGGCCTAATGGAACAGTTATTACTCTGGTTATGGCCGTCGTGCCGGCGGCGAACATCCGAAACCTCGTAACCTGATAATCGACGGCCGATGACGTCGCTCGGCACGTACGGGGGGGGCGTCTCCCTCCGATGAAGAGTTTGATTTTAAACGATAATGAATTGATTCTAACTTTCTGTCTTTATAATGTTCCTTTCACACAGTATTTTATCAGAAATCAAACCACAGCTGAGCTCAGTTTTTTTTTTTTTGACTCCGTGTTCGGTCACATTTTGGCGAGTCGTCCTCCACCAACTGCTGAATCAGCGATAAAGCGGCGGCTGTGCAGGCTGCTATCAATGGATCACTGTGATGCTGAAGGCGTCTGCACTTACAGGAAGCCTCTTTATTCTCTGATCTCTAAACAGATTTATGGGCCTTTTTTTAAAAAAAAATTTGTGATGCGCATTAGAAACTAAAAAAAATGTGTGTATGGTGTCTTTGTGTTTATGAGTTATGACCAGAGCTGCAACAATTAGCTGATTAGTCGATCTATTCTGATAATTGGTTTATCGTTTTAGTCAATTTTAAAGCAAAAGCACCAAATATTTGAACTTTTAGGTTCTCATATGTAAGAATTTGCTGCTTCTTCTTGACTTTAAGTGACAATAAAGTGAATATATTTAAGTTGTGGACATAAAACATTTGAGGACATTTTTCACCATTTTCTGATGTTTTCTGGACCAAAGAACTGATTGATTAAACAAGAAAGTGTGTGTCTCTGACAGTTTTCTGATGTTTTAAAGACTAAACAGTTAATCTAGAAAGTAACCGTTAGTCCTGACTCTGAGAAGGTTTTACACATTTTGACGTGGATTGTGATATTTAGGTGCTAAACGGTTTAAAACACCTGTAAACACCTGAGGCAGAAGCACACAGTTCAGATCACAGGAACACCAGGACTGTCAACCATCAGGAGTGTTTTAGAGAACATCTGATGAATATTTTTTTTTTGTCTTTCATTCCCTCTTTTTCTTCTTCTTCTCTGTCAAATGAAATGAACAGCATCAGTGTGAGGAGAGCAGCAGCAGTAGTGTGTAATTATCTCCTCGGTTTGGTGAAGCGAAGCTGTCCTGCGTCTCCAGAGAGAGAGGGAGAGAGAAAGAGACTCGTTCTTACTCTTCACCTCCTGAAGCTGATTTTTACAGACGGACAGTGAAGTGACGCAGAGCAGCATGTTGGCAGTTTACAGCAGAAATATCTGAAAGGCTGAAATAAAAAACTAAAACCTGTGTTTTGCCGGATTGGAAAGCTTCACGTCGCGTCTCTATGAAAGTGGACGTATGAAGAGTACCGTATTAAACCGATTATAAGACACACTGTCAATGAAAGGTCTATTTTCAAACTTATTTTCATATATAAAGCGGACTATACCGACGCATTAAGCGACATTTCATTCTTAAATCAATAGCGTTTGGGAGCCGTTGGGCAGCGCTGTCTGGAAACGTCAGTTAACGGTTGTGTCGTTGCCATGGAAACTGCAGGTAGCGTCACTCCTTAGCCAGTGAGTGGTTAAGAGAGAGAGAGAGCGCGTCTGAAATAACGGTGAATGCTAACGGAGCAGAGGAAACGGTTAGCAGCAGCAGTAAGTTGTCAGTCTGGCAGTAAATGTACAGTACAGACTACAGTGTGTCAGTTAATAAACGCTGCAGCTTGTCAACACCATGAAAAGTCACGTCTGTTGTTTCCCCCAACTGCTAGAAAAGTGAAGGTTAGCTCCAAAGTTAGCAACAGTGGGTTAGCCTAGCCTAGCTTAGCGATGCTAAACTGATAAATAGAAAACGGAGAAATGTGTAGCTGCCTGCTAATCCTGTTGTACTAAAACATTTTGACAGAGCGCCGTGTACCACACAAAATCACTTCGAGGTCAGTAAACACAACCAGCATTAATCCATATATAAAGGTGCATTGTCGTTTTTTGAGAAAATTAAAGGCTTTTAATTGCGCTTTATAGTCCGGAAAATACGGTACACAGCGGTTTACAGTTCGCAGTGTTTATGTAATTACAGGAAGAGACACAACAACAGTAAAACTAAATTAGATCAGATTAGAAAATTTTTTTTACTGTTACATTTGAGACATTTAAAGGCAAAAATCCGTCTTTTTTTTTTTTTTTTTTTTTTTTTTTAATTTTTACAACATATCTTACTGAAAGTTCACTTAACAAACACCTGCAATATCTCTGCCATGATTTCTGCTTTTATGAAGCTCTTACTTTGAAAGAAAGGTGATAATCCGACATGCTTATTATTGAGGTGGTCGTTGTGTACTGGAGGGCGTTATATTGAAAAGTGTTTCTAATATTTTGTCCAAACCATTATGCATACACGAGAGGAAGCAGGAAATGTCTGTGTAAATGCTTAAATAGTAAAACAGTGATTTGGGATTTTGTTCCACATATTAGCAGTTAGGATGTGAAAGCAGAGTTATTGTTAAAAACAGGTGTTATTCAGTTCAGTTTTATTTGTTCTTCCGGGTCTTATGGAGTTAGAGAAGCTGTTAATAGAAATGTTAGTACGGATTAATACACATGAATGTTGTGTAATTATGGAAATGTAATTAATTAGCATTGGAGACAAAGTATTTAGTGGATATTTGGTACATTAGCGGAGCGGCGAAGCATCACGTTTATCAGAATAATCTCACATCTGTCCTCCTCCCGTCCCTGCTTGTGTCTTTATCAGACCTCCCGAAACACTCAGCACCGAACCCTGCAGCCTCTGTGTGTGTGTGTGTGTGTGTGTGTGTGTGTGTGTGTGTTACCAGGAAACTGCGGCACAATGTGTCTTTGTTGTGTGTTTATTGGAGCCTGTGATTCAGACAGAGCCTCAGTCACAGAGATGGCGGGATGAGGAGGGGAGGCAGGGGGGGAGGAAGGGGTGAGGTGGGGTCAGACGGATGCAGATGGAGATGATGGTGATGGGAGGAGTCGGACATTGTGGTCAGTTGATGACACAGCAGCCTTTTTGTATGTAAAGACAGTCAAAGGAAGTTTTATGGCAAACTGTAAAGATGTTTTCTACAATACTTGAAATTATGAAAACTGTCAAATTAGAAAATCAATGAAAGCAAACAGTAAAATGATGATGAAACTAGTGAGGAGAAAAAAACAAAACAATAAAATACTTAAAGACAAACCAAACATTTCCTCCAAAGGAAAAGAAATAAACAGCCAACATGATTCATAGGAGTCGACTCACTTACAATCTAATAATTTTGACTTAAAAAGTAAAAAAATATACTTGTTAAGCATTTTTTTGACTTACAGTTTATTACTTTTGACTAATTAAACATTTCAATTAAATTAAAAAACTGCAATGTAGAAACTGTTGATCAGAAAGAAATCAATAAAATCCAGATTAAACCAGATGATGATAATGAATCTGAGGTTGTGTGTGCGTGTGTTAAAGTTTGTTGTTGTGCTGACGTCGGAGCAGCTGAAGGTCATTTCTGTCCAACAGAGAGAGAAACGTTTCCCCGACGCAGCAGATTCAGCTGCTGCTTTATTAACATGACTGTCAGACTGAACAATCTCACACAAGCTGTAAAATACAGAAAATAAAATATTATATTAATGGAAAAGAAGAAAAAAACCCACAAAAAACAAGATTCATATCATGTTTAACAGCATAAATACAGTTAATCTTTGTATTTGTTTCTCATCATCAGTGTTTTACTGACAACATCTGAATCAGACACTTAAATTAAAGGATAAGGATGAATATTTTAGATAAACTCATGATCTCAGTCACCAGAACTATTAAAATCTACTGAATAACATGAGTGTTAATCACTGGGGTCATCATCAGAGCTAGCTTCTAACTGGGGCTAATGTTTATTTCCAGTATGATACAGTTAACTGGAAAAGTGAAGGGAGTTAGCTCCAAAGTTAGCAACTATGGATTAGCCTAGCATGAAGGCACTAAACAGAGAAATGTGTGGCTGCTGAGTTCACTGTGCACTCTGCCCCTTAAAATAAATAAATATACATTTATTGTTGACTTGACATTTGTTGAATTTGTCATCAGATTAAAACAGAACTGTCTCTAGACTGTGTTTAGTCCATCTGGTTCTGACACGCAGATCTTCCTGAGCTGCTCCTCTGCTCCTTGCTGGTTTCTGCAGGGAGCAGATGAGCGATAACGACCTGCAGGACTCAGGCGGGCAGCTGCTGCAAGGTGGCTGATAGACTAGAGGCCCATTTCTGTTGTTGCAGTATTTCTTTCTGTCGTGTGTGAGACGGTCCGGCAAAAATAGACCCTGCGTGTAAAGATAGTGGAGAGCACCCAGTTGACACATGCTGGTTAGAAACATCTCATAACTGAAGTTATGAAGACGACAGGACAGAAACTTTGCAGAGGAAAGGGAGTTAAACTTCTGAAACATATTTTAGACGTCTCTGATGGAGCTCAGGATCTATCAGGAGGACGACTGCTTTACCTGGACTGTGTGTGTGTGTGTGTGTGTGACCTTTTAGGATGTGTAGAAGAGCACAGAACATTAATTAACATTCATTAACATTAGATCCTGACCGATCCTGTCGGCGTGTCGGGAGATTTAAATAATCAATGACGCCGCTGTGTCTCGTGCGTAAACTCGCGCAGCGTCTTTCTCTCAACGGGGGAGACAAACTCATCGTTCCTGCTGCAGTGGGATCGCTGCAAGTATTTAATTAACTCAACATTGTTCTGGGGAGGGTGTTTAATAGTCAGCACCCCCAACTGAAATCATGTTCTCGCAGCTACGGCTTCACCCGCTGATTTATGAACCACATTCACAGCTTAAAAGTTTTGTTTCTCTGCACAGTCGAGAAAGGAAAATGTAGTTTCTTCTCATCACGCTGTAGTGTGTAAAGTGTAAGTTAACACCTTCTCTGCTGTCTGGGTTCACATTTAGTTGCCACTTGGTGCAATAAAGTAGTTAATTAACATTATATATACTGTATTTTAGGCTGGACAGGTACAGTCTTTATAGTCTGATGGTCTGTCGGTTGATAGAAAGTGTTTTTCTGTTGTTGCCTTTCATAAACTGGCTGATTGTCTCCGTTTCTTCTTCTAACTCTCCATAAGTCGGTTTTCCTGGGAAAAGATGACCCACCCAAAATATGATTTCTGCCTACGCCACTGAACAGTCGGGGTTGTTGAACAAATTGATTTATATAAGAGTCCTGATTCTCATCTTCTACGATTATGAGTCAACACACCAATGTTTTTTGTAATATGGATAGATTTTATTAATTCCAATTCAAATTAAAATATTACAGCAGCTACTTGACACAATCAAAATACAAAAACAATTGTATTACTAAGAATCAAGACCTAGGCCCAATAAACAGAATATAGCCTTTGTTGCATGACGTCAGATATTTCAGATATCTGTCGGCTGTAGTGGACGCCGTGCATGAACACACTAACTATAATAAACTGTTTGCTGAGTATAAGCTGTTCAGTGGTGTTAATTAATGTACTCCAGTAAACTGTACATTAGTGGATGTTGGTAGTCTGGAGTGTGATGTGGAAACTTGAAGCCTGCGGAGCACAAACACTGAAAATAGACTTTACAGTGAAGGAGGAGACAGCAGTTAAACTTCTGAATATAATGTGAATATTTGATCTGAATTTTTTAATGAAGGAAGACTAATAACAGTTATTGTGTGAGACAGACGACACTGATGATGTTTCATGCTTCATATCACAACTTCTGGACTTTTGCACTGAAGTTTTTTGTAGAAATTTATTAGTGCTGTAGTCTGCTGGTCGACTAGTCGATTAGTTGGTCGATATGTTCTCGTCCGAGTAAATTCTCATTGGTTGAATAATCTCTGTGTTACTTTCATAAGGAGAAAAGTGCTACATCAGCAGCTTTCCAGGATTAATCCATTATTTCCTGCAGCGGGGGGGACAGACTAACAAACTACCTGTGAAAACAGCGGGGGTGTATTCAAAACACCCCCGCTGTTTTCACAACTTTGGACTCTTCCAAACTAACGGAAACTAACTGTTCTCAACGGTTACTGAACGTTTACTGAATCAGTGTTTCTCCTACAATTATATCAACGAGAACCTGCCAGGCCAAAAAAAAATGTTTTAATGCCAGAATTAACAACAAATATCCATCATTCAGAAATATTTAGCGTTTGGGAGTCTGTGCAGCTGTTCAGGACGTGAGTGAACCTCTGTGTCGTTGCCTGGGAAACGAGCATAACTCTGCTAAGTAATATGGCATTGCGTAGTATGTTTGTGTAGCGAGTTGGACGCAGAGAAAGTGACGGTGGATACGAGCGGAGCAGAGGAAAAGGTTAGCGGTAAGTTGTCAGTCTGGCAGTAAATGTACAGCACAGACTACAGTGTGTCAGTTAAATGATGAAAAGTCACGTCTGTTGTTTCTCCAAGTGCTGGAAAAGTGAAGGGAGTTAGCTCCAAAGTTAGCAACGATGGGTTAGCCTAGCCTGAAGACACTAAACAGAGAAATACAGAACAGAGAAACCCTGTACCGTTACCCCCCCTCCACAACTAATTGATTAGTCGGTTTCTAACATGGTTCAGACCCCCACAAGAAGTCGTGAGGGGTCACTAAAATAATCTGGATCTTTTTTTGCAGCAGCTTCACACCTGAATCCTGCAGGTTGTTGATACTCACATCCAGCTCTGTCATAAGCAAGAGAAATACAGCCCTAAAATTTATAATGTAGTAGAAAGTGCAGAGGATGTGAAGCTGTAAACAGAACCGTGTTCCTGCACATGCTCAGTAGCGTCTCCTGAGAGTTATCAATCACTGTTATTTGGCTTTGCAGCCATTTCTAAACAAACTAAGATGACCAGACTCTTGTTTATGGACAACAACAAGGGAGGAGGAATAAGATGTATCAGGCTTTGATACACACACACACACAATACTTATTAGTGGATCAGTTGTTGGTTTGGATCCAAACTTGTTGACAATAAATCAGCAGACTGATCATTTAACGTGAGAGTCGTCTGTCTGACTGACAAAAAGCCGTCACTTAAAGCAGAAAGATGAAGCCGAGTCACGACGACGTCACCGTCAAACCTCCACAATCAAAACTGCTTTTTTTGTGAAGATTCGAGGATGAGTTTCAGTTGAGCGCTGCTGCGACCGGAGCGTCTGGTTACAGGGTGATGGATGTTCCAGTGAAACCAGAGTCCAGTTAGAGAAACTCTATCTGTCTCCTCTGTCTGCCCCAGCTGTCTGCACACACACACACACTGAAACACACACACACACACACACTGAAACACACTGAAACACACACACACACACACTTTTAGTCCATCTGTCGACCTCTCCTCTCTCTGGTTTCCCCCTCAGCTCAGCAGGCTAATTAACTAATGTGCTGATCTTTCACTGCCTCTTTGTGTTTCTGTGAGTGTGTGTGTGTATTTGTGTGTGTGTGTTTCAGTGTGTGTGTGTGTGTGTGTGTGTCACAGGGTTAATTGTTGGACTCGGCTTACTGTACCTCTCCCTGCCGCCGGACTAAAACTTCATTATCCCTCCATTCAGGAAAACGTCTCCGTCCGTCAGTGTTGTCAGTCGTTTCCTCTCGCAGCCGGACAGTCAGAGCTCTTCTTCTTCTACTGTCTTTATTAGAGGCAGTCAGTCAGTTAGTCGGCGGCGGCTGAGCTGATCCACATGACCGCCGCAGATTATTCCCATCACTTGTTGCTAATCGTCATCGCAGGAATGCGACTTGTGGCCACGGTCGGTTTGACGTGTGAAGTGTTAAATCTGAGCTCCAGCAGAGGATTAATTTTTCAGAGTTTCATTAAAGCAACGAGAGAGAGGGAGAGGGGAGGGGGGGTCTTCCTGAGCTGAGCAACACTAACAGAGTTTCTTCTTCTTCTTCTGATCTATTAATGAAGCGACTGAGAGAGAGAGACTGAAGACGAGGTGTTAAACAAAGCAGATTGTTTGTGAGTAATTTTAAAGATCGCAGGTCCAGCTTCCTTCTCGACTTTCAGGACGAGGAGTAAAAAAAAAACTTTCTTGTCGCAGGAAATCTCTCTCATCTACACAGGACTGAGAAAAAATACACACTGTAAATCCTACATAAATCATATTTAGCAGCTTTTCTGTTATCAGAGTCAGAGAGAGAGGATATATATTGTCGGATATATGCAGACACTTCAAGGAAGTTTGGCCTTTTACCAGAAAATTTAGATTTGTGTGTATAAAATTTTGATAAAATAATGAACAAATTAATTATGTTGAGTCGAGAGTTTGGATTCTTTTCATATTCAATGAAGCCAAATCAGATATTTTTTCCAGCACACATTAATCTGGAGGTAAATATGCTTACTAATGAAGTGTGCCAGTCTACTCCAGAGTTTTCTGGTGTGTTGGGCAAAACTGAAATAAATGAAACACAGTGGACACAATTTCACATCAACATCCTTCTAAATGATGGTTAGAAGCATTTTAAATGAAACCGAATCTCTCTGTGTGACCTGTTGGGAGCTTCCTGGTTCAGACAGAGAGGATGTTTTATCAGAGCGGGATGAGAACGAGCGTATCGACAGATCGTTTTTTACCAAAAAAGGGAAGAAATAATAAAAATAGTTGGAACAGGCAAGAGATGAATCAAAGTTTGCTGGTGTTTATGCAGATATGGAGCGACTAAAAACACTCCAGCTGGACCAAACTTCAGCAAACAGGTCAAACATTTTTCCTGTTTTAATGTTTTTTTTATAATAAGGTCTTAAATCTTTATTATTTATTTAAGCTACCGAGGCTTGGGCTTATTATTTCTGCAGCAGCTGTGTGACAGAAATGTAGGAACATCAGTTAAACAGCAGGTGAGGTTTAAAGGTGAAGCGCCTGCGAACACGTGTGTGTGTGTGTTCAACACGCCGGATGAACGAGGCGGATTTCACACAGCTGAGTCACATTAGACTCTCCGACTATTTTCATACATGCGTGTGTGGTTTTTTTTAAACCCATGTGAGCATCTTTCACAGTCGTTAAAAGGCTGAACGGGACTGTTTTTATGTCCGAGTGTGTGTGTGTGTGTGTGTGTGTGAGAGAGAAAACTACAACACGCCGTCATAGTTTCTACTTCCTGTTGTAAATCGGCGACGTCTCGCTCCCTCTCTGCGGTCGGAGGACGATGCTTCATATAAATCTCTTAATCCAGAGACTCTGAGTGAACTTTCAGTGTGGATTCCCATGAATTATTCTGAGAGGTTTGATAAATACAGACCCCTGATTAGTCTGTGTTTATGTTTCCTCTTCTCCTCCAGCACATTCCCTTCCCAGCTGACGATGTGACACTTCTGTCTGCTTCCTTCATGTTATTGTTGTTGCTCGTTAAAATAAAACAGCAGATAAAACAAATTCCTGTCTTTTTTTTTAAAAACAACAGTCAGGAGCTCAAACATGTTTTTTCTTGCTGTAATCATTAACAGATCCCTTATCATGTCCACAGTCCTGCAGAAATGTATTTAAAAGTTTATCTGAAGTTAATATGAAGTAGTTATATGAACCTAAACCTGATCAGACTTTAACCACATCAGAAAACATCGTTATTGTTTAACAGTTTTATAAAAGCTGCGAGTCGTTCTGGAGTTTCATCGGAGGACCTGTTGACCTGTGCGGTGCGTTCAAAGTCAGCTGCAAGCGTCTGTAAACAGCAACACAAACAAAACAAAACCAAAAAACTCCAGTTAACAGATAAATGCTGAAACTTTTCTTTTTAAATCATGTTTTTTTTTTGTTGATTAATGTGCTGATTAATCATTTATTCATCTCTCAGTATCCAGAGTGATGCGTTCAGGTGACTTGTTTTGACAGACATCTTTATTATAACCATATAAATCAGGGGAAGGATCTGTCTGATGTTTGGTGTCTGACACAAACGCAGTGTCACATGACAATAATAAAATAATAAATAAAAACACCAGAGAAGAAGAAAGAGACGAAGCCGCAGCCGACTGAAGAAGAGTTTCTCATGTTCTCTCATCGATTAAAGTGTCCGAGCTGAAAACCAGGAGGAGGAGGATGATGATATGAAGAGCTGCCGCTGGAGTCGAGGGTTCAATTCCCTCTGGGACGCCCACACACACACACACACACACACACGCAGGCATGGCGGCGGCAGCAGCGGCGGCGTGTATGCAGCAGGCATTTTAATGTAAATCCTGCAGAAACGCCTCTCCTCCATTTTGTCGCATTCACGAAATTAATTAAAAAACCGACGTCTGGTTTCAGTGAGATTTTTCATTTTTTTAGTGGAAATGTGTGTGTGTGTGTTCAGCGTGTGTGTGTGTGTGTGTGTAATCAGAGCTGTCAGTCAAACGTAAACAGAGTAGAAATGGCTGCCAGGATGTGAGTGAAGTTTCCCTCAGCAGCTCCAGAGTGTTACTGGAGCTGCTGAAGCTTTTATGAGCGAATCAGTGAGAAGACAGACGGAAACAGATCAATAAACTCTATCTGCCTCCTCACGCACACACACACACACACACACACACACACACACACTTCTAATCTCTGCACTCGCTGCTGTCAGGAGAAAACTCCACTTTTTTTTTTTTTTGTAAATAATCCTGCAGGTTTTTTTTTTTTTTCTTAAAGCTGCTCATCAGCCTGCAGGTGAACTCGGCAAAAACAGATATCAGAGTTTAAGTCGCATCAATCTGAGAGAGAAATCTTGAATTTCCTGGAAATGATCAGACTCTCCAGACGGCCCTGCAGGAGTCTCTACAGGTGTGGAGTGAGCGTCTCTCTCCGTGCCGTCGACGGGAGACGTTCTACATCCGTAAACTGCTAATGAGGCGGCGGGTTTGTGCCGTTTAATCTGCTTCAGAGAGTTTAGAGAAAACTTTAAGAGCTGCGCTGATTAGTCATAATTAATCTGGAACTATTCTGATAATCGTTTTAATCTGGGCCAAAAATATTTATCTGGTTCTGGCGTCTCTAATTTGATGATTTGCTGCTTTCTTTGGCATTTAATTTAATATCTGAACGTTTTAAGCTGTTAGTTAAACAAAATATGCTGATTGAAAACATCACTGTGGCCACGGAGACACTGTGAATGACATCATCTCGTTGTGTCGTCTTCTTCTTCTGCGACGTTTTAATGGCACCAAATCCTGATATTCACAGGAACATTTTCTTTGAATGATTATCTGGAGATGTTGTTTCAGGATGGAAACAGGAAAAGGGACGAATGCAAACTGTCGACACAAAGTTGGAAGGACGCTGTTGTCTTAAAATGTGATTTAAAGTGTTCATGTCGTAGTTTTAGTGGTTTTTCAGTCATTTATTTCCTGTTCTGATGTCAGAGGTTAAACATGGTTCCAAAACAATGTTTCAGCTGCTCTGATCGCCTGGTTTGTAAAGATTTCTTACTTTCCTGATGAGCTGACGTCACCAAAAGTTCATAAACATGCTTTCGCTCTGTAATCTTTGTTGCTAAGGTGGTTGCTAAGGTGTTTCCATGTGTTGTTGTACGGATGGATTTGAGAAGTTGAACATTTGTGAGTAAAGAAGGAGAAAAAGAAGTGAAATCCTGCTACTATAGTTTGCTTGCGTAGCCTGCGGAGCCGGAGGAAGCTTCCTGAAAGCTGACCAATCAGAACAGAGCGGGCTCATCAGGAGGCGGGGCCTTAAAGAGACAGGAGCTAAAACTTCCTGTTTCAGACAGAGGCTGAACTGAGGGGCTGCATAAAGGACCAGTAGAAGATAAATAAGGAGTTTTTATTCCAGTAGAGAACCAGAATATAAATATAGAGGCTGGAAATGTGAAGCTGAAGTTTCTATAAACTGTATTTTTTAAATGTCCCTCACTGTCTCCCGTAGTTAACCACTTCCTGTCTCTCTCTCTCTCTGCAGTCATGCCCCGTTGAAGCTCACTCTTCATCAGACCTGCAGCAGCTCTTCTCCTCCTCCTCCTCCCCTCCTCCTCTCCTCCTCTATCCCTCCATCCTCTCCTCCTCCTCCTCTCTCTGTTCACCATGCTCCCCTCCTCCTCCTCCTCCTCCCCCTCTCCTCTCCTCCTCCTCCTCTCCCTCCTCCTCCTCCTCTCCTCCCCTCTCCTCTCCGCCCCGGCGGCTCCCCCTCCTCCTCTCCCATTCTCGATGGCGTCCGGCAGGGCGGTGTACCGGGCGTTCGACACCTCCCTCACCCACCTGACCGTCCACCGGAGGACGGGCGAGGTGTTCGTCGGCGCCGTCAACCGAGTGCTGAAGCTGTCGGCCAATCTGACGGAGCTCAGGAGTCACATGACCGGACCGGTGGAGGACAACGCCAAGTGTTACCCGCCGCCGAGCGTCCGCTCCTGCGCCCACCGGTCTGTCTCACTCTTACCCGTCTCACCTCTTCACCCTCTGTTTTCTCTCCACCTGTCTGACTCACCTGTCCGTCTCTTCCCTCCTCAGACTGGAGTCGTCGGACAACGTGAACAAGCTCTTACTGGTGGATTATACTGGGAACAGACTGGTGGCGTGCGGCTCCATTTGGCAGGGCGTCTGTCAGTTTCTCAGGCTGGAGGATCTCTTCAAACTGGGAGAGCCGCATCACCGCAAGGAGCACTACCTGTCCGGCGCCAGAGAGGCTGATGGGATGGCAGGTAAGCTGGAGCTGGGCGGGGAAGGCGGGAAAGGGAGGGGAGGGGGCGGAGTCAGATACACCTGAAACATGGAGGAGGTTAAAGGAAAGATGGGAGCAGCAAACGTGTCAAACTTTTTGCTAATTTTTGCCGCCGAAAGCAGAAAAAACAAAAAGCTCCAGTTTTTCCTGACGAGCCTGAGAAACGTTTCAACCTGCAGGCGTCAATCATCTGTCACAATATTTAGCAGGTTTTCATTCCAAATCAGCTGCTGTTTGATTTTTTTTTTTTTTTTGTTTCAACAAAAAAAAAAACTGACGACTGTTGGGACAAAATGGCAGATGATTGACAGCCAGACTCGTTTACATATCTCAAACTAAAACGCTCCTTTCAGACATTTTTTTTTCTTTTTTACAGTTTGTTGACTGAAGCGTCACACTGGAAGGTTTCTCTGCTCAGATGTAACAGACAGATGTTTGATTTTTATAAAAAAAAGCTGCCATGTTTGTCCCTAAACTCTCATTACAACACTACAAACTTTAGTCTAGAACAGTTTTTTCTTCTTCTTCCTTCAGTTTGATGTTTGTTCTTCTTCTTCTGTTTGTTTACATCGATCAGCTGAAGGAGGAAAAAGTTTCTCTGAGCTCAGTGAAAGTCAGATTTGAAACGCATGACATGTAATTTCTCAATTGAAACAATAACAGCAGACGGAGTGTGAGGACGGTGTGAAGCAGCAAGGGATCATGGGAGTTAAAAATACTAATTAAAGCAGTTTCAGCTAAAAAAATCAGTGTTTCTCCACCATGTTGGGCGAGCAGCGGACTTCCTGGAGGGGCTGTTAGCTGAGCTGCTGCTAACGTTTGCCCAGTTTATTTCTCTGATAACTTAAGATCCAGACGTCCAATGACTAAAATCCTTCTTGCGGCTAAAAGATCAAGTTAAAAACCAGCTAAATTTATCATGAAAATGTGGCTTCAAACTGAATAAAAGTCCATTTCTAACAGTTTGTGTGGAACAAGCACAACAAAGCCCATGTATTATCTTGTATGTGTGTAAGTTACTCTTTGCTAGACGCCATTGTAGCGGACAAACACGGTGCCGACGCAAGCATCTTGTGCATCTTGTTTGTTTAATCTGGACAAAAAAGCTTTAAAGTGGTGAATTCTCTGCTGCCGACTGAAAACTATTGATCAGATCCAGCTCTCTCAGATGGGAGGGGTTGGACTTCAGAGCTGAGGCCAGAGAAGCACAGCTGATCTCTGACAAACTGCAGTTAATAAATCTGAATAAAGAATAAATGATGTTGATAAAAATCCTTTTATATATATATATGTGTGAGCAGAGGGACTTTGTCGTTGTGTTGTTGTGGCTCTTTGGTAGAGGAGGTATGACGCCATTGACAGGCCACCAAATGAAACGGTCCGTTACTTTGATTAAAATGACAGATTTCTCTGGGTTTGAAAACTGTTGGAAACATTTGGGATAATGTAAGAACACAACTCAACAACATATAGAACATAGGTCTAGTTGTTTTTACACATTTTAATGAGGAATCATTACAGATTAGAGCTTTTTAAGGGGCGGGACTATGAGCAGGAGCCAGTCATGGTCCAGTATGAAACTTGAAGCTTCCAGAGCACAAACATTGAGACTTTACAGTAAAACAGCAGACATATGGATCCAGCAGGAAACTGTAGAAATGAAGAATATTTATATTGGTATTCACAGATGAGGGAGGAAGAGGTGATGTAATTATCAGGATTTTAAAGTCGTAACTAAACTCAATAATTATTGTTCCAAGCAGAATGTTTTTATGTCTTAATACTTGTCTCTTCCTCTCCAGGTGTGGTTGTCGGTGAGGACGACTGGACGGCCGACCCCAAGAGGAAGAAGCCGTTGAAGGGCGGCAGCCGGCTGTTCATCGGCGCCGCCATCGACGGGAAGTCGGAGTATTTCCCCACGCTGTCCAGCAGGAAGCTGGTGGCGGACGAGGAGAGCGTCAGCATGTTCTCGCTGGTCTACCAGGACGAGTTCGTCTCCTCGCAGATCAAGATCCCGTCGGACACGCTGTCTCTCTACCCGGCCTTCGACATCTACTACGTCTACGGCTTCTCCAGCCGCACCTACGTCTACTTCCTGACGCTGCAGCTCGACACGCAGCTGACGCAGATGGACGCCGGCAGCGAGAAGTTCTTCACCTCCAAGATCGTGAGGATGTGCTCCAACGACACCGAGTTCTACTCATATGTGGAGTTTCCTCTCGGCTGCACCAAGGACGGCGTGGAGTACCGACTCGTCCAGGCCGCCTACAAACAGAAACCTGGGCGGCGGCTGGCGCAGGCGCTTGGCCTGTCGGAGGATGACGACGTCCTGTTTGTCGTCTTCTCACAGGTAGGAACTGTAGTAATTTATTTATTTCAATGTCTTTCACATGTTTTTATCCTCTTTGTTTCTGTAAACGTTTGTTTCGTTCATGTCGATAGTTGATTTTATCTTATTTCGTTTGTTTGTTTGTTTCTTTCTTTATTATTAAGACACTTAAACCCTAAATTTGACCCCTAAACATGTTCAAAAACTCACCAAATTCCTCACACACATCAGCTCTGGTGAAAAAATTTGATAAAATGTAAAAATGAACCCCCAAAGTGCTAAAACGTGCTCTCTAGCACCACCTATGTAACTAAAATGGCCGCCATGGCCCGTAGGAACGTCGTAGCGAGATCGAACCAAAACTCAATTATTCGTCTCATCAAGATCTACAAATCATACACTGACACCCCTGACCTAAATACAACAGGAAGTCCGCGATTAGCCTTTCAAAATAAGACTTTTCCTCAATTTCTGCCCCCGAACAAACACTATCTCCTCCGAGGACGTTAATGATATCGGCTTCCAACTTTAACACGTGACTCATGACACTCTGCTGAAGAATTAGTTTGATTCTCTTTATTTCTTTCTGTAATTATCAGTTTCTTTCCTTTCTTTCCTCTTATTTTATATTTTATCCCCTTTTTAAATGCTATTCCTTTCCTTTCTCGCCGTGTGGTGACTCGCGAGTCTCACTCTGCCGCGTTCTTGTTTTCAGGGTCAGAAGAATCGCTCCAACCCGCCCAGAGAGACGGTCCTCTGTCTGTTCACCCTCCACGACATCAACCTGGCCATGAGAGAGAGGATCCGCTCCTGTTACCGAGGCGAGGGCCGACTCTCGTTACCGTGGCTACTCAACAAGGAGCTGCCCTGCATCCACACGGTGAGTTCACGGCACGAACCTGATCGTTTCCGCCGACTTTGACTGTCAGGAAGGTGCGATGTAAAGTCATAATATTAGAAGAAGAACTTGAGATATGTTTAGAATAAAGTTGTAATATTTTGGGGGAAAAAATCATAATTTTTCAAGACAGAAAGTCGAGAAAAACAGTCAGAAACTTGCAGACTCGTGTATGAGTTAATAATAAATGAAAAGCAGCAACATAAAGAAAGGAGACGGAGTGAAACCTCTTTCTTTGTTTCTGCGGCTCTGTGTGGGTTCTGTTTATCATTTAGCCAGAGGCTGCCTTCAGGCTGCAGCACACACACACACACACACACACACACACACACACACACACACACACACACACACACACACATACACACACGTCTGTTTATCTACATTTGTAAAGACCCTCACCCTGACTGTCACCGTCACAGCTAAACTTAAATCATAACCTTCAAACAGCCGTTTAAATGTAGTGAAGACTGGAAAATGTCCTCAGAATGATGGTTTAAACACACACACACACACATACACACTTTTGACTTTTTTCTCAAAGTATAAATATAATATAATGTGTTTGCATGAATGAATAAAAGATCATTTAAAAGATAATTTAGCGAAAGCAGCAGAAACGTTTTTAAAAAAAAAAAAAAACGAACCCAGAGAACATGACAGAAACCTCCGTCTGTCTGCAGTGAGGTTATTTCAGGTCGGGGGGTAGATGATGTTCTTATTCATGGCGGTAATGGCCTGCAGTGGTAACCATGGCAACGGAGGGAAACCCGCCAGGAGATGAATTTGGGGCCGAGCTTGGATATTTGGGAACGGGATGCAAGGAGTGTGTGTGTGTGTGTGTGTGGAGGGAGGGGGGGGGGTTTCAAATCAACCAACCTAACTAACCAATCACAGCCAATCAGCCACACACTGATGAAAGTGATGAAATATAGGCTAATGACCCGTGATACTGTAGCGTGTGTGTGTGTGTGCGTTTAAATGAAAAGGAGGAGGGGGGGCGTGGCTAATGTCCAAGCTCTGACCTCCTTCTTTTATCATAAACAGCAGGGTGTGTGTGTGTGTGTGTGTGTGTGTGTGTGTGTGTGTGTGTTCATGCATGTCAGGATTGAATATAACAACGTCCTTGTTTGTAAGTGTTTGGAATATCAGTGTGTGTGTGTGTGTTTCTGTCTTGTTTTTCATTAATTTTCACCTGCAGGCCTCCTGTCCGCACAACATGTAACAATCTGTCGTGTGTGTGTTTCTGTGTGTGTGTGTGTGTGTGTGTGTGTGTGTGTGTGTGTTTTGCACCTTCAGGGCTTCACCTTAGCTCACCGTTAAAGGTGGAGTCGGTCACTCTGAAGAAAAGTAGTTGATATTTGAACTAAACGCCCTCAAACAAATACGCCCGTCACTTCATGCTACTTCAGAAGCTCCGCCCCCCCCCCCCCCCCCCTCCCAAAATTCATAGACGCACATTGCCATGGTAACGACAAATCCAGAGCGATGTAGGAGTTAATTTCTGTTCCTCTTAAACATTAAATGAGCTGAACCTTCGTCACGTGTGAGCACAGTCGTCCATCCATCTTCTCCGCCTCTCTTCTGCAGCCATCACGCGTCTAACTCGACCTGCGTTCAGCGCCGCCGCCGTTGCCGTTGCCGTCTGTCGGCTGCGGCGCCCACCAGACCGGCTGACAGCAGAAACCTACCGAACCAAAACCAGTTTGCGTGTCGGCTCCGCTGGAAAGAAATCAGCGGTGTTTGTGTTATCTGATTCTACTGATACGGTTAGAAAGTTCAACATATACAGGAGGATATTTGTGTGATTTTAAACAGCTGCCTGCTCAGATTACGCTTCACTAAACGTGACGGAAACAGACTCGCAGAGTGAAAACACGTTGGGGGGTCTGTCTGGGTTCACTGCTGATTAATACATTTGATAAAAACTGGTGTAGCGTCTGTTCAGAGCATGTCTGTTCAGAACTGGATGATTTCTCAATACCGAGAGAGAATAACGCTCCTTAAACGCCTCGCATGAAGAATAACTGGAATATCTATCTGCTGAAGTCGATCAGATGAACCGTAGCGCCCGTTCAAAACGTACCTGAGACATCCTGAACTATAAAAAATACAAAGTTCCTGCATGAGAGGAGCAGGAACAAATCTGAACTCTCTAAACTTGTTGTTGTGGTAGTTCTTATCACTGTGGGTGTAATTCTCCCTCCGACCACAACAGAAGAAGAAGCAGCAAATCAACGTTATTTATGAAATATTTTTATGTATATTTCTCGAGAACCGCTAATCCAAACAACTTCACACGTCGTCATCGCACTTCCTCGTTTCACCAGAAATCTACATGCCAGATATGAAGTAGATCAGATGAACACACACACACACAGGAGCAGAGTGAACACACACACAGACAGGAGCAGAGTGAACACACACACAGGAGCAGAGTGAACACACACACACACACAGGAGCAGAATGGACACACACACAGGAGCAGAGTGAACACACACACACAGGAGCAGAGTGAACACACACACACACACACAGGAGCAGAATGGACACAAACACAGGAGCAGAGTGAACACACACACACAGGAGCAGAATGAGCTCACACACACACACACACACACACACACACACACACAGAGGAACAGAGTGAACACACACACACACAGGAGCAGAGTGAACACACACACACAGGAGCAGAGTGAACACACACACACACAGGAGCAGAGTGAACACACACACACACACAGGAGCAGAGTGAAGACACACACACAGGAGCAGAGTGAACACAAACACACACACACAGGAGCAGAGTGAAGACACACACACAGGAGCAGCATGAACACACACACACACACACACACAGGAGCAGAGTGAACACACACACACACACAGGAGCAGAGTGAAGACACACACACAGGAGCAGAGTGAACACACACACACACACACAGGAGCAGAGTGAACACACACACACACACAGGAGCAGAGTGAACACACACACACACACACACACAGGAGCAGAGTGAACACACACACACACAGGAGCAGAGTGAACACACACACACACACACACACACACACACACACACACACACACAGGAGCAGAGTGAGCACACACACACACACACAGGAGCAGAGTGAGCGAGCAGTTGTTTGCTCGTGTGTTAATACTGCGTTTCAAACACCGTCATTTTTATCTGTATTAGAGCTGCAACAATCAATTGAGCTGCCAACTATTAAATACATTTCCATCTATTTTGATAATTGATTGAATAGAAAAGATTAAAGAAAAGATTTCCAGCTCCTTAAATATGAACCATTTCTGGTTTCTTTATCCTTCATAAACTGAATATATTTGGATCGAGGACAAAACAAAACACTGACTTAAACAAACACTGAAAAAAAATCCCTGAAAAATAAACTACATACGATAAATAATACTGGTAATAAATATGTAGACTTAAAGTAAAGCGTTAGCAGTGATATTCTTCTCTGCATGCTTTGTGTAACCAGAAGATTCATGTTTTGTGAGACAGTGGTGTCCAGTGATCCTCTGTGGGATGAGCCAGATGTTCGGCATGACTCAGAAATACAAATAAAAACTTAACTATGATAAGAAAGCAGAAGTTCAGCTTCAAAAAACCCCCAAAAAACCTGAGAACATATTGTGTAACAGAAAAAAAAGAATAAAAAAAGATAGAAACCACATATATGCTAAATAAAGTGATTCTGAAAGCTAAATTTGATCCTGAGTCCTCTAAAGTTCAGTAAAGAACTTTCTGTGTGAGTCAGAGTTAGTTTCCCTCTAATGACAGGGTGTAAGCTAACCTCTGTGTGTGTGTGTGTGTGTGTGTGTGTGTGTGTGTGTGTGTGTAGACCCTGTAATAACCCTGCTCCTCCCTGCTTCACCCTCATCTATACACAGTAACATACAGAAATATGCAGGCTGGAGGTCGGGTTCAGCCTAAACGCCTAAATGTCCGTATAGATGTGAAGAACGCTGTCGCTTCTTCATTTTTAATCTTTTAAAGGACCAGTCTGTAGGATTTAGTGGCATCTAGCAGCGATGAACACCAACCGAGCATGTAGGAGAACGTTTGATGGCCAGAAAACTCTCAAAAAACGAGACTCAGTGTTCAGTTTGTCCACTCTGGGCTCCCGTAGAAACACAATTCTCATTTTCAGGTCATTATACACTAATTAAAACACACTTATGATACAGTCTGTTCCTCTAAACTCTACAAACTGCACCTTTAAAGCATCTCGAGCAGTTTTATCAGGAACATCTGATGCAATAATCCATAAATTCTACTTTTATGAAGATTAAACATTTCCACTTTTTATTTGACGTTGTTGTCAGAAAGGTGATAAATCAACTTTATGTTTAGTATTGAAGTTGTTGTGTGTTTGTGTTCCTCATATTTTGCTGCCCAGAAGTTAATAGGGTGGACAAAATATTAGGAACACTTCTCTCTCTCTCTCTATATATATATATATATAACAGACTCCAGCTCACCACCAGCAGCACCTACTATCACCTCCAATAATAAACATAAAGCAGAATTATCACCTGTTGTTGTTTTAAGTATGTATGTGCAACAACTCTCCATCCTTTACATGTTTACATTCCTTACTCCAGAAATTATTTATTTATTTTTAATTTTATTATTTATTATTCAGTTTTGTTCTTATATATAGATTTTTTTTCTATAGAGCTCTTTTTTTTTTTATTTATCTGTGTTTTTAACGGGACATACGCTCGTGATTTTGTTCTGTTTTTTTTGCTGAACAACAATAAAAACATCTTGAATCTTGAAGACAGACTTGAAAAACTGTGAATGTGTGTTTTAATATTTTTTAAATCCTTTAGATTAAAGAGAGACCTCCTTTAGCTTCTTAATCTACAGATTCAGATCATCTTCTAGCCTGACGAACAGTTTGTTTCCAACTTTTAATCAATAAATAAAATCACACGTCAGCAGGTTCAATATAAGAAAATGTACAACTCAGTATCAATATCTTGTCTGAAACTTTTTAAAAATATATTTCAGCTGCTTAAAATCTGTGAATGAGTTCAAAAAAGTTGCTGCACAAACTTTTAAAATCACCTTTAAAGGCTGTGAAGAAGTTTTACAAAAGTGAATTAAAACTTTATAACAGAAACAATAATTGAGTCGTTTTGTCAGCATCCACAGTATCTGACATTTAATTACTTTCTACTTTGTTCCAGTCTGACTTTCCTTCCTTCAGTATCGCTGCTGAATTAAAGGATCAATCCTCTTTATTTATTTATCTGTTTTTTTTTTTCCTTCGTCTTCTGCAGCCGAAGCAGATCGGAGACGATTTCTGCGGCCTGGTGTTGAACCAGCCGCTCGGAGGCCTTCGGGTGATCGAGGGGAACCCGCTGTACGAGGACCGGACGGAGGGCATGGGCGCCGTGGCCGCATACACCTACGGAGAACACACCGTGGTGTTCGTGGGAACCCGGAGCGGACAGCTGAAGAAGGTAGGAAGAAAAAAAAAACACCCAAAAGAAACACGAGACGGATGAGACGAGATGAGAGTGTTTGATTTGATGATGCTGCGGTTTTCTGAGCGTTTGTCATGTGTGAGAGAGAGGAAGGAAGGAAGGAAGGAAAAGAGTGTTTGAGTGTTTTCTGCTGCTTCCTCTGCTCAGAGAAAATGGCTGCATCAATGTTTTAAAATCTGCTTTCGGGTCTCTGACTGATTTCTAGTGCTTCTATTTTGAGGAGGAGGAGGAGGAGAGACGGAGAGAAAATTGCCTTATTCATGTTTAAAATCACTGGAGGCTCTTGTAGTTCTTTGGTTTGGAAGGAAGAAAGAGATCGTCTGTTTCTCATCTTCACCTTCCAGGTCCTTCTTTTTGATTTAGTTTCTTCTTGTTCTAATCATTTTTTGGCACTTTTGGCGCCGACTCCGGTCACTGCTGACTCACTTTTGGGAACCTGCTGCTGCTACATGAATGATAGTTATACGGAGATTAGAGACGACCTGATTCTGAGGGATCAGTATCGGCTGGATCTTCTCTCTCCTCTCCTGTGTTTTGTGCCGCAGTTTCTCTCCTTTTATTACAAAACAGCATTTCACCGCAGATCAGAGTAGAAAGAAAAATGCTCGAACGTCACTTTCAGCTTCGGTTTAAAAGGACGGCAGCTCGTATCGACATGTAGTTTCAGCCGCTTGGTGTCTCGATCAAAACAATAACAACAGACGGAGTGTGATGATGGTGTGAAGCAGCAAGGGATGATGGGAGTTGTTGTCTTGTGGATGTTTGAGGTCTCCTCCTCTCCAGAACAAACGGACCCGCTGATTACAGGTAAAAACACTGAATAAAGCAGTTTCAGCTAAAAAAATCAGTGTTTCTCCACCATGTTGGGCGAGCAGCGGACTTCCTGGAGGGGCTGTTAGCCGAGCTGCTGCTAACGTTTGCCCAGTTTATTTCTCTGATAACTTAAGATCCAGACGTCCAATGACTAAAATCCTTCTTGCTGCTAAAAGTTAAAAACCAGCTAAATTTATCATGAAAATGTGGCTTCAAACTGAATAAAAGTCCATTTCTAACAGTTTGTGTGGAACAAGCACAACAAAGCCCATGTATTATCTTGTATGTGTGTAAGTTACTCTTTGCTAGACGCCATTGCAGCGGACAAACACGGCGCCGACGCATGCATCTTGTGCACTATACTCTTTGGTAGAGGTAGAAAACTATGGGAGGGGTTGGACTTCAGAGTTGAGGCCAGAGAATCACAGCTGATCTCTGACAAACTGCAGTTAATAAATCTTAATAAATAATAAATGATGTAGATAAAAATCCATTTATAATCCAATCAGAGGTTTTAAATGTGAAATTCAATCATCAATGAACTTTTCTATAAAATGAGCAGAGGGACTTTGTCGTTGTGTTGTTGTGGCTCTTTGGTAGAGGAGGTATGACGCCATTGACAGGCCACCAAATGAAACGGTCCGTTACTTTGATTAAAATGACAGATTTCTCTGGGTTTGAACATTAATGTAAGAACACAATTCAACAACATATAGAACATAGGTCTAGACCTGAGTGACAACAACCTGACGATTTCAGGAGAGAAGCTTCTGTCTGGTCTAGTTGTTTTTACACATTTTAATGAGGAATCATTACAGATTAGAATTCATAACTTGATAACTTTAGCAGCTCTACATGCATGTTTGCGTCCATACAGTCAAAGAAGCCTTCAGCAGTGACTCCATGAGAACAGTAATAATATATATTAAAATTCATAATAAATAATTCATTCCTTTTACATTTTTCTGCTTTCTTATAAAAGTCAAACCTGAGCTCAGACTGCTGCCCGCGGCTCTTCTTCTGCCGCCGCCGCTGCCGCTGCTGTTATTATTATTGTTATCTGAGCTGAAAATAAGCTGAACGTTGTTTTGATTTCATAACACCAGCAAACACAATCTGCTCGTGTTCAGGGTTCATATTCGAGCAGCAGCAGGACAGATCCAACAGCAGCAGGGAGGAAGAGGAGGAGGAGGAGGAGGACGCGGGATTAAAGGACCTGAAGCGGTAACAGACGGAGCTGTAAGAGCGTCGGTTTCATCTCGCAGAGAAGCTGCAGAGACACTCAGACTGTCTGCTGCTGTCAGAAAAAATGTCCCACTTAGCTGCACAAAATGTCTGTTTTCTGTCTGCCGCCGGAGCTCGAAACGGCGAGGCAGGCGGAGTGAAGCCGCTGCTCGCAGGAGCGCCTCCGTCCGTCCTCTCCCTCTCCGGAGGATTTAAGACTTGAAGCGGAGTCGGAGTCTGCAGACAGCTTCCCTCCTCTGTTTGGATAAAACAACCTCAAAACAAATGATGGGCCTCTGAGAGGAGCTGCAAGATTAATGAGACACAGTTTCAGTCTGGAATCAATCTTTTAAAAAATCCCTCGTTTCTCCTCCCCGCCCAGAAAAACCCTGATCATGGATTTATTTGTTTTTAGGAAACATTTGACAGCTGAACTGTTGAGTTTGTGTCCAGGTTTTAATGAAATGTTTCTGTTCGTGACAACATAAACTAAAAAAAGAAATAATCTGATTTGAATATTTTTTTTTCTGAAAGATCAAAATAATAATCAGAGCTGCATCTGACAGTTATTACACTTTCACATGTTTATAGAAATAAAGTTGATCTCATCTATCTGTCATGAAAACATCAGTTGCTCGGACAGTTAATTGATTTCGACATAAACAACCTTAAAGCTTCAGTGTTTGTGGCAGATTAAAGGACGAGTTCACGATATGTCACGTCTGTCTGTCAGATATCCACAAGATGTGACAGACTGATGAAGCTGAATGTTAATTTAATATCCAGTATGAACAGGAGGAAAAAACCTCTTTCACTGCTCACACAGACACTTGACTGATGGTTTAACACACTGGGAACTCGTCCTTTATTTTAGACCGTCTGGTTACTAAAAGTTAATCAAAACCTTCCGAACAATAAGAATCCAGAAATTTCAGCAGCCGTGTAATAAAAATTGATTAGTTTGTGTAGAGCTGCAACGATTAATCAATCATTAACTACAACTGTATTTATCCCAGAAGGGCAGTTTCACAGTTTACATAAAATAAAATAAAATAAAATGAAAAAGGAAATAAAATAAAATAAAAATGAAATATAATGAAATAAAATAAAATAAAACAATAAAATAAAATAAAATAAAATAAAATGAAAAAGGAAATAAAATAATATAAAAATGAAATAAAATAAAATAAAATAAAATAAAATAAAATACAACTTGGTAAAGATGTGATTTTTCTTGTCAGATACGATTTTAAACTTGAACGTCTCTTTCGGACTATTTTCAGGTGTTATAGCAACTGATCGAGAGTCCGAATAAATAAATAAATAAATAAATAAATAAATAAATAAACATAGAATAAGAAGCTAAAATATATTAAAATGTGTAATAAATTATAAAATATAACTGCAAGTGTCAGCGATCAGACTGCAAACATTTGGATGTTTGTTTCTTATTTAAATGACGAGAAGCAAAACTCATGATTTCGTCTTAAAATAATTGATCGTGGTCGTCATGGTGATGAAGCTCTGAGGTTTATGAATCTACTTTCAGTAACATTTGGTGCAGTTTATGACCTTCAGTGAAAACATGTTTCTCATATCTACATTTGTTGCTATTTTGATTTAAAAAAACAAACAAAAAAAAACCATTTACTTTCTTAATAACTTTCGATTACTGACGACGATTCGGGCTAAACGTCGGGACGATTAGCTCAGCGGCTTCTGACGTTTTTTAGAGCAAGAAAAATTGAGAATAAAATGATGAAAGAATTTCGACTGTAAACGAGATAATCGCGAAAACGTAAACGTGACCGTCACGCCGCCCCCTAGAGGTCGAAGAAATTACAACCCGCCTGCCAACGGAGACGTTTAATGGAGAAAAATAAGAAAGGTGTGTTTATAAATCTGCAAGAAGAAGTAGAATATAATAGAAACAAAGAACATAATTTATGTTTAAATGGAACAAACAAGCAGGTTTCTTAAATATTTTGCTTTTGTTTGGTAGTTTTTGGTCCTTTAAATGGTTTTAATCCTCCACACTTCAGACTCATTAATCCACATCATCATCATCATCATCAGTCCTTTTTTTTAAAATGGAAAAAGTCGCATTTAAAAGCCTCTTCTTCTTCCACATTTAACCACACGATCATCTCCGTTTTTATCCAGCCTCTGAATGATGAATTTTAATTGCCTGGAGAGAAAATAAAAAATAAAAAAAAAACACATAAACAACAAAAAACACCAACTAAAAATGGACGGCGGGTGATGTGAGTGAATCCTCTCTGCGCTCACCTCGCTCACCTCTTCCTCCCACACAGCTGCCGCTTTAATATTCATTCACACGGGAGGAGAGAGCGAGCGTTACTCCTCTGGAAGACGACCTCAGATGGAGGGAGCGGGAGGAAATAGCCGGAGGTGTCGTCTGTGTAGTGAACAGATTGGTGGAAAAATGTTGGGGTTTGGGTTGTTTTAGATGTTTAGGGGTGGTGGTAGTGGTGGGGGGGGGAGAGGAGACCCTGCGTGACTCGGAGAGTTGGCGGAGAACACTTGAGTTCTATCTTTAGTGAAGCATCCTCCATCTCCACCGAGGTAACAGCCAACCAGACGCTCAGAAAGAGACGAGGGATCCAAACGGCCTCGGGGCTCAACCCACTTCAGTGTTGAAGAGCAGCACCGACCTCCTGACGGGATAGAGTCTAAACTGGATCCAGAACAGATTAAACCAGATTTAAAGCCTGAAACCGGCAGAGCAGAAGTGTCGTTTTTATGTCAGTCAGTCCACTTTTATTACAGCGGAAATGTCTCAACAGCTATTGGAGGCATTTCTATTAAATGTTGATCAAACCTGCTGACGAGTCACTTTTCCTCTCACGACACCGTGAAGTTTGACGTTTTACGGTTCAGACTGGAGCTGCAACGATTAGTCAATCAACAGGAAGTAAATCACCCCGACTGCTTTTATAATCAAACGATCCTTTTCAGGGGGAACATTCCTCAAGAAAAAAACACCCTAAATTCTCAGTTAAATCTGAACACAGACGTGAAACATAGATGTTTAGATCCAGTTTGACGTTACCAGAAGAGCTTAGAAGAGGCTGCAGGACCAGAGAATCATCACGTTTTTAAAAGCAACATGTTAAACTTCTCCTTATTTTCAGTCATATATGTTCAACAAGCCTCCAAACTGAGTATTTTCTGCTACAAACTGAGAGAAAAGGTTATTAAAGTGACGTGAAACAAACCTGTAGGACTGCTGTCACCAGGAGAAGACGACAACAAGTAAACTGGTTCTCGTTGCCTGGTGATTTTCTATATTTCTATGTTTCTGTTTAGACTCGGCCTGATAGATCTGATTCCTCCGTTGTTGTCCAGAAACTGTTAAACACACGTCAGTGACATGTTCCTCCATCATGAAGAGTTTGGTGGTGTTAGTTTGTTTAGAAACGGCTCCAAACACTAACAACAGCGTCATGTTTTCAGTCTCCGGAGAGCAGTTCTGTGTAATCCAGACGCTACTGAGCATGTGCAGGAACACGGTTCTGTTTACAGCTTCACCAGCTTGTTGAGCTTCAGATCAAAACCTTCCTGACTCTGCACTGAAGCTCTTTGAGAAAATAAAATAACGTCTGCCCCCCCCCCCCATGGGAAAGGTCAGAGGTCGTGTCGGGTATCTTAATAAATGATTCTGTCGTTTTTCCTGTGAGATTCATCAGTGATCCTTCATCTCACGCACATGTCATCTCGGAAACATCTTCGACTTTTGGCAGAAACGTCCAGTTGGACTGGAGGACGGACTGATTAGAGTTTGGTATTCATTCGCTAGTTGTGACAAAGTTTCACACGGAAGTCTAATAGGATGAAATGACAAAGTGATGACATTTTATATCCAATCATAACATCGTTATGTTCTGCAAAAACACTTTTCTTGGCCGTCGTTCAACGCCGTAACTCAGGAACAGAAGAGCGGATTGTCAACATATTTCACATTCACTCAGAGGCTCAATTGGTGATTTTTATTAAATTTCTTCAGAGTCTTCACTGTAAATATTATGAGACGTGGACGTAAACCGCTACTCGACTTGACAGCCGGCCGTGTATTTCTAGTTTTTGCAGCAACAAACAGCATCAGTGTGTTGTTTATGTCTCTGCCTGGTTTTTTCGTGTCAGTGAACGTCTCGGCTCTCTGAAGCATTCCAGCGGTTTCTGACTGATGCAGGAGGTAATGAATTAGATTAAGGAGAAGAGGGTTAAATTGGTAATTTGGCGAGAGAGTAAAAAAAAAAAACAAGAGACACACTGTCCGCTGTTGGGACGGTGAAACGATGAATTCACAAGTCGACGTCGAAGTGTCCTGTGAGCAAGACCGTGGTGCCTTCGAGGCTTCCAGTACGAACCTGTAAATGTCACGGCATTTTATTTGTTTGTCTTTTATCGTAACTCTTAACTCTGAATCTAATCAGTCGATCCTCCGAACGTCCAGACAAACGTGACCTTTCACTTAGCGGACAGACGGACGTAAGCAGGATGTTTTTAAGTCTTAAAAACAGACATTTTTTTCCTCATAGATTTGTCTTTAACAGTCAGAAATCGATTCATCTGCAAATAATTTGAGTGAAATCGTTGGACGGCGATGGAGCTCCGCGGCACAGAGGAGGAAGATTTATCACCTCATTGTTGGTTTGTTGACAAAAAAAAAGGAAAACCTTTTTTTTTTTTTAAATTACAGATTGATGTTTAAAACAAGATGAATCAGAGTTTTATTCAGACGGGACTCATAACATCCAACACGACTGGTTCAGGTGGTTTTTTTTTGTTTTTTATTGCTGTCAGTGTTTTTCCACTGAGAGCAGCAGCAGCAGCAGCAGCAGGCTGAGTGTCTTGTTGGGACTCGGGCCCAGTCGGCCTCCTCTAACAACATAATCACATCAGCTCTGACTGTCGACACACGGAGCTGGCAGCCTGCAGAGAAACCTGCCTGGATCACATGAGTCTGGCTTTTAAATACCGAAATGTTACGTATTTCTTTACTCGCAGGGGGGAAAAAACGTTAGCTTAGATTTCCTTCCTTCCTTCCAGGCAGCAGTTCTGCTTTCTGTTAATGTTCATGATAATCAGCTTTTAAAAGTTTCAAAGAGTTAATCTGTCACCGTCACTTTTTAGTCACTGTTTTGTGTTTAAACCGTTGAGAGGGGAGTCAATCAATCAATCAATCAATCAATCAGACGTTGTTGTTCAGGATCTTGTATTCAGTGTCAAAGTGTCTTTGAACTTAATTTAAATATAAAGATCTGTGAAGAATAAACTCAGGAGTCTCCTGGATAACGTAACGAGACTACATGTTCATATTCTTTATTCTCTCTACTACATTACCCATGATCCTCGGCTGCTGTCCGACAAGAAGAAGCCAGTCAGGGGTGTGAATCAGGAACAAGTTTGCATCATTAAAAACTTAGGAAACGTCTTAACTAGTGAACACTTTCTTACAGCACAGGCTTTATCACACTGATGAGTTCATTTCTAATTAGTTATCCTAAACAAATGAAAAAAAAAGGTGTGTGACATCATGATTGACAGCTGTGACAGCCGCTCTCAAACCTTCGTCGAGGTGGGCGGGACAACTGAGGAGGGCGTCGTCCCACCGCCCGACTCTACTGTTCAGACTCTGGCTCCAAACGACACAAGCAAGATGGCCGCTCCCCAGAAAGGAGGTATTTTAGCTTCACTTTAGAGCGACAGGAAGTGAAGACCAACCCCTCAGGAACAGCACCGAGCTGTGAACCCAATGCAACATGGCGGCCTAACTGTGTAATGACAACGTCACGTGACGCTATTTGGCCTAGAAAGACTTTTTCCCACAGACGTCTGTAAATCAGTGGATACATTTTTTTGAGCATCACAACCCGTGAAACAACTCGTCTCTCTGTCAGAGTTTGATCTGTTCAGTCCGATCACATTTTGAAAGCCTAAAAGAGGCACGATTGAATTGTTTTACCTCATTCAAGTTAGCTGGAGGGCTAAACAGGAAGTAGCCGACTCGGCCGGTGAAAGTCACCAGTGTGCTCGCTCCATTGGCCCAATGATCTGGAAGATCCGGCTAATTTTATGTGCAGAAGTCAAACTTTTTTGGTTTCATGCGCCAGTTATCCAGTTCTCTTCATACATCCATGATGAAAACGCGTCGAACCATATTTACATACAGTCAGACGTCCAGACTTGTAGCTTCTGACTTTTTTAAATCAAAGAAGCAGATATTCTCCGACACAGCTGACAGAGTTTCATGTTTCTCAGAGCTGTAGAGGAGAGAGAGAAGTGTCACCGTTATCTATAAGAACATGAAGCAGACTGTTTTGCTGCTGCTCTGTTACCTTGTTAATGTTTGGTTCGGTTTGCTGATCAGGACCCTTGTGACCGTCACACTGATGTATTTAAACGGTCTCATGTACATACATCATGTGAGAGCTTGTAAACACAGCGGCAGTGTACAGACGCCATGTTTACTTTGTGAACTGTGTTTAAGTTTGTGAACCAGCTGACCTCTGACCTCTGCTCCCGGGATTCATGTGAGTTTAATGTAAAGAGAAACATGTCAGACAACAAATCTAAAGAGGAAAGAAGTTAAATGTGTTTGAGCTGCGAGATGATGGAGCGACGGAAAGAAGTCACGATGTGCTTCAAACCCTGTTGGATGGATCTCAGCTTTCACCTGGAACAAAAATAAAACTCAAAATAAGATTGAGCAAACTAAACTTACTACTTAAACTAAAGTAAATGTAAAATAAAGAATTTTAAATGTCACTGAAATACACTGAAATTTTTTCATCAAATTATTTTGTAACTTTATTCTCAAAATATTAAATTCTTATTTGTACAAAATTGAGAGAAACTAATAAGCAATGTAAAAATGTGATTAAAAAAAAATAGTTTTATTCTCAAATATGATTTTTTTTAAATCATAAAAATGACTATCTCTGATATAACAATGTTATACAATAAAATCATAAAATTATGACTTACATTTTAAAATGTAAAGTAAAATTAAGACTTAATTCTCATAAAATTTTAACTTTTTCTCATAAAATGTAAATTTCATATCATAATTTTAATGAATGAATTTTCAAAATATAAGAATTTTCCATAAAATTACAGATTCATTCTCTAATATCTCATGGAATTACTAATTCAGTTTCATATTACATATTTTTTTAAATAAAAAAAAGTATGACTCTATTCTGAAACTACAAACTATTTTATCGAACTACATGTTCTCATAACACTTTTCTCGTTAAAAAAATCTGACTTCAACCTCAAGGTATCAACTTTTTTCTTAAAATATTATTTTATCTCATAAAATTTAAACTTAATGTCATATTTTTATATTCCTTTACTCTAAACATATACAATTTATATTTTTAATTTATAATACAATCACAATTGCTTCTTAAAATTACGTGTAAGTTCTCAATATATCATGACATTTTCTCATAAAATCTTGATATCATTAGTTTTCAATTCAAAAGTCAGACTTAAAAAATTTTCTCATAACGTTCTGATGATGGATTTTATTTTTTCTTATAAAAACAATCTGACTTCTTGAAGTATAAACTTTCTTACTTTTTCCTCAGTTTATTATCTTAATGCCTTTCTTCTTGACATTACAACTTTATTTTCTCAATATTTTGACTTTTTTCTCTTAAAACACTCTTGACTTTATTCAAAATCTCACTTTTTTTTCTCTCTACAGTTGCTGTAACACTTATAGTTCTTACAAAACAAACCAGAAACGGGTTTGAAAATGAATTTTAAGACCAGAAAGTTCACAAAAAGAAAAGAGAAGTGGAACTAAAATGTTCTCAGCATGAAGGATTTCTCAGGATCTGAAGGACAGAAAGATAAAGTCAACACAGAGCCTGAGTTACGACTTGTTGTTTTTCCAGCGAGTCGAGCGTCTCAGGATGGAGACTGTGGTGGGTCTCCATGTCTCAACACTGCAAACACAAAGAATTATGGGCTGTTCCTGTTTCACCAACGGCCAGTGGTGAACCGCAGCAGCAGCAGCAGCAGCAGCAGCAGCAGCAGCAGCAGGGCAGCGATACGATCAGAGTCACAGGTTCAATTCCCTTCACGTCTGACCAAACTGTCAGAGTTTTATCTTAAAAAGAAACACTTTAGTTTCATGTCTGTGTGTATGTACGAGTATTAGAGCCACGATGTTTACAGTTTTTAGTCATTCTTAGTATTCTTTATACATTTATTACTATTATTATGGACTCAACTCCGGTCTGAAGGCCAAACTGCCCCTCTGGGACATTAAAGTTTTACTCTACTTTGCTCAATATGACAGTTTTGAGAGAAAAATCAGAATGTTATGATAATAAAATTGTAATTTGTTGTGACATTACAAGAATAAAGTCATAATTTAATGAGAAAAAGTCATAATATTACAAGAATGAAGTCATAATTTAATGATAAAAAGTTATAATATTACAAGAATGAAGTCATAGTATTTTAAGGAAAAAGTTATAATATTACGCAAATAAAAAAATCAGAATTTTATGAGGAAAAATTCAGAATATTACAAGAAAGAAGTTGTAATATAAAAATAAAGCTGTAATTTAATGAGACTATCATAATGTTATGAGAATAAATGGATCGCAGAATTATAATTTTATGAGGAAAAAGTCTGAATATTACAAGATTTTAATAGTAAACAGATGAGAGCAGCACTGATAAACACTCCAGTGATAGTTTCTGTATTTACACGGCTGTGCTGCTAACAGCTGACATAATGTAAATAAATATGGTGTAAAAACAAAGAGAAAGCAGCACATCAGATCAGCTTTTATGAGTTTTTTTTTATTCTCCTGATGCTATTATTTGTTTCTATCATCATACTGGTTCCCAAACTGGGTGATATGTTGGTGTTAGCTTGTTTCCATCTGTCAGATTAGTAAGAAAAATATGATTGTAGTTGGAAAAGAAACTCAATCTGGATGAGATTTGAATCACAGGAAGAGCAGCGAGTTCACTGAGAAACAGTCGTTCATTGCAGCTGTAATTATTTCACCTCCCCTGCAGACACTAATACAGTCTAAATGGAGCTTCACTAAACTGCACCTGCCACCCAGCTTCTCAGTGGGCAGCAGTCTGTGGTCGGACTGGGCAGCTCCCAGTTTAACTCTGGGATCTGAAACCGGGTGGAGCTGCAGTTTAAAAAAGGTTTTAGAAGTACAGGAGTGTGTTTGAGCTGAGGTTTCTGTGTGTGTGTGTGGCCACACAAAGTAAACGTCCCCGTGTGGCTTTTTTACCGCCGCCTCAGGTTTCAGGTCCACATCCACTTCCTGTTTGGTTCTCCTGCCTCAGACCACCACAGTTGACCCGGGTTTAATATACACAGCAGCTCCCACACGCCGGACACGAAGACCTTCAGCAACGTTTCTCCTTTTTAATTGGAAAGAAATGAATATTTGGCTGCTCTGATGTGACTGACAGAAGTTATAATTATAACCTTTAGAGAGCCGATTGCATCACTGTTCAGTTTAAATTGTTTTTCACAGAATAAAAACTTCACTGCAAGATGTTTCACAATCAGCAGTGATGGAAAATAATGAAGGACATTTACTCAATTACTGTATTTAAGTCCAGTTTAGAGGTTCTTGTACTTTACTTGAGTATTTCCATGTGATGCTACTTTCTACATTTCAGAGGGAAATATTGTACTTTCTACTCCACTACATTTATTTGACAGCTTTAGTTACTTTTCAGATGCAGATTTGACACAATGGATAATATAACAAGCTTTTAAAATACAACACATTGTTAAAGATGAAACCAGTGGTTTCCAACCTTTTTGTCTTTTGACGTCTTACAAAAAGCAGTGTGTAGTCGGGGTCACATTTCACATGTCTATGAGTTGTTAACAGCTCCACCAAATAGTGATTTTCCCTCTAAACTTCTCACATGCTTTCATTTCAATAAATGTTCAAATGATCCAATATTTCAGCAAAAATCAAAGATTAGAGAAAAAGTCCAGAAACTGAAAACAGACTTGTGCATCAGAACTTTGTTTTTTCTTCTTTCCTCTCCCATTAATCATCTCATGACCCCTCAGATTTATCTGCTGACCCTTTGGAGGGGCCCCGACCCCTAGGTTGGGAACCAGTGGACTAAAGTAGCTAACTGTATATAAAGTAGTGTAAACTAGCTCCACCTCCAGCAGCTACAACAGTAACATGCACACAGCAGCTTCACTCCTGAATCCTGCAGCTTGTTTCCACTCAGATCCAGCTCTCTCAGATGGGAGGGGTTGGACTTCAGAGCTGAGGCCAGAGAAGCACAGCTGATCTCTGACAAACTGCAGTCACCAAATGTGAATAAAGAATAAATTATGCAGATAAAATGTAATTTATAGTCCAACTATGTCTTCATCAATGAGCCACTGGAACCAGTGGACTAAACTAGCTAACTGTATATAAAGTAGTGTAAACTAGCTCCACCTCCAGCAGCTACAACAGTAACATGCTGCTCTACCACTGATGCTTCACTATTAATAATCTAATGATGTCATATATAATAATATATCAGTCAGAGGGACCAAACCACTACTTTTACTGCAATACTTTAACTACATCAAGCTCATAATACTGATGGACTTTTACTGCAGTAGGATTGTACTTGTAATGGAGTATTATCATATTGTTATATTGGGAATATTTATTCTGCTCTCAAAGCCACGGTTCTCTATAAATCTCTGCACGTCTCTTCTGTCTGCTCTCTGACATGTCTGTTGATGCAGTAACCGGTCACCACTGTGTGTGTGTGTGTGTGTGTGTGTGTGTGTGTTGTTGTGATAACTCGCCAGTTCGACCTCTGAAGGTAAATAAACTCTGCAGGGTTTCAGTCTGATCTGAACGCCATAAAAGCCAAAAACTGCATCTGGAAAAATGCAACAAACAAGACGCTGTTTTCTCATTTTAGGAAATTAAATGATGAAAAGCAGAACTTTACTTTATAATACTTTACAGATTATTTAGCAGTAGTAGTAGATTGTGTAGTATTTGTAGTAATATTAGTATTTGTTGCAGCAGTTTTTTGGTGTCAGTCTTCTATCGGCTGATCTGACAGCTGATTGGCTCAGGGAGGGTGATGTCATCAGTGAAGGAGAGAACGGGGCGACAGGAAGCTTGAGGGGGCGTCCCGGGAGGATGGGTGTGTGTGTGCGTGCACGTGTGTGTGTGTGTGTGAGTGTGTGTCAGTGGTTCTCTGTTCTGCTTCCAAAACAAACAGGCCTGAGGGGAGAGAGGAGACACGCTGCACTGACCGCACCTCCCAGCACACACACACACACACACACACACACACACACACACACACACACACACACACACACAGTCTCTGTCAGCTGTCCAATCAGAGCTGGACGTGCGTTGAAACACTTCGGCGTTCAGGTTCAGGTGAGACAGGAAAGCCGGTTCCAGTTTGAGAACCAGACATGAAGGTTTATCAGAAGCGGCCTCAGTCTGGATTTCACAACTCTGCAGCTGTTTATGAAGCGATAAGAGACGTTGACCTTTCACCCCGGCAGCCGGCCGGCCCCGATGGCGCTCTGGATGCCTCCGCTACGTTCAGACAGGAAGTCTCCGTCCTCCCCTCCTCTGCGGGCGCTTCAGAGGTCACGCATCATCATCATCTTCTTCATTTCACACATTCCTCCACAGATCTTTGTTTACTCCTGCGTTGTCACGGAAACGCTCTCCTCCTTAGAGTCGAGACGCGTGAGGCGGCGTTTCTCTGACGGATCCGCAGAAAAACTCTCCTGCAGGTTTACGTTCGTTTCTCCTTCGTTTTGGCGGGCGGCCAGGAATACTACAACACCCATGAGCCTCAGCCCGCCGTTGCCATGGAGATGAAAGCATGGGCGCGAATCAGAGCGTGACGAACTCAAAAACGCTTCATCGCTGAGGTTAAAAGAGAACCGACTCATTATGATCCTCACCCGTCAGCGGCACATGTGACTGAATTTTAAGCTCTGTGATTGGCTGTTTGTCGCTGAAATGCACTCTGGGAGTTGTAGTTAACTTCTCACCTGAATATTTTTGTGCAGATGCAAAATGGACGGCGCTCGTACGACGCCTTTCTAGACTTCCGACCACTCGCACACATCAGGAGCAGTTTGGAGTTCAGCATCTTGCTCGTGGACGGTTCGACGCGCTGACCGGAGGAGGCGGGAATCGAACCGCCGATCTACCAATTGGTGAACGACCCGCGCCGCTCTCCTGAGCCGCAGTCTGCAGACGACTGAACCAGGACAGTTTCATGTTCAGTAACCAACTCCGACTTTGAGAAAAATAAACTTGTTTTGATTTTGTTTGATTTGTTTTTACTTCCTGGACCAGCTGCGCCATGGTGACCGAGCGAAGCGGAGCTTATTGTCAGAGAACAAATAACAAATGCTGAGCACAGACGGTATAAAAACATGGACGTAGTCACCGTGACGTCACCCGATTGGTTTCTGTAGGACGGCGATTAGACCGGAAGAGGAACGTTGTTCATTTAGCATGTAGCATTGTAGCATTTCAGCGTTCTGCTTTGGACCGAAGATGATTAATTGATTGATTGATTGATTGATATTACTTTATTATGAAGATGATGGAGGAGAGACTTGTCTCCGCTGTGAGTAATTTCACAACCTCATATGAGCGCTTCTTCTTTTTCTTTGTCTCTTTCGTTGTTTTATGGCGGTTGGCGAACTACAGTTTCCAACCTGGCGCCCACAGATCTGTACTGACCCGTTGCGATTCACCGCACCGCCGGATCTGGTGTGAATGCAGCGCTGCGTGCGATTCGTTTCAACCAGACGCTGCCACGTTTACGCCGTTCAGATGAATGCGAGGGTTCAGGAGAAGAGTGTTTTCACGCAGGGCTGTCGTCTCTTCAGGGGTCCTGGTTTCTGTAGCTGTGTATAAAGTCGACACCAACACATTGACAAACCAATTTTTACACTTCAGAGCTGCAGAATCTGGTGCGACAAAAGTGAAGCAGATAGCATAAAGTTAACGGAGCGTCTTCGGTCAGAATAACGAACTCATAACACAGATAAAAGTCAGCCGGAGGAGCTGGAGATAGACGTGCGGATGGATGGATGTAAAATACTACAGTACTATGTTCAGTTTTGCTGTTACCATGGTAACTGTTACTAATACTGCAGCTGGCTGACACCTGTTTGTGTCAAACAGTGGAAAAATGGTTGAATATTGTTGTTTTTTGGATCGTCGTCTCGGCAGATTTCCTCAGACTGAAAAGCTTTTTTCTTTCTTTTTCCTGTTTTTTTGTTTTTTTTGTTTGTTTTTAAAAAAGAAAACACTTCCTCCTCCTCCTCCTCCTCCTCTATCCTCTTCCTCTTTTCCATTAGCACAAAGTGAATTAGTGGAGATGAGTCAGCCAATCAGCTGCGGCATTCAGAGGGAACGGAGCCATTATTGGCTAATGAGACGACGGGGAATTAAAGCTTTTATTCTAATAACAGTAATGTCTGTTTGTAACCGAGCCGCCTGCACCTGCTTCTCTTCTTCTTCCAAACATCATTTTCTGTTCTTTTTTCTTTTTTTTTTTCCGGCAGCGACTGGGGGAATGGATCCTCACCGCCAGAGAGAGAGAGAGAGAGAGAGGAAATTAATCTGTTGATTTAGATTCATATAGATGATTATTATTAGGAGATGCCTGCACCTGTTTCTCTCTTTTACTGCGGAGCTCAAATCTGGCGAGGAACCAAAGCGCTGAGAGTTTCAGAGGGACTGAAGCCGTTTTTTTTTTCTCTTTTTAGAGAGAGACAAGCTGCTTGTTCCAATGAAGACATGATTATTGATTAACTTTTGTTCTGATATTACTGTGAGACAGCTGCACCTGCGCGTATCCAAACCACTGGGGAGAACGTTCAACCCTTCTTCTTCTTCTTCTTCTTCTCTTTTTTCCTTCACCTGTGAAAAACTCTCTTTTTTTTAAAGACTTATTATGGTCGTACAAAAAAAGCTTGTTCAGGCTTCAGTTTATTCATCCATTAAATGGAAATTATATGTTAGTAGTTACAGATCAAAAGATATTTAAACCTTTTAAAATGAAGCTATAATCTGGTGCGCAGGTGTCTGTGAGCTCCAGCTTTGGTTTATTAGATTGATTGTTAGGAACATTTTGAACAGATGTTCCCCTCAAAATGAATCCTAATAACTCTGATTATCACCGCCAGCAGGTCAAAACTTTTATACTTAAAAGTCAGCCTCAGCTCTACTTTGCGTTTAGTACTGATTAGCAAATGTTAGCATGCTAACACGCTTAAATAAGATGAACAACCTGCTAAATATCAGCTTGTTCCAGTGTAGTGCACAATATTTACCCTCCACTGTGTTTGAATACTCTGTATTACTCACTTGGATACAAATACGTTATTCTGCAAAGCATAAAAAAAAAACGGGATATTTACGAGAATTTGTTTCATACATATATTTAAAAAATATATTTTTATCCGGGAACAAAACAAACATCAACTACCAGTGCAAAGGTCGGTTACATCACTATCTCAGTGTCTCTCCTCTGCTCTGCTGTGACGTCTATCAGCAACAAGGGGAGTCACATCCACCCGCTGCATGACGCACATTTCCTTATTTGGACGTTTCAGTGTGCTGTACTGTATGGATGCAAAAGCTGCTGATTCTGGAAATGTTTTTCTTTATTCAGTAGTAAAAGTCCTACTGCAGTTAAAAGTACATAAGTGTTATGAGCTCGATGTAGACCAGGATGCTTTGTATGAGCTGCTCTGATCTCACTGTGAAACTCATCTTACACACTTCACATGGAGATAATCACCAAAAAATCACTTTTAACCCGTTTCTGGCTTCATCAAGTGCAGCAAGAAAAATTAATTTCACTACGATATTTCACAAACATTAAGCAAAGTGCTTTTGTTGCTTCAATAAAACATCAGTATTTCAACACTGAGTTAATTTCCCCATTTTCCTCTTTATATGGAATCTATTGATTTACGTTTGACTATACAATAATTCATTTGTGATTTCATAATGAAAAGCCCATAAAAACTTGAAGTAACCATGGTTACTTTCAGCCTCTGAAAATATACAATACATATTTCAGCAAGCATTTCTGACCTGCAGTCAAACCACATCTATAAACATTAAAACATATTTCACATCCTTTACTGCAGTGAAAGTCCATCAGTATTATGAGCTTGATGTAGTTAAAGTATTGCAGTAAAAGTAGTGGTTTGGTCCCTCTGACTGATATATTATTATATATGACATCATTAGATTATTAATACTGAAGCATCAGTGTTAGAGCAGCATGTTACTGTTGTAGCTGCTGGAGGTGGAGCTAGTTTACACTACTTTATATACAGTTAGCTAGTTTAGTCCACTGGTTCCCAACCTAGGGGTCGGGCCCTCCAAAGGGTCAGCAGATAAATCTGAGGGGTCATGAGATGATTAATGGGAGAGGAAAGAAGAAAAAACAAAGTTCTAGTCCAAGATGTCTGATTTCACATTGATCCTCCAATTACAGATTTGACAGTAGAAGGCTGACATTATGATGATCCACAATAACACATTTTAGGGAACAGCTCATTGATGAGGACATAGTTGGACTATAAATTACATTTTATCTGCATAATTTATTCTTTATTGACATTTGGTGACTGCAGTTTGTCAGAGATCAGCTGTGCTTCTCTGGCCTCAGCTCTGAAGTCCAACCCCTCCCATCTGAGAGAGCTGGATCTGAGTGGAAACAAGCTGCAGGATTCAGGAGTGAAGCTGCTGTGTGCATGTTACTGTTGTAGCTGCTGGAGGTGGAGCTAGTTTACACTACTTTATATACAGTTAGCTAGTTTAAACCAGATCATTTGAACATTTATTTAACAAAGGTAGTGGAGTGTAAATATAAATTAGCATCACATGAACCTCCAAACTGTACTTAAGTAAATGTACTCAGTTACTTTCCATCGCTGCCGCTTCTGAAGAGGTTGCAGGTTCTTCATTTCTTTCTGTTTGTTTCTGAATGTAAATACAGTGAGTGGTCCTGACTGATGAGGATGAGTCACTGTCTCCACCTCGAACTTCCTGTTTCTTTTGTATTCGTTTTTTTTTTTTTCTTTTCTTTTTTTAAGAACATTTTCTTGCTGTGTGCTGGCAGGTCCAGGTGCTGTTTTTATTTACACAGCTGGGTACTTTTATATAATGACTGTTCTCTGTCTGAGGGAACATTTTGTACCCAGTGGAAAAAAACATTTCTCATCGACAGAGACCTTTATCGACTAAAATCCAATATTTTATGACCTGCGACTTATCAGACTGTGTTGTATTTACAGAGCTTGTTAAACAGCAGAGTCTCATATTTACATCATATTTATATACTTGTTGTTGTTGTTGTCAGTACTCCTGTATTGTGTTGTGTGCTTGTTGATTGAAAAGAGTTTTGTATTTAAGTAAAAGCAGAAAGACTAATGAAGAGTAAATGTTGCTTTTCTGCAGACCTGAGATGTGGGAGTGTCCTTGAACGCACCATCAACCTAAAAGCTGATTGGCTCATTTAAAAAAAAAAAAAAGGTGCTCAGCAGTGATGTCATTGTTTCCTTCAGTTTTAGTTCACTTTTTCTACTTTTTTTGTTGTTGTTGTTGATTTATCTACTTTTTGTTCTCTGTGGATCGTTTATTATCATGACGGGCTCTCGGCCAATCACATCACTCTCTCAGGTGGAGCGAGACCATCGATTGGTCGGCTGTTGTGAGAAGGAATTTAAGTGTGAATTCGCTGATATATACACATATATATATATAAAGTTATTTGTATTTCTGCAGAGGCATAAACACACACACACACACACAGATATAAATTAGCCAATAAGCAGTGATATTTTGTGATTGGATATTAACTGAGGTTGATTGGTGTGTGATTGGAAGGAGGAAACTTCACACCTGGGCTCCCCACACACACACACACACACACACACACACACACACACACACACACACACAGAGCTGAGGACACACACTTTCCTCTCCTCTTTCGCTCAGTTAAGGACCAGCTGGTGTTTTTTTTTTGTTTGTTTGTTTGTTTGTTTTGATTGGCTGAAAATTAGATTAGAGCTGATTGGCGGTTGGCGTGGCAACGCAGCCTATCCTCCACCTCCTCCCATAAAAGTCTCCTTCTTCTTCTTCTTCTTTTTTTTTTTAAAGATTACATAATGGCAGACAGCCAATCAGATACCAGAAAGACGGAGCGTCACACGACTGTTTTCCAGCAATCTGCAGGATTGATGACATCACAGTGACATCACAGCCCTTAAAGTCAATTATATAAATATAAAAATCACTAAATTTGCCTCTCTTCTTTTATTTTGGAGAGAGAAGTCTGGTGTTGTGAACCTGTGTGCTACTGAGCGCGTGCAGCAAACGGCCCCCTGTGATGTCAGCGTCCACTTCGGCCTCTTTTCCTCCTGCAAATAAACACCAGCAAGCACAAATAAACACACACATAGTTTAGCAAAAGAGAGGAGAGGATATTTAACTTTCATGATGTTTTCCTCTCGTTTCTTCTTCTTCTTGTTTGTGTGTGTGTGTCTTGATTTGTGTGATTGTGAGCTGCTGTAAACTTTACCCCCAAAAAACTCAAAACTGCTTTTTAAAAAAAAGTTAAAAACAGAGAAAGAGTTTGACTGTTTGTGTGGTTTTAGTTTAAAGTTCTTAGTTTTATTTCTGTGTCATGTGGCCCATCCTTCATGGGATTATGAGACACTGTTATTATACAAAACATACATCTTCAGTAACACAGGAAACAGAAAAGAAATGAAACACAAACAAATGAAAGGAAACGAAAACAAACATCATAATTCTCAGCAACATATTCGGGTTTTTATCACTGCAAATATACATAGTTTTGGTTTAGTATCATCAGTCTAAACACAGACTCTCTGAACAAACAAATGTTCAGCTTTTCATTATTTAAAGAAAAGAAAACAAGTCGTATTCATGCAGTTCACAGTCAGAGAGGAATAGCACATGATGCTAAGCTAACTGTTGTTAGCTGGGTGTTTATTTTAACGTTATTGGTTTAGTTATTTGAGTTTTGTTGTGTTTGTTCAGTGAAATATAAAGTTTCAGCTCACACATATGAACCATATTACATATTAGCTCCTTTACTCAGATATTAGATGTTAAATGAAAGCTGTAGCATTGTTAGCATATTAGCTGCTAAAAGAAAGGAGCTGCAGTAATCATGATGTCGTTATGTAGCAGAGGAACGTAGCTTCTCTAGCAGAGTGTTTTACTCATTCAGCTAAATTATACAACAGTCCCACCTGGCAGGTAGTCGCTGTAAATATTTAGTAATAATTCATCTCCACGTAACGACTGAACTTCTGGTTTTGATTTAGTGATGTATAAATCTGTACTCGCTAAACTCTGATGTTGTGACGAGGCGAAGTTTGAGCTAACAAACATCTGCTGCTGCTGGATAACACTAGTGTGCATGAACATTTAGAGTCCTTGAACGCACCGCCGAGGATAGGTGAGTCTCTCATCTGCATCAGGGTGAAACTAACACTTATTTCCATTATTGATTACGTGATTAAATGTCTTAATTTGTCTGAATAACAATCCAAAACTTTGCAATCATGTAAAACCAAGAGATTTTAGTCGTTTCAGGACCTTGAATCGGTGAATATTTGGCTTTTTTTTTTGCTTGAGACGAATATACGATCATCAAAATAGTTCTGTCAACTGATCACATGACGATAAAACATAATAACGTAAACTTCTACACAGAAAAAGGGCGACTCTTCACGTCTCCGCCGGGTTGAATTCTGGGTTGTTTGCAGAGCTGCTGTGTCATTGGAAGGTCCCCAAACACTGACAGGGCGTAACAATCGTCTAGTGACCCCCCTCCTCCCCTCCCACCACCACCACCAGAACCAGCACCAGCAGCTACTAATCAACCCCCTCCCCCCTCCCCTCCCCCTCCCTCCTCTCTAATAGGCTCTAAATGGATCAGGGAGAACAGGCCCGAGTCTGAAGCCTGGGTGCAGATTTATGGCTCCGTCTGGACGAGCTGCTGCTGTCAGGGGCGAACCAGCTGCACATAAATCCCCTCCCATGTGTGTGTGTGTGTGTGTGTGTGTATATATGTGGGTGTGTGCTACAGTGCCAGGGGCTCCCAGTTAAAACGGGGTTGATGGTTCTGTCTGGCAAGTCAAGGCATTGTTCTGTACGGGTGACTGAAAGGCTGCAGTGTGTGTGTGTGTGTGTGTGTGTGTGTGTGTAATGTGGTTATAGATTCCGCCTGCGTTGTGTTTTTGTGCTTACATGCATTTGTTTGCCTGTTTATGTATTCTGTATTACTGTGTGTGTGTGTGTGTGTCATCTCCAGAAAGTGTGTATACATATGTGTGTGTGTGTTGAAATTGGAGGAGGGTGGAGTTTGGTAAGCAGGAATCAATGAGGTGTTAAAATGTCAACTTGCAGTGCTTACTGTGTGTGTGTGTGTGTGTGTGTGAGAGAGTGTTTCCAGATGTTTTAGTTAAAAGCAGATGTAAGGAACGGCTCCTGTGATGAAGTTAGAACCTGCTGTCACTTGTTTTTAAGCCTCTGGCTGCCGCCGTAATTACTTAAATAACTTCTATTGTTATAATTGCAGATTTTAATGGTTCCGCGTTGGTTGCAGTTTCGTGCGTGCGGAGTAATTTAAGAAAATATCTAAAACCACAAAGCCTCACTTTGGTTTTTCCAGCGATATCTTCATAAAGATCGGCTGATTTCCACACATAATTGTTGACTTTGATTTATTAAAATAATTTGCTCACTATGCAGCTGTTTCTTCTGCTGGAATATAAACTGAGCTTTAACAGCATTAGCCAGTTAGCTGCAGCTCTTTATAATGCTTTTTGATGTAAAGAGAAACTTGTTAACACTTTCTGATGCTAATAAGTATTAACAGAATTGTTATGATTAGCCTAATGCTACTATTTCTAAAGAGTTGTAGCATTGTAAAGGTGTAAATGTCTTCCTAATGCTAACAGGCCAAATCATTTAAAAATTATTTGGAGATGACTTTCATACATTAAATAATATTTTTGTCATGCTAATAAGTATTTAAAGAGAGCTTTTAGAGCATTAGCTAGTTAGCTGTTTGTAATGCTAATACTGTAATTACAAAGAGAAAGTTACAGTATTTAATATATACAGTTGTAGTCTTTCTAATGCTAACATATAAAAGTTTGTTTAGTATGTTCAAAACCTGGATAATAAAATAAAACATTTACAAATTAAAGAACATATGTACATGCAAAAAAAAGAAGGTTGCAGTGTTGGTGTGTTAGCTTTAACTTTCATATAATGCTACAAGATATAGGCTAAAGGAGTTGTTGTTAACTCATTTTAATGCCAAAATGTGTAAAGAGAGTCAACTTATATAAACTTTATGCTAGCCTGTTAGCTGTAATGCTACCATATGTAAAGAATAAATTGTACAAAGAGTTTTAGCATTGATAGCCTAGTTGCTACTTTTTGTTTCTTTGTTAGCCAGTTAGCTGTGACTCATCAAATTTCTTGACATGTATCGTAAAGAAGCAGTCTTTCCAATGCTAACTGTTAGCCTGTTAGCTTTGACACTGCATTATATTAAGAGTGAATTACACTCATGACGCTGTTAGCTGTAACTTTATAATGTTAGTGATAAAAAGAGAGTTATGACTCAGCATTAATGGCAACAGGTACAAAGAGCTACTATGCTATTAGTTGTAACTCTTGAATGCTATCATTGTTAGCCTGTTAGCTAGCACTTTATCTAAGCGAAAAGAGAGAGATGTAATGTTAGCTTCACAGTTATGTGAGAGTTACATGATCTTTAGCGAATTAGCTGCTTAAAAAGATTCACACATCGCAGTAATCGTAGTGATTTATGTAGCAGGAGAGTGTCGCTTTGCTAGCAGGAGGTGGTATTTATGACTGTTTTGCTAACAGTAGCTGCTGTTTGTTTCTGTCTCCTGTTTTCTTTGCAGCATTTGGTGAAAAGGCTGCTGATGGACTTCCCATATGCCAAAAAAGATGTGTATATTTAAACACATATGGAGTCCATTTGTAAGAAAATAAACGTCCATATCTCTTTTAGCGTTTACATGGAGCTTTCTGTAATATGGAGGATGGAAGTCTGGCAGGTTGGGTGTGCAGAGGATGACAGTTACCTGAACGGTTCAATACTGAGTCCACATCAGCAACAATTATGGATCAAACTGTGACACATTTGTGTTGTTTTCACACATTCAGCGACTCAAATGTCCTCAACACTTTGGTCCTCAACTCAAACACGAACCAGCAGCAAAACTCTGCAGCACATGAAATAATCTATGTTAAACAAAAAAAACAAAACAAGACGTGCTGTCAGAAATAAAGCCCCGCTGAAGCGTCTCTGTAGAAACAGCGCACTGTATTTACACAGTATACACATTCCTGTCAGTTTTGAACATGTGGTCTTAGTAATGAACCGTGCAGCTAAACTTTCCAGTCACATTTCATAGCTGTTTTTTTATTTCAGAGCATGGGAGCTGTTTGTTTGCTGTGTGAAATGAAATGCACAAAATAAATAAATAAGAAGAGGATTTCTTGAGGCCTTTGACACTCGCTGCAGGAGCCTTTTGTCTCATGTGTGCATGTATGAAGTCTGGCTGTTAGCGTTGGTGTCGGTGTGTCCTGCTGCTAACTGGTTTGAACCTGCCAGAGAGTCACAGTAATGATTTACTCTGTTTACCTAACTGTTTGACCTCTGTGTGTGTGTGTGTGTGTGTGTGTGTGTGTGTGTGGCAGTTTGCCAGGCGTTTTCCTACACTGTGTGTGTGTTTGTGTGTATATGTGTGTGTGTTTCCTGTAATTATTTAATGCAGTGACTCGTAACTCTCTCTCTCTCTGTTGCTCTTTCTGTTCGGTTTAGCTGCCACAGTAATAAATGCAGGTGTTTAGGAGGCACCTCTAAACACCTGGGGCCTCTGTTAGTGTGTGTGTGTGTGTGTTAGTGTGTGTGTGTGTGTGTTAGTGTGTGTGTGTGTGTGTGTGTGTGTGTGTGTGTGTGTGTGTGTGTGTGTGTGTGTGTGTCAGTCCCCTCAGGAAATTTGACCAATCCTCACATGATTTGTGAGAGCCTGTACTTTCATCCCACTCAAAATATTTCAGCGGAGAGAAAAAAAAAAACAAAAACAATCAGAAACAGCTGCAGAGTTTCTATTTTTTCATTTTATTTTTTTATTTATTGTCATCTTATTTGCTGCTGAGAGAGAAACGGCTCCAAAGATTTAAAAAAAAGCCCCAGCAGTGATAAGATTTTAAGTCTCGGGAGTGAAGTTCCTCATACGGCAGACGCCGCCGTGCACTCCTGAGAGTTACGATCTTTATCGCCGTTATTAGTGTTTGGAGCCGTTTCTAAACAAACTTAACGTGACCGAACTCTTCATGATGAAGGAACAAGTCGTCCATTTGCAATAAGATGTATCAGACTTTTACACACACACACACACATTTATTAGTAGATCAGCTCGTTGTTGGTTTGCATCCAAACATTTGCATCTTCTTCATGACTTTATATTCAAGTTTAGAATAAATAAATAAACTTATAAATAGAAGCTGTTTAGAGGGAATGAACCTCAACTGTCAACCAACACATGTTTAATCTGAGCTGATGCTTCCAGCTAAGCTAACAGGAAGTTGTAGTGTTTGTCATGGATTGAGTGAGTTAGCAACTCTTAGCTGATGTTTGTTTTACGTTTTGGCAGCGCAGTGCTGTTAAAAACCTGCTGAATGAGCTTGTGAGCAGCTCCTGTTTGCAACTTACTACTGACACTGAAGAAAACTTTAAAAACAAACAGTTACAGGGAGCGTCTGCTTCTCTCCTCTCGGTTGATTTATGGAGATTTATTCCTGATGCAGGTCAGAGATGATGATGATGATGATGATGAAGCCGTAAGTCGCTCTGAACGTAAAAAAATAATATGTGCATCATGTCTGCGTGAGTTACGACTCAAAGAGAGAGATGAGCCTCACAGCTTGAGCCCGATTTTTAACAGTATATCATAAAAAAGGCGGGAGGAGGAGAGGGGAGGGGGGGGGGAGGAGGGGGAGGAGGTGGGGAGGAGGAGGTGGGGGAGGAGGTGGTCGTTGCATTCAGTGTGTTTTGCATGTTAGATCTTTATCTGTAAAGTAAGTGCAGATGTTGTGGTGAAGCAGAAGAAGGAGCGAGGAGCAGAAAATGGAAACGTTAAGCGTGATTAACTGACATAAGTGTGTGTGTGTGTGTGTGTGTGTGTGTGTGTGTGTGTGTGTGTCTGTGTGTGTTTGTGTGTGTGTGTGTTCTACCACTGTTTATTGTTTTATTGCAAAATTAGGTGTTTTTTTTTAATCTAAAATAGATCCTGGTTTATTTTTTTAAAAGTTAATATTAAACACATCAACCCAGGTAGGTGTGTCTGTATATATATATGTGTGTGTGTGTGTGTGTGTGTGTGTGTGTGTGTGTGTGTGTGTGTGTGTGTGTGTGTGTGTCCTTGCCAGCTGATAAATGGCTCTTCTTTCTCGGTCAGGAGTCTCCGATAAATACTAACTATATCCATCCACACACACTCAGTTTATCACCCCCGTGTGTGTGTGTGTGTGTGTGTGTGTGTGTGTGTGTGTGTGTCTGTGTGTGTGTCTGTGTGTGTGTGTGTGTGTGTGTCTGTGCTTCGTCAGAGCTCACCTTGGGGAATGACTTCATCTGTGTGTCTTTTTCTTTTGTCTCTCTCTTCCTGTCTGTCCTCCTCACCCTTATCACTCTCTCTCTCTCTCTCTCTCTCTCTCTCTCTCCGTCCTTATTGAACGTCTTTTTAGTGCGAAATCCATAAAAGTTTGTCCCAGAGGACACGTTTCAGCCTGACGTCACACACACACACACACACACACACACACACACACAGGGCAGTAAAACAGTGTGTGGTCTGAATGGAAAGCGAGCGAGTTTATCCTTCCTCCCTCTCTCTCTCTCTCTTTTTCATGGTTCATCTACAAGTTATTCTGTACAGCTGTGTGTGTGTGTGTGTGTGTGTGTGTGTGTGTGTGTGTGTGTGTGTGTGTGGTGAGCCAGTCAGCAGCTGCCACACCCAGTCTAAATCTGAACATGGTTAGACTCCTGAAAAACAGCAGCACACACTCCCTCTGTACAGTATCTCCATCTCCATCCCCCCCTACACACACACACACACACACACACACACACACACACACACACACACACACACTTACTGTATTTCTGTGTGTGTGTCACAGCTGTCAATCAATCAGTTTCTTAATTGGAAAGGAGAAATCAATCGGTGATGCTCGTTAACGGCGGATTATTTAGGAGTTATTACAGAAAAACAACTTTGTTTTATCTCCAGGCCTTTCAACCGCATCTCACTGTCTTCATCATCAAACAGCTTTTATTTCACGGGTGTTTTCTTATCTTCAGAAAATCCTCGTTGGTTTAATCAGGACAGAAAGCCGTAAACTTCCATGATTTTATGGATGAATGATGATAGTGATGATGATGATGATGTGAAAAGCAGCAGAAAGCTCCGGCGTGTTTTTAAAGGTGCTGAACAGGAAGTGTTAGCGACGTTAGCGGAGTTAGCAGAGACATTAGTTAATGAACAGGTGATTTTTCCAGCACTTCTTGGTGTGAAGCAGGTTTGCACAGATGAAAGAGATTGAAAAAAAGGTGTTTATCCTTATTCTGCCTTCAGATGTTTCTGTTATTGATCTCTTTTATCGACCAATCAGAAACTCAGGACTCTCCAGGATCATGTGACTGTCATCTGTGTTTATGTTCTGACCGACAGTTTCACTCATATCAACTTTGTTTCTCAGTAATCAGATTTTGTCCGTCATTTTGGCGGCTGGCTAAAACTACATTACCCATGAGCCTCAGCCTGCTGTTGCCATGGAGACGAAGCCAGTCAGAGGTGTTACATTCAAAAACGCTTGTTGTTCCATTTGTGAACAAAAACAAAGCACCGTAGTTTCTGAATTCATCCAAAAACATTCCTGATGTTTCGATCAGCTGACTTTGCTACGAGCTGATTGGCTGTTGAAACGGCGGGCTAGTATGTTGAAAGTTGAGCCAGAGTCCCAACCCATTGCACTGTGGGTGAAAGGCTGCGGCGGCCAATCAGAGCGGAGATCAGACTGATCAGAATCTCTGCCGTGATGGAGGACGAAGACGTTACCGGGACAACGGGACGACGTTTCCCTTCGTTTGATGACGTTAAAAGTAAAGTTGGACTTCGCTGTCGGCTTCACGACTCAGTTTAAAACGGAGAGAGGGAGCGCTGGTAGCAGGAAAGCTGGTGAAGAAAAATAAAACATTATTTTCTGATTGTTTCACAACGTTAATGTTTTAAAGCACAAATAAACACGCTCACACCCCCCCAGCACACCTCTTCACCGCCGCCGCACCTCCGCTCAACCGCCTCCGCACCAATCTCGTATCGCGATATAGCGCATTTTCTAAATTCAGTGAATAAAGGAGACATGAGAGGAGACGAGAGAGAGGAGACGAGAGAGGAAACATGAGAGGAGTCAAGAGAGGAGACATGAGAGGCGACGAGAGAGGAGACATGAGAGGAGACATGAGAGGAGTCAAGAGAGGAGACATGAGAGGCGACGAGAGAGGAGACATGAGAGGAGACATGAGAGGAGTCAAGAGAGGAGTCAAGAGAGGAGACATGAGAGGAGACGAGAGAGGAAACATGAGAGGAGTCAAGAGAGGAGACATGAGAGGAGTCAAGAGAGGAGTCAAGAGAGGAGTCAAGAGAGGAGACGAGAGAGGAGACATGAGAGGAGACATGAGAGGAGTCAAGAGAGGAGACATGAGAGGAGACGAGAGAGGAGACATGAGAGGAGACGAGAGAGGAGACATGAGAGGAGTCAAGAGAGGAGACGAGAGAGGAGACATGAAAGGAGACGAGAGAGGAGTCAAGAGAGGAGACATGAAAGGAGACGAGAGAGGAGACATGAGAGGAGACGAGAGAGGAAACATGAGAGGAGACATGAAAGGAGACGAGAGAGGAGTCAAGAGAGGAGACATGAAAGGAGACGAGAGAGGAGACATGAGAGGAGACGAGAGAGGAGACATGAGAGGAGACGAGAGAGGAGACATGAGAGGAGACGAGAGAGGAGTCAAGAGAGGAGACATGAGAGGAGACGAGAGAGGAGATGAGACGAGAGGAGACGAGAGAGGAGACATGAGAGGAGATGAAACGGGAGAGGAGATGAGAGAGGAGACATGAGAGGAGATGAGAGAGGAGACGTGAGAGGAGACGACAAAGGAGACATGAGAGGAGATGAGAGAGGAGACGTGAGAGGAGATTAGAGAGGAGACATGAGAGGAGACGACAAAGGAGACATGAGAGGAGATGAGAGAGGAGACGTGAGAGGAGATTAGAGAGGAGACATGAGAGGAGATGAGAGAGGAGACATGAGAGGAGACGAGAAAGGAGACATGAGAGGAGATGAGAGAGGAGACGTGAGAGGAGATTAGAGAGGAGACATGAGAGGAGATGAGAGAGGAGACATGAGAGGAGACGAGAAAGGAGACATGAGAGGAGATGAGAGAGGAGACGTGAGAGGAGATTAGAGAGGAGACGTGAGAGGAGATGAGAGAGGAGACGTGAGAGGAGATGAGAGAGGAGACATGAGAGGAGATGAGAGAGGAGACATGAGAGGAGACGAGAAAGGAGACATGAGAGGAGATTAGAGAGAAGACATGAGAGGAGACGAGAAAGGAGACATGAGAGGA